>BSBK01008443.1:72500-185000 GCA_027943335.1 Chamaecyparis obtusa
TATACACATGTAAAAACTTTAAAATACAATTAAGTAATCTAACTAATGTCTTGTAAGTAAAAAAAAAAGAAAAAGTAACTAACTAATGTCTTAAAGGGAGGACTTAAGGGGAGGTAATGCATCACAACATATGCACATAAAATATATATTAAAACTATTGAACCCTCAAAGTATATACACATGTACAAACTTTAAAATACAATTAAGTAATCTAACTAATGTCATGTAAGTAAAAAATAATTAATTAAGTAACCAACTAATGTCTTAAGGGGATGTCTTAACATTACACAAAAGCATACAATTAATTAAGTAACTAACTAACAATTACCAAGCATGCATAACTATATATATCAAAACATACATGTAGTTCAACATACATAAAAGTATATATCCAATATCCAATGCATTAAATAAGAGTTCAAACTATAGAGTTCAAATATGAAAGTAAGGGAATTACAAAAAGAAGTTTATCCTAAAGCTCTTGATACATATAGTTTGGATCCTCTCTATCTTTTATTATCTCCAAAAGATTTTCATGTTCTTCAATAGACAACGTCCACTTTTGATTTCCACATCCTCTTTTTTGCAATGTCTCGAATTGTAACTTTGTTTCTATAACCAAGTGACTGTAATGTAGAACTTTTTGGCCACACATGTATTCAATAAATTGAACACCAATTTTGTCGATATTTATTTGCTAATAATAGGTTCCTTCAATAACAACTAAACCAGTTGGATATGTCTATCCATCATCATCTACACTTTCTTCTGGCAACTTGTATTTTGATTTTGTGCATCTTAGTAGATAATAATCTACACTTTCTACATTGTCAGGATCCACAACTACAATAAAAATATCACCTATACAAATGGATTCTATTAAAATGAAACATCACTTGCATGATAAATTATAATTAAATAAAAGAACATGTATGTGCACACACCTGTAACAACTAAGTAATAAACATGCTCATAATCAGTTGAATATATAGGATCACAAATGTTTATGTCAATGTCATCATCTTCATAAGGAGGAATTTTGATTAACTCCTTCATATCCCATCGTGAAACATATCCATTTTCAATATTCTCACATTGACTGATTGGATTGTCCTCAATGTAGTGAGCACAAAAACATGATGTTTCTCTTACTTGAATCAAAAGAGGCTTGTGTTGTCCTGTAGTGATCAATTGATGTAAAATTCTAATACCAACAATTCTTTGACAATTTTAAGGATTATATCAATCTATATCTGTTGCAAATATGAAGTGAAAGTTGCACATTTTTAGATCAACAATTATGATAAGATAGATGAACACGAAATCAAATTTTAATTTAAAATTTTACTATAAAATATAAATTACCTTTCACTTCCCAAAAATAATATTTGTTGTATTTGGTGTCCCGAGGAGAAAAATGACTTTGACACCATTCAACAATTTTATTTGAATTCTCTATCATGTTACTTGTACATTTATGAACTATTAGCTTAAAGAAAATAGATCTAAGCTAAAATTATATTATTTGAAATATATATATATATATATATATATATATATATATATATATATATATATATATATATATATATATATATATATATATATATAACTACTAAACACCATTTGTACCTACAAGTTCATGTTGGCAAAGTGCACGCTTCACACATAATCCTTCTCCATCGTGCTCTCCTTTTCAATGTCCACTTTAAAAGAAGTTCCAGAGAAACTTAACATTGCGTCTAGCATGTTGCATAGCTAGCCAATTAAAGGCTTTTGCAGATTTAAATTGTCCTACCAAATTAAGTTGTACATGCATACATACATGTAATCATTTAATAATTTAAAAAGTAATTAAATGATAATACAAATGAATTGAAGTAGATACACTTACCTATAGAACCATCAAACCAAATCTAGTGTTGTGAAGCCTTTATCCCACAATTCACAATATCTTCAAAATACATTGCAAAACAATGAGCCACATAGCTCCTATCATGAACCTTATCATCACTGATATAAAAATGAACCTCCTTGATGATAATGCATTCATTTGGATTGATACTTTCTACCTCATCCAAATCAAATTATGCATGTCTATAAGTCACTTGCACAAATATTACAACTTGCTTAGAATGATAATATTGAGCTTGAAGCTCTATTTGAGGGGAAAATGTATAGTTCTCAGAGAAATCTACAATTGAAAGAATACAACTAGGTGGAAAAAATTTTTTGGAATCATGAAATTGTTTACCTTGCCATCGTGCACCATGACAATGTTGGATATGTGGATAAATTAGAGTACAAAATCTGGTCATAAACTCAAGGTAGGGCAATTCACTCTCCTTCAATACAATTTTTTTGGATTCATCTCTAGTCTTTGTTTGATATGTCTCATATTCAAATATTTTCCACAAAAATGGTGTTGAAACATGAATATTCTCAATTTGCAATGAAAATTTATGCAAATATCCACAATCATTGCATGCATTCTTTATACATTGTACTTTGAACTCATCTGAATCTTCTAATTTATTACATAAAATAGGCTTCACAAAGTGTTTCGTACTTCCAGGGATGACCATATTTGAATCAAGAACTGCCATAACTTTTTTATATGATTGCAAGTATAGATGAAACTCAACATGATTTCGACAACAACAAGTTTCACAAACCTTATTTATGTATATAAAGAAAAGGAGCAATCTCTCAAATATTCTTTGACATATTTTCACATCTAAAAATTCTTTCTTGAATGCTTCAAACAATTCACTTTGTGTTGTATCTATAAAATGTTTTGGATGTGCACTTTGTATACTAGTCTCTTCATCTTTCATCTATATTGTATCCCTTCTATTAGAAGAAACACGGGAGTGAGTGGTCCAATATTCAATGACCAATTTTTTTGCATCTTCAAAAATTTTGTCTTTTCGAGGAAGTCTACAAATATTTACCCAATTATTTTCAATGTTTTCATCTAACATATTTCTCTTCCTAATATACCTTTGAACATTTCTTCTAGATACATCCTATAAATCAAAAATTGCATGTACTTATTTTCTCTGTGTCAACCTCCTACTAGATAAAGTAGTCATCAATGCTCTACGTGCAACACTTAAATCAGCTCCTCGACTTGAGTTGTTAACATCATTCAATGCATCTTATAAATTTTCAACTATAGTTCGATTTACACTGTCTCCTGAGTTTTTCTTGTTATCAACACCCAAAAAATTCAAAACAAGAGTCATTTCCTTTTTCCTGAATAACCTAGCAAATAATTGAGCTCTTCCAACCATACTTTTATTTTAAAATATTCATCTCAATTTTTTTTGCAATGCGTTTTAATTATACTTTCAAATAACATTTGTTCAGATGAAATTTGACTGAAAAGTGAATCCTCATTCATCTCCATCAAATTACTCATCCCAAAATATATGTTTCCACCTTCAGAATCACCAATTTGTTCCCCTACTTGAATTGCATCTTCTTGAATATCAATAGATTCTTCTTGAAATTTAATAGGTTCTTCTTAAACTTCAACAGGTTGATCTTGATTAAGTTTTGTATGACTTTTCATTTTGTCATCCCTTATTGGATCATATTTTTTTGCTCTATTCCTTTTATTCCCCATTACAAAAATTGTTCAAATTGAGAGCTTCAATTCACCTACAAACACAAAACCATATAATTCAAGAACTACTTTAGCTTCAATTCAAGTACTAATTGAAAAATGTTTTAATTAAAAATACAAAAAAAAACTAAAGTAATTAATAAATTTGCAAAAAACCATTAAAACTCTATAAAAATTGATTTTATTTAAAAAATCATTTATTCCTGACAGATTTTATCAATTTGTCAATTTTTTTAAGTAAAAAAAATTCTCCCCCCCCCAAAAAAAATCAAAAATAATATTAAGTTAATAATTCAAGTACTAATTGAACAATTCTTTAATTAAAAACAAAAAAATTAATAAATTTGCAAAAAACCATTAAAACTCTATAAAAAACAATTTTATTTAAAAAATCATTTATTCATGGCCAGATTTTATAAATTTGGCAATTATTTTAATTGAAAAAATAGTTTTTAAAAATATGAGATTTGAGGGGCATGATCATCCACGAGACCATGTTTGGTCACCTTTAGTTCCAACTAAATAGGTTCCAGCCAAACCAATTCTGATCGAACTCATTTCAGCTAAACCTACCTAAGTGGCATCCCATATTGTGGCAGCCAAATAAGCAAAAAAGGTGAGTTTCAAAAGTTCTCACTTCTGGATCTGAATTCTCTGTCAAAATATAACTTTTTGTAAAATCTAAAAATACCATTTTGAAAATCTCAGAGTCATGATTATGGTCATATAATTTTTATTATGTTTTGATTTTATATAATATATTATAAGTTGAAAATACTTCAAGTGGGTATTTTACAATTTAAGAACACACTGATTCAAAAAAAAAAGAAGAAAATCATGTCAGAATAATTTAAAACTTATATTTAACACTAGAGAAGAGAGTCCTCTTCAAGAATATAGATATATGGTGTAGATTTGATAGGGAAAATTTGGTGGGAACAAAAAATTGTTAATTTTGGGTAACACCAACTTTGGATATTTATAACAGACAAAATATATGCTGAAATTTAATCTTTCTTTTTTTATGCACTAGCTATACATGTCATCTAAAACATATTATGAAATCAGAGGGAAAAAAGATTATTTGCATATAGTTTTTTGGTGGGAACTAGACCCTAGACTTTCAACATATTTCAGCAATAAAAATGGACTTCAAAAATTTAAAAACTGTGTCAATTTTTGTTCAATTTTTTAAAACAAATTTATAAAAATAAACTTCATCAAATTTTATACATTTCATTAGTTTACATCATCTTCAAATTCTAAACACAAATGCCACTTTTATGTCATTAAAGTTGAAAAATTTGTATGTTGTCGACCTTTTCCTTTATAAATGTGTGACACAGGTTTGTACTTTTACCCTACAATTTTTTTCTAAAACCTACTAACCAACAACAAACATACACCTATAAGCAACTAAGAAGAACAATACTAATGGGCACACAATCTGATGTGCACGCAAAATGGTGTAGAAGGGAATGGTTAACTGAAAGGTCTAAGTGATCTAGAAACTCTACAAGGGTCAAACTATAGAGGGTTTACCAAGTATGACCAAAAGGAAAACTTCACTGAACTTCTTCCAAGCTATACTATAGGGTTCCCTAAAGTGCAAGCTTCGACTCACACACAAATTGAGATAGCTGACTAAAATTCAAATAGAGTTGACTAAAAGTCAACTATGTATCAAAATACGTGCAACCAAGTTAAAAGGAAACTAAACTTATCTAGAAATACTTGGGCATACAAACTAAGGCATTTGACCTAGGTTTGACTGAGGGTTGACCAAAAGTGAACTATACCCTCATATGACCAATGATGATCTACTAAGGATAAAACATAACATCGTAAGTACATGCACACAAATTGAGGTGAATGCCCAAGGTTTGACTAAAGGTTGACCAAAAGTCAACCATGCACAAAATCCGTCAACATGACCTCTAAGGTTAAAATGTCCCTCGTCGTGACTAAAGAGAGAAGATAAAAAAAAACCTATTGGCAGTATCACTAACCAGTTAAATTAATAAGGTTATTTTGAACAATAAGATAGATTAATCTTATTCGTGAATCCAATGTTAATACATCTAAAAATGAACTAGGAAATTTAAACCCAATCTTTAATAATATCTCCAGTAAAATCTCATAACATAATCTCCTTATCCAAATAAAATATTATTCTTATCTAATTTATTCCATGTTATAAATTATAATAACACATCAATTGATTTATACTAGAAAGGAAATTATTTATCTATAAAAGAATCCCTTTCAAATATTTAATATAAATCTAATTAATATACCTTTGAAGGAATACACATATTTAATAAGCAAAGTAATTTGAATTTAAAAAATATTATTTAAATTAAATCTATTTTTAAATAAACAATTAATAAATAAATTTAAATTAAAACATAATTTTAAATCTAATTAAACCAATTTAATTTAATTTAATAAATATAATCTAAATTGTTAAAACAAATAACTACACTAATAAAAGTTAAAACTTTAAAATATATTAAAAAAAACTATGATTTAATATTAAAAAGTCTATTAAAAAAAACTATGATTTAATATTAAAAAGTCTATTAAAAAAACATCATTAAAAATACCCAAATGTTTTGGGTTTTCTTTCCTTGTTTCCTGCGGCTACCATTTTAGAGACTGGGCGGTGGGCAGGTGTGGTGCCTGACATGCTGTTGCACCCCGCACCACCACTACTATCGCAATGGTGGTGCATGGTGCCGACGCCGCTTGGTAGCACCGTCCACCACCACCGTAGAGGGGAAAGGGAGCGGGGCAGTGGTGGCTCGGGCACTCTCAAACCCTCGCCCAAAACTTGAAATAAATTTTTATTTATTTCCTTGATTCATTCGCGCAATGCTCTGCACTTTAAGAAAATGTTTATTGATTTTTTTTGTTCAATAAGTGGTGTGTGTGTGTGTGTGTGTGTATGTGTGTGTGTGTGTGTGTCTATATATATATATATATATATATATATATATATATATATATATATATATATATATATATATATATATATATATATATATATATATATATATATATATATATATATATATATATATATATATATATATATATATATATATATATATAAATAAGACATTCTAGAAAAAATAATTACTGGTCAAATTAATAATTCCCTAAAAATTAAAACAGTGAGCATATAGGGAAATTATTTAAAAATAATAATTTCATCACTGCATTGCTAAAATCTAGCTTTATATTTTGCATGAAATAAAAATTAAATTTAGGTTTTTTTGTTTTGACATTTTCGAAATTATTCTATGTACAAAATAATTTCCAAAATTCTTATAATCTCAATACATATCCAAAAATGGATTTCATATATATGATAAATGCATGTTAAATTTAAATTTGGCATAATATTCAATATAAATTGCTAAGTTTAAATAATAAAATTACGCATTTAATTATTATATATATAACATTTCAATTTTAATTTCAAAATAAATACATACATATAAAAAATTAGTTTGAGATTACATATAAATTTCTTAATAACTCATACACCCAAAAAAAGGATGGAGATTTTGAATTTAATATGCAATAGAATCCATTTTACCAAAATCCCTTGTTTTTCCTTAATAATTTTTCAAATGTACTAATAAAATTACAAAAGTTTAAATTACAAATGAATCTCCGATCCTAACTTTTAACGTAAACTTGAAATTTAACTTTTACAACAAGATTTCAATTCAAGCTTCACAAGTCTCCCATGTCCTACATCCAGCTTGGAACCTGATAGAGGGAGGTTGATCACAGAGGCTCGCCTCCCAACCTAGGCCTTTACAAGGCCACCCCTGAGCTAGGGGATCCAGTAAGGAATGAGAAAAATACATGAATACAATCGTGAAGAAAACATTCATCACATAAGACAATTAGGAGAAAATTTCTCAACAGGGTTTTACAAGAGGAAGAGTCTCTAAGAGACCTTCCTGAAATAGAGGTAGAGGTGGACTATCAGGAGGAGAAGCCATAGTATAATATATACAAATTTCACAAGCCACACATGGACTTGTAAAGACCGTCTTCAAAAGATGCGGTCTAAATCTCCTTATGCCCCCAGGTGCCCGTAGGCCATACTTGGCATCATGGGTATCGTGAAACCCCATGTTTATCCCTCCACACATGGGAGACTTTGCACAATCTTGGCTCTCTTCCTACTATCCCCTTCAAGGTTAATCTTTCCTCCCTAGGGTGAGTGTGCCTTGAAGAATCCCATTCCAAAATGATTTTACAAATAAAAAAAAACAATTTGCAAAACAAGAATTTTAAGTAAAAACCATAAAAAAGCCATGGACTCCATTAATGAAGCTCCAAGCTCACATACATGCAAGAAAACCAAAATTTACAAGAGGCCAACCTTAATCAAAGCTAAGGTTCAAATCCTGAAAGTTGAGATCTCCTTCCAAACACGGCTTCCCTAAGCTCCTTCCAATCAGTAATGGTCTCTAAAACTAGAGAGTGGGTGAACACTCAAGCCTTTCCTAAAATTTTTCCTATATAGGCTAAACTCTTGAAATCTAGGAGCTAATCACAAGAGGAGAAGAAACTTCCATTCCCTTCTATCCACTTTCCTTCCTTCTCCCTAAATGGAATTGAATGCAAATTTGGGAAGAAAAGAGAGGTTAACCAAAACTTCAAAACTCTTCAAATTCACACAACTTAAAAATGAAGACTTTAGGGGTGTCATAAATGAGATTAAGGGCTCTTAATGGGCTGAATATGACCCCTAACCCCTAGGGTACCAACCTAGGTAGCTAAAATTGATCCTAGTTACCCTATGGGATCCCAAAAGCCCCTCCTAAACTCCACCTAAAATTTACCCATGGATTTCATGTCAAGGTTGAGTATCTAGAAACTTCCCAACCCATGGTAACTTGGTACTACACTATGGTTAACCCCTAGTCAACCCTTGACTCAACCAAAATATAATTTACTAACCATGCCAACACTTATGCAATAATTGCCAAAATTGGCATAGTTAATTAAAACAAATGACATTGCACATTAACTAAATTAAATACACCCATGCAAACCACATTCATGAAATAATGACTATACAATGAGGTCCACACTTATTTATATAAAGAGGACCTTGAAATGCATGATATATAACATAGGTTCCAATACTGGATCCCCAAATTTAGATCCAAGGTCAACTATTCTTGCACACTCATTGCACACATTAGTAGGTCCAAAACAACATGATATATAACATAATACATCATCAATACAACATGGTATAAAAATATCTCTATGAATGAATTAACTAAACATATCATCGGTTCCCTATACCAATTTTCATCACAATGGCATCTAACATCATAATTTATCATATATGACATCATCATAAACTGAACTGAATCAAAACATAAAGAATCTTGAGTGTACTTTGATTACATAATCGGGTACCAAACATAAAGCTTAGGATTCAACAAATCTTCAAATATGTAGGTGTCTCAATAGTCAAAATATGTTTATGAAATAATTACTGAAAGCATGGAAAGAAAAGTAGTAAAACTATGACTGTCAGGTAGGTCTCACATTATCTTACTAGAAATAAGACTTTGGAATTTGATATTTGAAACCTAGAGTGTATTACAGGGATGTTATCTATGGATCATAACCCCTTGTGTAACTACAAGTAGTTAATGGGATATATTCATCATTAAGGAATATTAAATATAGAGATATACACATAAAGTGGTGAGTTAGAGAAGGAGATATAAGAAATATAAGATTTTGGTGAATATTTTGGGATCCTAGTTAGGTTGATTTAGGTTTATCTATGATTTTTTTAAATTTTGTAAACATTAGACCACATATAGAAATAAAAAGAAAAGAATTAAACAAGAATAATAAAACATGTTTTTTTCTCTTGATGTCTTTCTTGTGAGAGAGAGTCAAACACTAGTGTGATGGAAAATGTAAAGGAGGAATAGGCATAGAGAGACATCTTAAATAATGTCACTATTAAGAAAATTTACTACATAGTTATCATGGAAAATAATAAAAGATTAAGGAGTTACTTGACTAGAAACATCCATCGCTAAAGGAGACAATAATTTAAGACAAAAAAAAAAGACCAAAATGACATAGAGATGGAATATAGAATGTGAAGACCAAATGATGAAGAAATCATAAAAGATAGATGATGGAAATACATGAGAGAAAAAAATAATTGACATGAAAGTAAAATTGAGGGTAGAGAATGCCATTTGTGGTGTTTCTAAGAATGTCAACACAGGTGTTGCTAGAACAAGAAGAAAATATTGGAGCTTCAATGGAAAATAACTTTTAGCTAAGTAAAGATTTATAATAGGAGAGTGAAGAAATACAATGGAATGCTATTTGACAAAAGATAAATAAAACTTGAGATGACTACAAATGAACAAAACCCTTTCTTATAAAGACAAGGTGGGATAAGGTAAAGACAAAAAACTATCTAAATACTACAAATAAAAATAGAATGTACCTAACATTTTAAAATAAATTATAACTAATATCTAATAGTTTAAATGTTTGTAACATAAGTGGAAGTTAAGAAAATGTAAGTGGGATTAAACCAAATACACTATCAACCTCCCCTTAAGTGTAATCCAAGGAGTTATACTATTCAAAATGAGATGCAAGATGGGCCCCAACACCAACCTATCATGCTAGAAACCTATGCATATATATAATACAATTAAAATAAATCTCTCACAAGTGGAAAAAAAGGAGAAAACTCTTGTGGGAGAAAAATTATGTCCAAAATAGTGAACAGGAAGGACAAATGATGACTATTAGGATCAAGAAGACAAAAATCAACATGAGCACCCCAAATGAAACTATTTGAGAAAATATTAGATGGAAACAAAAAAATAACATCTATTAATTATAAATATAGAATTCACATCAATTTTACAAGTGATTCCATCATCAGTATTCAACTAATGAGGTTGAAAATACATGTGAAATAGTCTATAGAACTAGGATCAACTAAGGATACAAGGTTGCCTCCAAAAAAAAGAAGGAAAGATTGTCTCAACTCACTCCAAGAAAAATTTAGTATTAGTGAAGTAACAATATACTTTCCCCTCCCCCCTCCCCCTAATAATACTAACTAAAAAGAGCCATGATAGATCCAATTTGAACTTTTGTATCACTAAGAAATGCATTAAGAAGAATATACAACATGTGAAGTGACCAAAAAAGAGTACCTACAACTAAAAATGTGGTGTCCACCAAAACTACACCCATGCATGAGGAAAGAATCCTATTGATCATGTTATTATTGCCAAGGGACACTTGCTTGAAAAAGTTGTAATCTAAAATCAATAAAGGAACTACACAACCCCTCATGGTAGTTTATAATGTAGTGAAAGTAAAATAATATGGCACAAAAAATGTGTAGAGTTCATAAAATACATGAACAAGATATGGCATTATATCTCAATGTGTTTACAAAATAAAGTTCTTACAAATGTTTCTCAAATGACCAATAATAACAAGAAAGTTGTATAGAAAAATGATCTAGTTAGAATAAAGCTATCCCATGCTAACAAAGCATTTAAAAGATCTAATAGGGTATGTGCAAGATCATGAGGGGCCAAACTATGCCCTTAAGTGGCAATGAAAAATTAGCAAATCAGGGTTAGTCAACTTGACGTGAAAATTTCAACTAGCTATCAACCTAATATGAAAAGTTGTAAGAATAGAATCTGTAGAAAATTGAATGTAGTTTCTAAACTACTAGGCCTTTTTTGAAAAAAAGTTAGTATGATTGGTGAAAAGTATAGATTTCAATACAACAATACAAAAATTCCTAGAAAAAAATAAGAAGTAGGTGTATGTCTGACCACCTTAATTATAATAAAATGATAATATTTTATTATAAGATTTTAATATAAGTAGTAGACTCATGCTAGGATGTGACGCATATTTTTTTGTAATTTTATTCCAAAAAAATAATTAATTATGAATTTTCTGCTACAACATTTTCAAAATAAAAAAACTCCCGTGTCTGACCACCTTAGCTCATTCAAAACATTACAAAATTCAAAAAAAAAAAATCCTTATAGTAGGCGAAGCATAGAATGTGACACATTTTTTGGATTTCAAAAATGTTATACCATCTAAAAGTTATAGTCATTTTTCAATCAATATATAAATCAGCACTTTAGAGGTAACTCAATTAGAAAATAACTAATAATTACTTACTGAATTCAAAATTTGACAGCAATTATATCGATAGAAGGCTGATATTCTCCTTAAGATACCCTTTTTGTTTTATCAAATTTGGGTGAAAAAAAAGTCATCAGCTACATGGTCAAAGTCTGGAACACAAAGAAATAGGGGAAAAACACATTTTTGAGACATTTCAATAGTTGACCATGTAGGTTTGGTGCACAAAGAAATACCAAGCCTAATAGGGTAACCGATATTTTTGGGTCCCCGAAAATGATGGCAAAATTTTGAATTTTCACTTTCCCTCCGCTTTCTCCCTCCCATTTCTCCATCCTTCATATGATATATTATATATCAAAAACTATATATTAGATATATATTAGATTATATATTACATTTAATATTATATATTAAATATTGTATAATATACATTTTACATTTTAAATATTATTTAATATATATTAATATTAAATGTTACATTATATATCATATATTATATATTATTCTATATGTATAATATATTAATATGTATTTTATGACTATGTATGAAAGGTTGGAAGATTGCAGAAAAATCATGGATGGCAATTGAAAGTAGCAAAGGAAATTAATCAACCATTTAAACAATTCATGGGTAGCCATTGAGGAAGAGAGACAGTGAGAAGGTGGCGGGGGCTGAGAGAGGAAGAGAGAGAGTGAGAAGGTGAGAGAGAGAGAGAGAGAGAGAGAGAGGGAGGGGGAAGGATAACTAATTCATTACAATATTAATCAGTAAGAAGCAAGGTAAACTTAAATAATATTAGAGGAGGTATTAGAAATCCAAATTATAATTATGAGTTTTAAGAAAAGTGAGTAAGGTCCTCGATAGGGACATTACAGATCCACACATTGTTTAGTAGATACCTCCAAGAACCCACATACATAGGAGTAGGTTTGAAGTAAGACTAAGATTGTTGATCGGTTCAAAAATATTACTGTGTTGTACTTTTGATTAACATCCAATGATTGGATGTGAAATTCACAAATTTGATTATATTGGCACTGGTTCTATTTTAAATTCTGGAAAAAAAGGATATTTGACATATGTTCATAAATTTTAGTCAACACCATTTTAAAATTACACATCAGTTTATTTTCACACATTGAGAATATCATCCTTAGGAATTGAACTTAAATTGACATAGGTCATAGGAAATAAATGCCCCAGCTATTTGGTGTCTTCTGCATTTTGAGTTTCTTATTACAATCAGGAGAAGAATATTAAACTCTCCAAATGGTTTTGGATAGTAACATTTGTACTTCCTCTTCACAAATATATGTGTTCCCTCATCTTGCTGCCTATTGATACTGACAAAGTGAATCTAGCCATTTATGCCATGTAATGGGAGAAAAATGGTTTCCTAAAATTAAAATATGTCTAAATAACACATGCAAGAACCCTTTCTTTGATATTGCTCACTAACCCTTTAGAACAGAAAATGTTTACAAAAATTGGCATGTACTTGCATGAGGACATTATATATTACATGAATCCCACACAGGAGTAGTTGGAAAGCCACTCAAAAAGTAGTAACTGATAGCAAGTGGGATAATGCAAATGCTTTAATAAACCACTATCTTCTTTACTCAAGCAACATCTAGTTCATCTACTCGACTAGGGCATGTTTGGGAACAAACAAACTCCATTTAAACTCAAGTCTCTGGAAATGCAGTTATATTTGTTAGTGGAGGAGATACACCCATTAGATCTGCAATAACTTTATTCTCACTAGAATTTCCATTTCTCTTAAATTGGGATACTCTTTCCAAAATTGCATCTACCATTTTACCAATTTGGGAAATCAATGGGTCTATTTGTGTACCTCAAAGGAGTTGGTCACCTAAATGAGAACCTTGAGATGAATCAGGAAATTCTCTATGAAAGAGATCAGTACCTTGAGAAGCTCTCCACTTGTCAGCTGAATTAAAACCTTAGACCATAGATGGCTGCCCTTTGTTGTAAAATGAGGAGTGTGACTGCCTTGCCAAAGGTGGCAGTAAACTTACATTTGAGGGATATTGCCCAACATGAGTAACTTGTTTTCCCAAGTCCCATAAATGCAAGGCCATTGACAAATAGGCATTTCTAATAGAAATATTTGTGGTGCTAGAATGAAGTGTATGACCAAATTCTTTGCCTGCTAATGAACCAATTTGAGGCTTCATTTCACATTGCTCTGTGGATAATTCCATAGCACTTGTTACTTCTCTATCTGAATTTTTTGTGATAGTGTACATGTGCACTAAAGAGCTTTTGTCACTACTTGAGCTACTAGAAGATGGTGAGTACTCATCATCATCATCATCTGACATAGGCTCACACGCATATCTTACTTCTTTCCTTTGTCACTTTCCCCTTCCTAGCTCTTCCTCCTTATCTGTAACTTTTATCATGGGTCCAAGAAGCTCTTCCCACTCTTTCCCATTAACTGTGGGCTTCTACTCTTCATCCTAAGTAATTGGCATACCTTGGATGGCACCAAGATAATCTTTTTCTTCTGAAATGTCCCTGAAATGTCCTTTTCTCTCACATTAAAATCTCTCTATTAAGAATATTTTCTATATCTTCCTTTGTATATTGAATAGATATAACTGCAATCCCATGTTCATCAAGAATATTCCTTACACCATTGAGTAATATATGATGCAATTCCTTAATAGTTTCATTCTTAACAAAATTCATAACTAGATTTTCCATAGCCAATTTTCTTCTTGATCATTGCAATATTTTATCCTCAACTAAACATTTTATAATCAATTGATATACAATCATAGTTTTCTCTTGGCCAATCCTGTGGGCTCGTGATTGAGCCTGTAGATCCACAAAAGGGTTGAAATCTAGATCTGGTGGAAGAGTAGTATTAGCAAGAAGTCATTCACTAACATCTCATCTTTATAACAACTAAATTTGGATTCACTAGAAGCATTAAAGAATCTGGATTGGACTCCTAAAGAATTCTTTCTAGTATTCTAGACTCAATTGCATGTGCATTTTAGTAAAACATAGCAAAGAAATAGAATCAAACTATCTGAGGAAGATACAGTAGTTGATCTGCATCCTTTGGATCAAAAAGATGATCTGTAAAACTTAACCTAAAAATTTAGTTCTACTAATGAAAATGTCTAATCATGTAGGAAGGTACAAAAGCTTGGGAAAGGTGTAACGAATTAATATGCAAATATTTTTGTCTGTAATAGTATTTTCTACTTTTATTATGATATTGATTTGATTTGATGCACCTTCGCTATTTGATCGATCCCTTCCCTTTCATTTCACTTGGTTTTCTCATTTTGCACATCATAGGCCAGGATTTGACAGTGGATATGACCTTGGTACTACTGACATTAATGATAAATTTTACCTTTTAGCTATTATTTTTTTGCCATTTTTCCTATATGATGCTTTTGTATATGAATTGTGGATATTCTCTAGGAAACTTTTCATTTATTCTTGTAGGATGCCCTTGTATACAAATTTTGGAGAATCTCTTGTGGAAATATGGAAATTATAATCTTCCTCCTAGAGCATACATTAATGAAGTTCTTCGTGCCTTAGTAGAGGAAGCTAGTTGGATTGTTGAAGCTTATGGTACTACATATAGAAATGTGGTATGTATTTTTGGCCTAAATTTATTTATCACTTCTTTTAGGTCTTTAAAGGCGGTCGGATAAATCTTTGTATTAAATGTGCCTTTTACAAGCGTCATAAACCCTAGCTACCTAGAAGTGGAGGCTTTGAAGAATAGTTCACTGGAGGCAAAGAGAGAGAGAGAGAGAGCCCTTCAGACACACTTGAGTGTTCAACTGTGTCAAAAGGGGTCATGGGGACTCCTTATGGGTCCTAGTATGCCTTATCATGTGTTAGGACCCCTAGGAAGTCCCCATGACCCATTTTGACACATTGGAATGCTCAAGTGTGTCTTAAGGGGTCCTATGACACCTTAGGACACACTTGAGCATTCAAATGTGTCAAAAGGGGTCATGTGGACTCCCTAGGGGTCCTAGTATGCCTTATCACACATTAGGACCCCTAGGAAGTCCCCATGACCCCTATGGACACATTAGAATTCTCAAGTCTATCTTAAGGGGTCCTAGGACCCATTCGGACACACTTGAGTGTTCAAATGTGTCAAAAGGGGTCATAGGGACTCCCTAGGGGTCCTAGTATGCCTTACCACATGTTACGACCCCTAGGAATTCCCCATGACACCTTTTCACACATTGGAATGCTCAAGTGTGTCTTAAGGGGTCCTAAGACCCCTTCAAACACACTTGAGCATTCAAATGTGTCAAAATGGGTCATGGGGACTCCCTAGGGGTCCTAGTATGCATTATCACATGTTAGGACCCCTAGGAAGTCCCCGTGACCACTTTTGACACATTGGAATGCTCAAGTGTGTCTTGAGGGGTCCTAGGACACCTTTAGACACACTTGAGCATTCAAATGTGTCAAAAGGGGTCATGGGGAATCCCTAGGGGTCCTAGTACATCTTATCATGTGTTAGGACCCCTAGGAAGTCCCCATGACCCCTTTTGACACATTGGAATGCTCAAGTGTGTCTTAAGAGTTCCTAGGACCCCTTCGGACACACTTGAGCATGAAAATGTGTCAAAAGGGGTTATGGGGACTCCCTATGGGTCCTAGTATGCCTTATCACATGTTAGGACCCCTAGGAAGTCCTCATGACCCCTTTTTACACATTAGAATGCTCAAGTTTGTCTTGAGGGGTCCTAGGACCCCTTTGGACACACTTGAGCATTCAAATGTTTCAAAAGGGGTCATGGGGACTCCCTAGTGGTCCCAGTACACCTTATCACACATTAGGACCCCTAAGAAGTCCCCATGACCCCTTTTGACACATTAGAATTCCCAAGTGTGTCTTAACAGGTCCTAAGACCCCTTTAGATATGCTTGAGCATTCAAATGTGTCAAAACAGGTCATATGGACTCCCTAGGGGTCCTAGTATGCCTTATCATGCATTAGGACCCCTAGGAAGTCCCCATGCCTTGTATGGACACATTGGAATTCTCAAGTGTGTCTTAAGGGGTCCTAGGACCCCTTCGAACACACTTGAGATTTCAAATGTGTCAAAAGGAGTCATGGGGACTCCCTAGGGGTCCTAGTATGCCTTATCATGCATTAGGATTCCTAACAAGTCCCCATGACCTCTATGGACACATTAGAATGCTCAAGTGTATCCTAAGGGGTCCTACGACCACTTCAGACACACTTTAGCATTCAAATGTGTCAAAAGGGGTCATGTGGACTTCCTAGGGGTCCTAGTATACCTTATCATGTGTTAGGACCCCTAAGAAGTCCCTGTGACCCCTATCAACATATTGGAATGCTCAAGTGTGTCCTAAGGGGTCCTATGAACACTTCAAACACACTTGGGCATTCAAATATGTCAAAAGTGGTCATGGGGACTTCCTAGGGGTCCTAGCATGCCTTGTCAAGGGTTAGGACCTCTAGGAAGTCTACATGACCCCTATGGACACATTGGAATGCTCAAGTGTGTCCTAAGGGGTCCTATGACACTTTCAGACACACTTGAGCATTCAAATTTGTCAAAAGGGATGATGGGGACTTCGTAGGGGTCCTAGTATGCCTTATCAAGGGTTAGGACCCCTAGGAAGTCCTTGTGACCCCTGTGGGAACATTGGAACACTCAAGTGTGTCCTAAGGGGTCCTACGACTAGTACAGACACACTTGAGCATTCAAATGTGTCAAAAGGGGTCATGGGGACTTCCTAGGGGTCTTTGTATGCCTTATCATGTGTTAGGACCCCTAGGAAGTCCATGTGACCCTTGTGGGAACATTGGAATGCTCAAGTGTGTCCTAAGGGGTCCCACAAGCACTTCGGACATACTTGACCATTCAAATGTGTCAAAAGGGGTCATGGGGACTTCCTAGGGGTCCTAGTACATCTTATCAAGGGTTAGGACCCCTAGGAATTCCTCGTGACCCTTGTGGACACATTGGAATTCTCAAGTGTGTCCTAAGGGGTCCTATGACACTTTGAACACACATGAGCATTCAAATATATCAAAAGGGGTCATGGGGACTTCCTAGGGGTCCTAATGCATGATAAGGCATACTAGGACCCCTTGGAAGTCCCCATGACCCCTTTACACACATTTGAATGCTCAAGTGTGTCTGAAGGGGTTGTAGGACCCCTTAGGACACACCTGAGCATTTCAATGTGTCCATAGGGGTCACGGGGACTTCCTAGGGGTCATCAAGAGTCGAATTGTCAACAATGTTCTCCAGATTCTTGAATACATTATCATCAGTATCCAAGGTGATCTTTGTACCTTCTACATTCATGGTTTCATCTTCAATGTTAATGGCTGGAGGAGAGGAAATATCCTCTTGTCTCACCTACTTGCTCTACTACAACTGATGGTTCTCCAACATTTTTTGTGATAACCTTGATAATTGATTGCTCTATCTCAAAACTAATTTCTTCATATCTGCCTCCCATAATTTGAATGGTTCTCCTTTTGGTTCTTAGATGGGTGCTTAAGGCTTTCAAGATCTACTTAATGTGTTCATCATCTCTCACCTCAAAAATCTTCCTCACAAGATTTTCTCTAATACTTGTATCCTCCTCTGATGCTCTCTTCTTCCTATTTATGAGTTTATTGTACAAATCATCGAGTATCTAACCCTGAATTGTATCAAACTTCTTAATAGCCAAAATCATATGCTTTACAACTACATTCTCCAGATTAAATCTATTTGTATAATTATAAAGATCATAGTACTTGTTCATTCTTGTAAAGTCTCCATCCTCAATGATCTGCTCATTAAGTTTTTCAACTTTGGGTTTCCAAGCTTTCTTTTTAACAGTAGTGCCATCATCTTTTATTTCTACAATTTTTCTTGGAACTAGTTGCACTAAAGTTTTCTATCTCTTTCCTAGTCCAGTAGCACTTTTCTTTACTCTTTTGCTAGGTGTGGATCTAGTGGATATATTAGCTTCTTGATCCTTCTCAATATCTTCCACTTTCACCTTCACTTGTGGTTCTTCCTACTACACTATAATTGATAATAAAGGTGGAATAGTCAAGACTTCTTTCTATCCACTTTCACTAATTGCTGCTGCTATTTTCTTTGCCACTAAAAAGTCATGCTCTATCATCCCTATATCTTTTAGGATTTTCTTTATAGTGCTCTCAACTCTCTTCTTAGACTGCTTCTCTTCAATTAAGGTCTTTGCGGAGTTGAAATTCTCCTCAAAGGTTCCAAACCTATCATACTGAGTGTCCAACTTACACTTAAGTATCCTGCTAACATACTCTTCTATTTCTACCTCAGATATCTCATAGCCAAGACGGTCTATGAACTATATTCTAGGCTCTACTACTTCAATATAGGTAAAGTCAGTATCAACCAAGAAACATATGCCATATTTATACTTCTTCACAAGAGACTTAGGGATCCTTGATCTATTAGTTACCAAGTTCTGAAATGTCTTCATTACCAATAATGCACTCTCATTCACTTTATCAATGACATGCCTCATATATACTTTATTAATCCTTTCCATTTTATTTTGTCCATCATTCTAGTCATTTGCAATGGTGTAAGGAAATCTTCTCAAGAGATGAAAAAACATGTAAGTGATCAAAGATGAAAATCTAAATTGTGCATACTTTGTCTTCTTAATCTTCTCCAAATTTTCAAATAGTTGAATTCTCAGAATCTCACACATATCAACTTGCACTTTATCAACACACATCAAATAAGCAATATGTACCATTCCAGCTACCATGCCATCCTCTCTTGAATTTTCATAAAACTTAGTGGTTAGGATCTTGCATAACTATCTCACATCATCTTGTTGAATCTTACTAATCACAATTCCTCTACCATTATAGGATGAATTTGTGTTATCAATGACTATTTTCCTCATGTTTTTCTCATTTAAAGGAATAGCTCCAGTTTTAGATAATCCAGTGACTTCATGAATCAAATTATCTATAATATCTATCACTCTATCTCCTAACCAAAACTTCCCATTATGAATTCTACTCAAGATAATCTTATTACATTCTTCATTATCAAATTCATACTGTAATGCATACTTAATGATCTCATTGTCTTTCAAATATTCAAAACCTTGTTTCAGTGTCATATCCTAATTGTAAATCTTCTAATATTCATTTGTGAAATCACTATCACTGACTGTCTCTAGTTTGCATCCAAGATAACCTCTGACATTTTCCAAATGTAAAACTCCATCTGGTATGGATGATAAAGCTAACCTAGGATCATCTTCCAAGGGCTCTACTGGTTCCCTTTTCATTCAAGGTCTATTTTTATCTCTGACATTGTGTATTAAAGAAACATCCATGATTTCTTCTAATTCCTTCACTGATTTAAAGATCTGTTAAGTAAAATACCTTGATTTCACAATTTTAGGGCTTGCGTAGATTCAACACAAAATTCTTCTCCAAATCCTTGCAAAATGCATCCAATCATTGCTCTTCGATCTCCTTAACACTTTTATTTTCTTTGATGATCAAATAATATTGATTATAACCTTTTATTACTTCAATCTCACTTAGATCTGACATCACATTCAATTCTTTTGCTACTTCTTTCTAAAAAGTTGTTTTTGCTAACCTGCAAAACTTAAAACTTCTTGCGATCTTGCTAGACATAATATTTTTCTAAACTTCTTGCGATCTTGCTAGACATAATATTTTTCTTTGCACTCTTAACCATAGCATTATAACATCATAAACTACCTTGCATTAACTTTGCAAGACTCAATTCATCATACATCTATTTCTACACTAATCTAAGCTCCTAATCTACTGTAATTTTCATAATTTAAGTGCTTTGAGATAGGTCACGTAAGGATTCATTCTTACCACTTGATAATTCACATTTTTTATTACCTTAAAGGTTGAATATGTCTCCTTGATCTATGCTTCTGATAAACTTCACTTCATCTGAATTACTACAACATCCTTTATGTCTGTTACTTGCATCTTCATTTCTTCTTGCATGATTTCTAGGGTTAGGGTTAGGATGAAAAACCCCGTTGTTCATTCTGCAAAACCTTGTTGTATGTCCAATCTTGTTTCATATATGACAAACAATTCCATTATTTCCATATCTTGGTCCAAGTGGATTGATCTGTGATCTACAATTTCTAGCAATGTGTCCAACTTTGTTGCATCTATAACATATTACTCCATTTCTTCTATTCATATCTTCAATAGGTTTCTTATCTATAGGGTTAATATTCCTTAACATTATACTATTATTATTATTCTCAACAAATTTGGGTTTCCTACATTCAATAGCTCTATGTCCAAAACCATGACAATTATAACAATAACCATTAAGAGGTTTGAATTGCTTACCTATGCAATCTCTCTTCATATGACCAATAGTATTACAAGCAAAACATCTACCTTTGAATTCTCTTTGCATACTTTTGGGTGATTCCTCTTGCTTTGGTGATTCTCTTCTTTAGGTGTATCTTCAGATTTTTTGTTCTCATCAGACTTCTTCTCATCTATACTTTCAAATATTTTCAGATTTGGTTCCTCGCTTTCTTTAATTGTTTTGAATGTATTGAATCCAAGACCAGTTTTATCATAGAATGGTTTCTGAAAAGATGTTTGTTCATCAATCTTCTCACTAGTTGAATATAGCCTTTCAAGTTGTTGTTTGGATTGAGTCTTTTCACCTTTCACAATTGTATTGTATTTCTCAAGTTAAACATACTACAAATTGACTTTCTCAAATTTAGATGTTACTTTGCCAAGTTTAGATTTTAGTTCTTCATTTTCATTCTTCAACTTTTCATTCTCAGATTTCAGATTTTCTTCATTCGTGATATTTCCATCTTTCAGACTTAGCTTCAAATTTGCTATCTTCAGTTCATGCTTAAGGATCTCATTTTCTTTTTCTAAATTGTCATCATAATCTTCAATAAGAACTTCAGATTCCTTTTCAGATTTCAGATCTTCCAACTTGTTTTTTCAGTTTCTCAATGAGGTTCTTTGCATCATCATATTTCCCTTTCAGAGTGTATCTTTCATCAGTAAGCATATCAATCTGTTTGAGAGCTTCTTCAAGATTCTTTTGTATTTGATCCATATCTATAGAGATCTTACTCAAGCTACTAGGCTTTCCTTGAATGATTCTTTTCTGAGTAACTAGGCTCTGATGCCAATTGTTAGAAATAGTGAATACTAAGAGGGGGGTTGAATTAGTATTCTACAAACTTTATCTTTTTCCCAATTATGGTTATAATAGATTATCTTTATACATGCATAACATAAGAGGCTAAACAACATACATAGCAATAAGACTAAAGAGCTCATAACACATTATTTGTTCTCAAGGAAACCCTGGCCAAGGGAAAACCCCAGTGGGGATGGTACCCACAAAGATCCACTAATCAAAAGTATCATGTTAAGGATGTTGACACTATAGGCCTTGTTAGAAGCCTCAACCCTGTTAGGAGTTGGCAGTACAAAATGTGATTACCGGATGAGCCCACTTCCCAAACAAGTGATATACAATATTCATTGATTACAAAAAGAGGTTAAGGTACATAACCTTATACTACTTGCATCAATAGCTCTTCACTGCTCTTTCACTATCGCTATTACATATGCATCATATATTTCGCATCATATCACTGCTTCATTACATCTAATTGCAACTCTATCTTTTCTTACAATTACAATTACATTTATGCAAATTAATTTATCCAAGGGTTAACATCTAAGATATCATCCCTTTATATTGTTAAGTCATTATTTTGATAAAAAAAATAATCCCTTAACTTTTTACTAATTCTGTCTTCATATTTTGTCTTGTTGGCTTGACACTATCTTTGGTAAAACTATCATAACTCCTTTTGTATATGTCATACTGACTTGCACTTTGAGATGGGTGTTCAATAGACATCATAGAGTCTATCTTCAAGTGTGCAAGCACTGAACTTACTCCAATCAACATCGCAAACAAAAACTATGTTCAGGTGCACTAGTGAAAATATTGTCTCACACTTAGACAAATTTGCAATGCACTCTATCATACTTGCTCTCTGACCTGTGTGATTTTCATGTGGATCATATGTTTCTATAATGACAACATCTATGTGATCAACTCAGCCAAATTGCCAATAGCCTTAGCATGCGTTAGGACCCCTAGGAAGTCCCTGTGACCCCTGTAAACACATTGGAATGCTCAAGTGTGTCCTAAGGGGTCCTACGACCACTTTGGACACACTTGAGCATTCAAATGTGTCAAAAGGGGTCATGGGGACTTCCTAGGGGTCCTAGTATGCCTTATCACATGTTAGGACCCCTAGGAAGTCCCCGTGACCCCTTTTGACATATTTTAATGCTCAAGTCTATTGGAAGTGGTTGTAGGACCCCGTATGACACACTTGAGCATTTCAATGTGTCCATAGGTGTCATGGGGACTTCCTATGGGTCCTAGTATGCCTTATCAGGTGTTACGACCACTAGAAATTCCCTGTGACCCCTATGGACACATTGGAATGCTCAGGTGTGTCCTAAGGTTTCCTACGACCACTTTGGACACACTTGAGCATTCAAATGTGTCAAAAGTAGTCATTGGGACTTCCTAGGGGTTCTAGTATGCCTTATCAAGTGTTAGGACCCCTAGGAAGTCCCCATGACCCCTATGGACACATTGGAATGCTCAAGTGTGTCCTAAGGGGTCCTACAACCACTTTAGACACACTTGAGCATTCAAATGTGTCAAAAGGGGTCATGGGGACTTCCTAGGGGTCCTAACATGTGATAAGGTGTACTAGAACCCCTAGGAAGTTCCCATGACCCTTTTTGACACATTTGAATGCTCAATCATGTCTGAAAGGGGTTGTACGACCCCTTAGGACACACTTGAGCATTCCAATGTGTCCTCTCTCCTTCTCCCTCTCACCCTCTCTCTCTCTCTTCCTCTCCCTCTCTCCCTTTCTCTCTCTGCCTCTAGTAAAATATTCTTCAAAGCCTCCATTTATACATAGCTAGGGTTTACAGTGCTTGTAAAAGGCAAAACTATGCCCCTGTAAGGATTATTGTTTACGCTTGGAATCATATTATTTTTATGCATTACTTCATTAATGTCTACTCTAGGAGGAAGATTATAATTTACATATTTTTGCAAGCCCTGAAATATTTTTGTCATTATCACTCTCTGCCTCCGCTATCTCAATTTAGTTCTCTCCCTCTTTGCTACACTCATCTTAGCCATCGTTACCTACTCTTTAACAAAGAGTCTCAAAAGTAGTCATGGGGACTTCATAGGGGTCCTAGTATGCCTTATCAAGTGTTAGGACCCCTAGGAAGTCCCCATGACCCCTATTGACACATTAGAATTCTCAAGTGTATTCTAAGGGGTCCTACGACCACTTCGAACACACTTGAGCATTCAAATGTGTCAAAAGGGGTCATGGGGACCTCCTAGGGGTCCTAACACTTGATAAGGTATACTAGGACCCTTAGGAAGTCCCCATGATCCCTTTTGATAGATTTGAAAGCCCAAGTGTGTCTAAAGGGGTCGTAGGACCCCTTAAGACACACTTGAGCATTCCAATGTGTCCATAGGGGTCACGGGAACTTCCTAGAGGGCCTAATCCTTGATAAGACATATTGGGACCCCTAGGAAGTCTTAATGACCCCTTTTGACACATTTGAATGCCCAAGTGTGTCCGAAGGGGTCGTAGGACCCCTTAGGACATACTTGAGCATTCCAATGTGTCCAGAGGGGTCACGGGGACTTCCTAGGGGTCCTAGTACTAGTTTCTAGGACAAATGATGACATCTACTTATTCAGTATAGTCAGACCACCAAAATTACAAGGGGTCCTAGTACACCTTATCAAATACATTATATATATATAATATGTATTATATATATTATATACATTAGTATATATATAATATATTATATATATTATATACATTAGTATATAATACATTAGTACATATAAAACATTAGTATATTATACATTAGTAAATATATAATATACATTATATATATATATATATATATATATATATATATATATATATATATATATATATATATATATATATATATATATATATATATATATATATATATATATATATATATATATATATATATATATATATATATATATTAGTATATATATAATATACATTTTATATATTATATACCCCATTTTATATGTAAAAGTTCAATTTTTTCATTTGCTCCTGCCCTTTTTTCATCTGCCTAGAAATATCGGGTACCCAATATGTAATCGGATACTCGATGTTGGACTGGTAATATTTGACCAAAATTTTCCCTATCCCCACAGACCAGAGAAGCACAGGATTTCATACTTTTTTCACGCATTGTAGACAAAAAAAATGTGATTTGGGGCCCATTTTTTTATTTTTGTCAACTTGTGGTCTCACCATGGGAAGTAGTAGTTGTCGAAAGGCTAAATGCAAGAGGAAGGAGATGGATGAATAAATTCAAGCATATAGGGAAAAAGATAAGGAAAATTACTGAAGAAGGAGAGAAGGTATTTTAAACATTAATCAAGGTGACCCTATAAATGTAGTTGTAAGTGAAGAGGATGTTGAATTTGAAAATAATATGGAAATTAATTTTGTGAATAACAATGTATGGAGTGAAGATGAAAATGTAGAGATGGAGAATGAAAATGTAGACTTGGGAAATGAAAACGTAGATTTGGGGAATGAAAATGAATGGAATGAAGATGAAAATGTACAGATGGAGATTGAAAATGTAGACTTGGGGAATGAAAATGTTGCACAAGAACCACATGAACGTTACACATCTCCAAATTATATGCGAAATGAAGTCCCTTGCAATAAAGATAATCAATCTTCAAATTCGGGGCTTTCAAGAACACCTAAATGGTTAATTGAAATTGAGGAGAACATTATGAATAATTGGGATGGAAAGAGGTCACATAGAACCGTTAGGTTGTGGGCTTCAAGACTTTATGATCAATTTTTTGGAAACAAGACATTGGTTGAGCAATGTCAAATTTTTGTGCAGTTGTTAAAGATGCAAAAGATGAGACCTGTGCTTGTGAAATTGAATATTTGTGTGAACAAAAAAATGGAGAGAAATGCCATTGTTGTGAAGAATATTTTCAATGCTCTCAATAGCATTGGGAAGACTAGCAAAGAAAAAGAAAATAGAGTTTCTCGGAGGGTTATTACAACCTCCTTAGTAAGTCATTAGTTGAGAAAGGCTTGTTTGATGAGACAAACTTGTGTTGACTTCAATATAGACCGTAAAACTTTGGGTAGAGCACTTGCAAGAAGAGAAAGACTTGATGATCCACTTCAAATTGATACATGGGCTTATGGTGGGAGACTTCCACGTTTTGATAAGAAGCTAACAGATGTTGTCAAGGATGAAATTCAATAATTTTGGGATGCTAACTCAAGAGTGTCACCAAATGTGAAGGATGTCTTGAAGTTGAGAGTTGGAAATCGAGACCGCACTCCATACCCTAAACATTATGTGGAGGTAAGTCAAACAATGTTGTATAAAAATTTTTGTGAGACACATCCAACATTGAAAATATCACAAAGGTCTTTTGAATTCGTGAAGCCATTTTATTGTGTACCCCTTAAGATTCAAAATACATGTTGTTGCAAATATCATGTTGAGTTTTCAATGCATCATGAATTATCACGGTCCATTCATTCTACTTTGCATACTAATGAAATGCTAGAGGATTGTGGTGCAAGTGGTCTTACCAAATCATCAAGAGACTTGCTTAAATGCCAAGTGCTCAGAATGTGGTGGCTTGTCCAAGTTTAGAACATGTTTTCATGAGGGTTTGGAACATAATTTTGGAAAGACACTCATCCAAAAAAAGGTATATGAAATAGTGAGATATACATTGAAGAGTGGAGGTGAAGGCTCTAGATGTGAGTTAGCTGCAAAAGAATACAATGTTGCTTATTTTATCTTAGATTTCAAGAAAAATCCTTTTTACAAGTATGCAAGGCATAGTCACAGGTCTCAATGGTTGGATGAACAATTCAGGACATGTATGGACATTTTCCCCATTGGAAATATTATATCTGTTGTAGACTTTGTGGAGAACTATACATTGCAGCCCCAAAATGAGACTCAAGCTCAATATTACAATTCCATTTAGGTTGCTATTTTTGTACACATCACATATAGACATTCCCTTGATAGCACAAAAGATGAGAAAAAGATAATCAGAGAGTACCATTTTTATATGAGTGATGACAAGTCTCACTCTCATGAGTTTGTTCAACATTGTGTCTAGAACTATTTTGACTTCTCATAGGAAAATGGTATTGCTATGGATAGGCATCTCATTTGGTCGGATAATTGCACCGGTCAATTTAAGAATGTCGGAATGTTTTATTGGTTGTGTAGAATGCATGTGGAGAGAGGTGTACCTCATATTTGGAGTTTTTTTGAGTCGGGGCATGGGAAACAAGAGAATGATGGAGCAGGTGCATGTGTGAAGAGAGCTCTAGTTAAGGAGCAATTGATGATTTTAGGTGTTTTACTTCTTGATGCTCATTCTATTATTGATTGGTGTACTTTAACATTGTCATAGGGGGGACTTTTGATTCTATAGTGCATAGATTCTTTTGGTTGGTTGAGGAGGAAACTATAGGAGATAGATTGGATTATCAAATAGTGAAAGACTCTTCAAAAATACATTTCTCCAGTAGTAGTACATGGACCATTTGGACATGAGAGTTGGCTTGTTTTTACCCCATGTTTTTTTAGTATGATTGGGATCATTGTGAGTCAAGTGAGTGGTTGGATACATGGGTTCCAGAGTATCTAACTCCTTTATCTTTGACACTCTCTATAAGAAATGATGACATGGACACTTCAATTGAGTATGACCATCTTTTAGATCTTTAGAAGCTAGGAGATGTTTTTGCATTGGTTGCACTACAGGGGAATGATGAGAGGTCAGACTATTGGTTATCACATTATGTATGAGGTAAATAGAAGCTTGTACAACTGACGATAGATGGTGATGGGTTAACATATCCTACTGGTTTAGTTGTTGTTGTGAGAACATGGCTATGAACATACATGATTAGAAAGAATGGAATACTTGCATTTGAAGACTATGAGAAGCACAAAACTATTTTCATGTATTCACACCTTGTTATAGAAATAAATGTCAAGTTGTCAAAGCATCAAGGAAGACCAAAGACAAAATAACTTTGGACTATTAGTACTGCTAATCATGAAGCACTATTGGAGACCCTGAAGCAAAGAGATGACCCTTCAAGAACACTTGACTAGGTAATAAGTTAACTTAGTGCATTGTTTTCTAAGTTCGTTAAGCTTAATTTCAATACATTAATTTCACCTTTTTTAGATTTTATTTTGAGTCAATAAACTTGGTTTTGTATGTGGATTGTGTTGGTACTCAAAAATGCAACATGAGTTTTGAGTACCATGTTAAAATTTTGCAATTTGAAGGTCTTTAAATCTTTTTCATGCATATGTACACAGCTGTCATTTTGAAGCTTATGAGGTGTTCTAGGTGTTGAAAACACTCCATTCAGTATATGAATGCATTCTATGATGTTACTTTATCATCCCAAATCATTCGGTGATGTTCCATTTTGAGCAGGTGTCAAATTGCACAATTCTACCTAAGCGTCAAACAAAGTACAGTGGCCTTGTTTGACTGATCATAACTTTTGACCATTTGATCGAATTGAAAAAATTCCTTTTGCATCATATTCCAGTGGTCAAAATATTCCTTTTGTTTCAATTTTTAGGCCATGACGAGTTCATTTGGTCAGTTTACTAAGCCCTTTCCGTTTCCAATTTCTAATAGTTTGATGGACTGTTGCATGCTTTAGTCGGAGGTCATGTTCAGTTGATTGTATATTTTTCCTGAAAATTGATCATAATGTGCCAATTGTTGCATCATGATGTAGACATGGGAATTATTTATCATGCCAATTTTTAGCTCTTCATGTGCCCGTTTAGTCACTTTGCCAGAGCCATTCCATTTGCAGATTGTCAACATTCTCTGAGTGTGCATTGTTCAGATTTCCAGTCACATTTTTTTATCATATCTCAAAAAATACAAACTGGGTTGGGCTGAATTTTACATATGTTTGAGATGGCTATGTGTGCATTGTACAATAAATTTTTTAGAAAAAAATAGTTTGAAAATCAAAAGTTATAGTTCTCTCAGTACTGACAGCCAAAAAAAATCAGCATTTTCTTCATAGAGTTTTGACCCACATTGCTCCCAATTTCAAAATTTGAAGTGTTTATATGGAATACCAAAAACATATGAAGTAAATGGAATGGAGAAGGCTATGCTTTCCCATGCTTGTGCATTCACCTTGGTGCCAGTGGGCCCAGAAGAATTTTTGGAGAAAAATGCTGGCAAAAAATGTTAGTCTCCAAATCTCCAAATGCTAGTGGTTAAATCAATAACATTCAGAGATCTAGAGACTAGTTAGTCTCCAAATATTTTAATGCTAGTGGTTAAGTCACTAACATTCAGAGATCTAGTGACTAGTTAGACTCCAGATCTCCAAATGAAAAATAAAGAGAGGAAATCATTCTGAGATTTGGAGACTAGTCTCCAAATCTCCAAGTCGCCAGATCTCCAAATAGAGTTAGTCTCCAAGTCTCTAGAAGGGAAAAGTTCATTATGAGATTTGGAGACTAGTCTCAAAATCTCCAAATAGCTATCTAGAGATCTAGCGACTAAAAGTTAGTCTCCAAATCTCATAATGAGAAAAAGTGATTATGAGACTTGGAGACTAGTCTCCAAATCTCCAAATAGCTATCTAGAGATCTAGCGACTAAAAGTTAGTCTCCAAATCACATAAAGAAAACTGGAGAGAGAAAATGATTATGGAATCTAGAGACTAAAGGGATAGGAGTAAATAAGATTAGATTGCAGAATGGATAGGATTTGGTCAAGTACAGATTTTAGGGTTTCTTCTTTTTATTCTCTTCTCTTCTCAGTTCTAAGGGTTCTTTCTCCTATTCTTGGAGGGTTCCTATGACTGCTCTGTTGTGAACATGTCTCTAAAGGATGAATCTTGAATATCTTTCATGTAGAGAAGATTTTTCTTTCCTATGTCTAGGTCCCAGAACTTCAAAATTCTGTGTGTATTGAAATAGGATTATGGTCAAAGAAATACATTGCAGTTTCTCTTAGATTTTGTTGTTGTCTTCTCATTTTTATGTTATACTCTTGTATGCTTTTATTTGTTAGGCATGTAAAACATACCAGTTGCAAGGCAGCTTGTTTGATTATTTATGAGTTTCTTTCAAGGAAAGAATTAAATTTTCATGAATAGTCTCAGAGAGTGAACATGATTATCATGATTTTGATGATAATAGTATAGGAGTGACAGAATGGTTTGTAAGGCACTCTATTCAAACTGCAAGTAATTTGCAAGGCATTTTACTGTATTTGTTTTGATCTCTTCTTGTCGATTTACATACAGTAACTATATGCCCAATGGAATAGGCACTGGCTAGAATTCTGTTGTGTAGTTATTTTTCTATTATCAAACACTAAATTACAGCACCTATTCTTTTTTGTTTCTAAGTTAGTGCATATTGTGAAAGAACTATATCCAAGTTATACAGTTCATATTGTTGATTCCTTGAAGAGAGAATCCAGAGGCTAACCTTGCTTGAGTTGTACTCATAAAAAGAAGAAGGATTTACATCCTTATCCCATTGTTCATGCTATTACATTTATAGTTTATATACTCAAGCTCTGTATCAGGAGATTCTCTGCTATCTACAGAGTGATCTTTTGGTTAAATAATCTGAAGCCTAGATAACATGACAGTGAAGACCTAATCCACTAATCAAAAGCTTACTTGAAATATAGTAACCTATTCATAGGCAATACCCACCTAAGTCCTATGGAGCTTGAAGCAGAAGGAGGATCTTATCCAATCCTCATTAATTAGGCTTTTCTTGCAAGCTTTGAGTCCCTTTTAACTGAGAATCAAGCCCATATCTTGCCAAGTTTGACCCTACAAGAAAAATCCCTAACAAATTGGAGACTCTGCTAGGGATATGTTACAATGAAGATAGAATAACATGGGTATGAGTAGAGTTAGACTCCTGGCCGGCTTATTCATTTATCCAGTGGTCTCCATTGAAGTATGTAAGAGTCAATTTTCAAAATTTTCAAATCATCTTACGAAGTTGTGAGTGGCGGCTCTGAAGTTCTTTGTTTGATCAGTGCATAATGACATATTTTTAGTTCTGATAAATAGCATATGTACCCTATTGAAGTTGATGTGTTGGTGGAGAAAGAGATCTTAGTTTATGGCAGATCTTTTCCTCTGCAGAGAGGTGGTGGCTCTACAAAGTTCTTGAAGGTGATTTGGAGGTGACTTCAAGATCACAAAATATTTTGTAGCTCCCCCAATACATCCAAGTATTTTAAAGTTTTAAATGCTTTCCTTATCAAGTGATCAAAGCACTAAGGAAAAAGGAAATAAGGTGTGAAAAGAGGTTTGCATGTTTCAAAGATTTTAGTTGCATTTTTGCAAAATTTGAAATGAAATATGTACCAGAAAGATAGAGGTAGTTTATAGTTTCTTTTCCTGCTAAGATTGCACAACTATTTAAAAATAGGTTGTTTGAGGCAATAAATTTTGAAGGTATCCCTGGATACCCAAATCATATCCCAGAAGTGGTTAGAGATTATTTACCAAAATTCACTTGTTTTGGTGAGCAATCAGCTGAAAATCATTTGCAAAAGTTTGCTAACTTGATAGATGATCACAATATCACACATGAGGATATATTGATGAAACTCTTTACAATATCTCTTATTGAGGTTGCAAGGGACTGGTTTAGAGAACTATCTCATGGCTCAATAGGATCTATGGAAGCATTAGAGGATTGTTTTATTAGAAAGTATGCTGATATTGAGCAATATGATGATATGGAATATAATAATGAACAAGACATATCTAAATCAAAGGATCTTGTACCAGAGCTTGAAGTTCTTCAAGAAGAAATAGAAATGTTAACAAAAAAGTTGCAAGAAAATGTGGTGTTACATTTACAAGAAATCATGAGCAGAGAGGAGGGTGAGTCACAACATGATTTCTACATAAGGTTTACTAATAAGATCAAGGAGTTTGACATTTCTTTTTTTCCTCAGGATTCTATATGGGAAAACTTATTTTTTAAGCTTTGTTTTCCTCATGCACTTAATTTACTGATCCCTCAGAGGGTAGAATGTATTGAACAAACTATGCAATGGATGAAACATGTAGAAAAATTTTCTTCCAAAGAGGTGTTTGAGGCTGAATACAGTGATGTTGAATCTGAAAATTTAGAATATACTGATGTTGAAAGTGATAACAATGATTAGTCTAGTTATGCTGATGAATCAGATTTTAGTGATTATGACGATGAGTCCACTTGTGCTGAATATTTTGCTAATGATAATGTTGATAATGAACTTTGTGAATAGCAAGACAATAAAAATGTTTCGTGTGGACAACAATATGACAACTATGATGTGGATATGAGTGATTGTAGTGATTTCTTTACACAAGATGATATGTTCCAAGAAATCTCACTCCATGATTCAAATGAGGAAGAAATTTGCAGCATCGAGCAAGAAGACAGTTGGGATAGATCAGAATGTCAATCCTTGCCAGACAGTGAAAGGATTTCAAATTTTTAGAATGAAGATTTTGATTGTGAAAGTATATCAGAGATGAGTATGAATGATGATACTTGTTCACTTCATAGTGAACAAATTTTAGAATTTTTATCTTCTAAATATCTTAGGCATTCAGGAAAGGATAGCATTGAAACTTCATGCCCAACATAAATTGATTTTGATAAAGAATATGAATCAGTGGATTCTAATTTTGACATGTATATTTCTAATTTTTCTTGACCTCCCATATCACTAGACCAAAATTAGATTGAATATGATATGTCAGATTTTGAGGTCATCAGTGTTGTTTCATATTTAATGGATGTGGAGACTCCAAACATTGTGTTTAGTATTGACTAAGATAGTAGTGTGGATTTTGAGTCCTGTTAGGACTCTAAATTTCCCATTAAATCATTAAAAGATGATCCTTCAATGCCTCAAGTTTCATATGCAGATAATGAGTGTACTGGTATTTTCCCTCCCACCCACTACCAACTTTTGGGTTTGTTTGATGTTGCTAGGATGCAGGATGCTCTTCCTATTGGAAAGAAAATTTGTGGTATGGATTGTTCATGTTTTGATGCTGAAGTAATTGCTACGTATCCTAAGTTTGAGCTAGATTATATCCTATATGATGAGCCTCCTCAGTGTTTGCTTAAAGGTCAGTATGTTATTTCTTATGACCTGCCATCTATGGATATGAGTGGATATGGTGATGCTTGCTTTAACAAAGTGACAGATTTTGAGTGCTCTTCTTCACAATTGGATAGGAACTTGTTGGGTTATGGTATAAAGATTGAAGAAGTTAAACGTTGCATACATCCAAGTGCTTTCTTATCTAATGAATGTAACATGTATATGCCACAAAATTTACATGCTTACAATCTACCTAGTTTTCATGGAAGCTCATATATGGAATATGCAGATGAGTTTTCATATGCCAAAGTAATGCAAGATGACAGTGGGTTAAGACAGGCAAATGAGAGTGATACTATTATCTTATTTTTTAAGCATGGGGTAAAAAATTTTGTTTTTGACAGAGGTAAAGATTGATTTTAGTTTTGGGGCTTTGGTCCTTTGTAAATAAGCTTTGTGTTTGTACAGTTGCTTTTCTTTCAGTTGTGTGTTTGCTTTCAGTAGAGGTTCCCATTTTTTTTGAGAAGAGGTGTTGGGAAGGAAAGGTGAAAAGAGAAGTGGAAAGTCTGATTTGACTTTGTGAGTGGTCTACTTCTACCATGAGATTCTAAGGTTCTCTGCATGCCCGCATGGGTCATATATCCACAATCAGAGCCACTGTTGGTACTAAAAAATGCAACATAGGTTTTGAGTACCATGTTAAAATTTTATAATTTGAAGCTCTTTAAATCCTTTTCATGCATATGTACCTGACTATCATTTTGAAGCTTATGAGGTGTTACAAGTGTTGAACACACTTCATTCAATATATGCATGCATTCTATGATGTTACTTTATCATCCTGAATCATTCGGTGATGTTCCATTTTGAGCAGGTGTCAAATTGCACAATTCCGCCTAAGTGTCAAAAAGAGTACAGTGGCCTTGTTTGACTGATTATAACTTTTGATCATTTGACCAAATTGAAAAAATTCCTTTTGCATCATATTCCAGTGGTCAAATATTCCTTATGTTTCAATTTTCAAGCCATGACGAGTTCATTTGGTCAGTTTGCTAAGCCCTTTCCGTTTGCAATTTCTAATAATTTGATGGACAGTTGCATGCTTTAGTCAGAGGCCCTGTTCAGTTGATTGTATCTTTTTCCCGAAGATTGATCATAATGTGCCAGTTGTTGCATCATGATGTAGACATGGGAATGAGTTATCATTCCAATTTTCAGCTCCCCATGTGCCTATTTTGTCACTTTGCTAGAGCCATTCCATTTGCAGATTGTCAACATTCTCTGAGTGTGCTTTGTTTAGATTTCCAGTCACGTTTTTTATCATAACTCAAAAAATACAAACTGGGTTGGGCTGAATTTTACATATTTTTGATATGGCTATGTGTGCATTGTAAAAAAAATTTTTTAGAAAAATCTAGTTTGAAAATCAAAAGTTATAGTTCTCTGAGTACTGGCAGCCATAAAAAATTAGCATTTTCTTCATAAAGTTTTGTCCCACATTGCTCCCAATTTCAAAATTTGAAGTGTTTATATGGAATACAACAAACATATGAAGTAAATCAAATGGAGAAAGCTATGCTTTCCCATGCTTGTGCATCCACCTTGGTTTCCATGCCAGTGGGCCCAGAAAACTTTTTGTAGAAAAATGCTAGAAAATAATGTTAGTCTCCAAATCTCCGAATGCTAGTGGTTAAGTCACTAACATTCAGAGATCTAAAGACTAGTTAGTCTCAAAATCTCCAAATGCTAGTGGTTAAGTCACTAACATTCAGAGATCTAGAGACTAGTTAGTCTCCAAATCTCTGAATGCTAGTGGTTAAGTCACTAACATTCAGAGATCTAGAGACTAGTTAGACTCCAAATCTCCAAATGAAAAATAAAGAGAAGAAATAATTCTGAGATTTGGAGACTAGTCCCCAAATCTCCAAGTCGCCAGATCTCCAAATAGAGTTAGCCTCCAAGTCTCTAGAAGGAAATTTTTTTTTATGAGATTTGGAGACTAGTCTCTCCAAATAGCTATCTAGAGATCTAGCGACTAAAAGTTAGTCTCCAAATCTTATATTGAGAAAAAGTGAATATGAGACTTGGAGACTAGTCTCCAAATCTCCAAATAGCTATTTAGAGATCTAGAAACTAAAAGTTAGTCTCCAAATCTCATAAAGAAAAGTGGAGAGAGAAAATGATTATGAGATCTAGAGACTAAAAGAATTTCTCCAAGTCTCTAAATGAAACCATGGTTAAGGAAATTATTCAGAGACTAAGAGATTAATGTAGTCTTCAAATCTCCAGATGGGCTAAGGTTAAAGATGCGTTAGTCCAAGCAGCGAATGAGAAGGTGACAAGTGGTGAGTTCTGGTGGCATGTGTAGATTTTAAAGAAATAAAAGATTTAAAAAGTTATAAAGTTTAGACTTTGGAAAAATTTTAAAATTTTTTAATGACAGAGCTGCTCATGGGAAAATGTCTGGGAGATCCATTTTTTATCAGAATATGGCTATATAATATGTTTTTAGAAATGCTAGAAGATGAAAAATGCAATGATGACAATTAGAATCAGATCAAATCAAGTTGCTGAGAGCAATCAGAGCTTTTAAATCCAAGACCAAATTTTGGGGAGATTTTTTTTCTTCCAAAATTGATTGATTTTGCAAATCCGCCAGAGGAATGATTCTGAATTGCATGGTGATGGGAAAAGATGGTACAAAGGACTAAATTAAATTTCAAGGAAGAGTAAAGGACAAAGAAATCAGATTTCCAGTAGATGAGCAGATTTTATGGAAAAAAGGACAAATTTATCAGATTTTGAAGATGCCCGGGAAGATCAGATTTTCAGAAAAGCAAGAAGAGTAAATGAGATTAGATTGCAGAATGGATAGGAGTTGGTCAAGTACAGATTTTAGGGTTTCTTCTTCTTTTTATTCTCTTCTCTTCTCAGTTGTAAGGGTTTTTTCTCTTATTCTTGGAGGGTTCCTGTGACTGCTCTGTTGTGAGCATGTCTCTAAAGGATGAATCTTGAATATCTTTCATGTAGAGCAAATTTTTTATTCCTATGTCTAGGTCCCAGAACTTTAAAATTTTGTGTGTATTGAAATAGGATTAAGGTCAAAGAAATACATTGCAGTTTCTCTCAGATTCTATTGTTGTCTTCTCATTTTTATGTTATACTCTTGTATGCTTTTATTTGTTAGGCATGTAAAACATACCAGTTGCAAGGTAGCTTGTCTGATTATTTATGAGTTTCTTTCAAGGAAAGAATTAAATTTTCATGAATAGTCTCAGAGAGTGAACATGATTATCAAGATTTTGATGATAATAGTATAGGAGTGACAAAATGGTTTGTAAGGCACTCTATTCAAACTGCAAGTAATTTGCAAGGCATTTCACTGTATTTGTTTTGATCTCTTCTTGTGGATTTACATACAGTAACTATATGCCCAATGGAATAGGCACTGGCTAAATGTCTGTTGTGCAGTTATTTTTCTATTATCAAACACTAAATTTTAGTACGAGTTTTTTTTTGTTTCTATGTTATTGCATATTGTGAAAGAACTATATCCAAGTGATACAATTCAGATTGTGGATTCCTTGAAGAGAGAATCCAGAGGTTAACCTTCCTTGAGTTGTACTCATAAAAAGAAGGATTTACATCCTTATCCCATTGTTCATGTTGTTACATTTATAGTTTCTATTGTCAAGCTCTGTATCAGGAGATTCTCAACTATCTACAGAGTGATCTTTTGTTTAAATAATCTGAAGCCTAAATAGCATGACAGTGAAGACCTAATCCACCAATCAAAAGCTTACTTGAAATATGGTAACCTATTCATAGGCAATACCGGCCTGAGTCTTATGGAGCTCAAAGCAGAAGGAGGATATTATCCAATCCTCATTAATTAGGCTTTTCTTGCAAGCGTAGAGTCCCTTTTAACTGATAATCAAGCCCATATCTTGCCAAGTTTGACCCTACAAGAAAAATCCCTAACAGTTTGTAACTTGTGTAGGAGCACCTATGAAGACACCTACGGTCGCCATGAATCCAATTAGAGATAGAAGGACAAAAGGATCCTTAATGGGTATTTGACATCTTTTGAAGCCTATAATGGAAATTTGTAACAATGAAATTGATTTAAAAGTTAAATGTCCTAGAAGTCTTGATAAGGACTTATGACCAAAATCATGTATGGGTGGCCAATAATGCCAAGAAGGGATCTTACATGTCATTTACTTATGTCATTTGCATGGTTTGAATTCTTACTTGTTTGATTGTTGTTTCTAATTCTTTAAGGATATTATTTTTTATCATTTCAAACAATCTATAAAAGTTAAACCTCAAACATAATAAGCTTCATAGTTTAAAGTTTATAAGCTTAATCATGATTAGTTTCACAGTTCAAATTTCAAACATACCACTAATAGTCATTACAATGGAACTAGGTCAAGAAAAGAAGTGTGCATGTTTTCCCATTTGGTTCTTCTCTTGTTTCAGAATGAAAACCTAATTGTTTCCACTATAGACAAGGACATGCTCCCAAGGACTACTTACTCAATTTGTAAAATAAAACCACTTACAGGCTGCCCATTGTACCATAATGCATTGTGTGTTTTATGGTCTACAAGTGACGTGCTTTATGAGTTTGCATAGGAGAGTAAAAGGGTTAAATTTTTTGTTACTAAAAATGGTGTGGACTATAAGTTGGTGGTTAACTTTCATGACATTGTAAATGCCAATGAAAACCTCATTCCACCCATGGAGTCATCAGAACACTCACGACCACGCTCGACCCAAGTAACCCTAAGGTGAACTAAGCACGATTGGGAAGTGATCTTCTGAGGCTTGTATCTCAGACCTCGTGAGAGGTATTGACAAACCATGAGGTTCTATGGAATCATGTTTCCGAGGTCTACAATAACCTCTTAGTTTTGGGTGATTCAACTTCATTTGCATTTGGCAAGGTGATCTCAGTCGATGCCAAAACTTGCAATGAGGGTTAGTTGAAAGTGGCTCAATAGCTTATCTTTCAAACCATCTGACATTGCATTGAACCATCTACTCCATTGGCTCTGATTGGCTGAGTAAATACCAGTGACAACCCCATTTTTCCTAGGGAGTCACTAGAACACTCGCGACCACACTCGACCCAAATGACCACAAGGTGCACTAAGCATGATTGGGCAATGATCTTTTGTGGCTCATACCTTAGACCTCATGAGAGGTATTGAAAAACCATTAGGGGCTATGGGATCATGTTTCTAAGGTCTATAATAACCTCTCTTGGTTTTGGGCGATTTGACTTCGTTTGCATTTGGCAAGACGATCTCAATCGATGCCAAAAGTTGCAGTGAGGGTTAGTTGAAAGTGGCTCAGCAGCATATCTTTCAAACCATCTGACCTAGCATCAAACCATCTACTTCATTAGCTTTGGTTGGCCAGGCAAACACCATTGACAACCTCATTCCTCCCATTGAGTCACTGGAATACTCGCGACCATGCTCGAGCCAAGTGACCCCAAGGTGCACTAAGCATGATTAGGCAGTGATATTTTGGGGTTCATATCTCAAACCTCGTGAGAGGTATCAAAAAACCATCAAGTGCTACAAGATCATGTTTCTGAGGTCTATAATAACCTCTCTCAATTTTGGGCGATTCAACTTCATTTGCATTTGACAAGATGATCTTAGTCGATGCTAAAACTTGCAGTGATAGTCAGTTGAAAGTGACTTAGCAGTGTATCTTTCAAACCATCTGACCTGGCATCAAACCATCTACTCCATCAACTCTAGTTGGCTAGGTAAATGCCACTCATAACCCCATTTCTCCCATGGAGTCACTAGAACACTCGAGACCATGCTCGACCCAAGTGATCCCAAGGTGCACTAAGCATGATTAGGCAGTGATCTTCCGAGGCTCATATCTTAGACCTTGTCAGAGGTATCAACAAACTGTTAGGGGCTACAGGATTGTGGTTTTTAGGTCTGCAATAACCTCTCTCAATTTTGGGCGATTTGACTTTGTTTTCATTTGGCAAGATGATCTCAGTTGATGCCAAAACTTGTAGTGAGGTTCAATTGAAAGCGGCTCAGCAGCGTATCTTTAAAACCATATGACATTGCATCGAACCATCTACTCCATTGGCTTTGGTTGGCTGGATAAACACCAGTGACAACCCCATTCTGCCCATGGACTCACCGAAATGCTCACGACCACACTCGACCCAAGTGACCCCAAGGTGCACTAAGCATGATTGGGTAGTGATCTTTTGTGGCTCATATCTCATACCTCGTGAGAGGTATTAATAAACTATTAGGGGCTATGAGATTGTGTTTTTGAGGTCTACAATAACCTCTCTCAGTTTTGGGTGATTCAATATCATTTGCATTTGGGAAGGTGATCTCAGTCGATGCCAAAACTTGCAGTAAGGGTCAATTGAAAGTGGCTTAGCAGCGTATCTTTCAAACCATTAGACATTGCATCGAACTATCTACTCCATCAACTCTAGTTGGCTGAGTAAACACTAGTGACAACCTTGTTCCACCCATGGACTCACTGGAATGCTCACAACCATGCTTGACCCAAGTGACCCCAAGGTGCACTAAGCATGATTGGGTAGAAATCTTTCATGGCTCATATCTTAGACCTCACAAGAGGTATCGAAAAACCATTAGGTGCTACGAGATTGTGTTTTTGAGGTCTACAATAACCTCTCTCAATTTTGGGTGATTCAACTTCATTTGCATTTGGCAAGGTGATCTCAGTCAATGCCAAAACTTGTAGTGAGGGTTAGTTGAAAGTGGCTCAATAATGTATCTTTCAAACTGTCTGACATTGCATCAAGCCATCTACTCTATTAGCTCTAGTTGGTTAGGTAAATTCCAATGACAACCTTGTTCTACCCATGGAGTCAATGGAATGCTCGCGACCATGCTCGACCCAAGTGACCCCAAGGTGCACTAAGCATGATTGGACAATGATCTTCTGTGGCTCGTATCTCAGATGTTGTGAGAGGTATAAAAAAATCATCAGGGGATATGGGATCATATTTTGAGGTCTACAATAACCTCTCTTAGTTTTGGGTGATTCAACTTCATTTGCATTTGGCAAGGCGATCTCAGTCAATGCCAAAACTTGTAGTGAGGGTCAGTTGAAAGTGGCTCAGTAGCGTATCTTTCAAACCATCCAACATTGCATCAAAACATCTACTACATTAGCTCTGGTTGGCTAGGTAAAAACTAGTGACAACCTTGTTCTACCCATAAAGTCATTACAATGCTCGCGACCACGCTCAACCCAAGTGACCCCAAGGTGCACTAAGCATGATTGGGCAGTGATCTTCCATGGCTTGTATCTTAGACCTCGTGAGAGGTATCAACAAACTATCAAGGGCTATGAGATAATTTTTCCAAGGTCTACAATAACCTCTCTCAATTTTGAGAAATTCAACTTCGTTTACATTTGGCAAGGTGATCTCAGTCGATGCCAAAACTTGCAGTAAGGGTCAGTTGAAAGTGGCTCAGCAGCGTATCTTTCAAATCATTTGACATTGCATCAAACTGTCTGCTCCATCAGCTTGGGTTGGCCAAGTTGACACCAGTGACAACCCCATTCCACCCACAGAGATACTGGAATGCTTGTGACCATGCTCGACCTAAGTGACCCCAAGGTGCACTAAGCATGATTGGGTAGCAACCTTCCATGGCTCATATCTCAAACCTCGTGAGAGGTATTAACAAACCATTAGGAGCTATAGGATCATGCTTTTGAGATCTACAATAACCTCTCTCAATTTTGGGTGATTCAATTTTTTTTTAATTTGGCAAGGCAATCTCAGTTGATGCCGAAACTTGCAGTGAGAGTTAGTTGAAAGTGGCTCGGCAACATATCTTTCAAACCATTTGACATTGCATTGAACCATTTTCTCCATCGGCTCTAGTTAGTTGGCTAAATACCAATGACAACCTCGTTCCACCCATAGAGTCACTGGAATGCTCATGACCACACTCAACACAAGTGACTCCAAGGTGCACTAAGCATGATTGGGCAATGATCTTCCGTGGATCGTATCTCAGACCTCGTGAGAGGTATCAACGAACTCCAATATGACAAGTTATATACATAGTGAGTATATACATAGTATTGAAACAATGTAGTACTAAGTGGCTCAAGTGAGTATATATAATGGTATAAAATATAAGAACATAGGAAATCTATAGAAGTTAAACCTCAAACATAGTAAGCTCCATGAACAGGGTATTCCAGAGTAAACAAAAACAAATGTAACTTCAACAAGATATAATTTAAATCATAATGATAATCATAGTCAAGATATAACTTCACCATTCAATTCCATAAACATGAATAATAAATATGTATACAAAAGATGATGCAAATATAACATAAAAATGAACATGTTCTATACATACAAAATATCAAATGTATCAAAAGTACCTCTATATATAAATATGGCACATGCCATTTCAAAATGTCTACAAAATCAATGTTTTAAGGTGTACAATGTGGCATATATTTTATCTCAAAATGTGCCAAGTGGCATCTCTAAATGACCACAAAACTAAAACTACATCCTATGTCGCAAGGGGATCATCAAAATGTAGTCTCTTTGAAGAAGTGTTGGGCTCTGATTAATCCTACATAAAAAATGAGTTCAAACTCAAGTTAGATTACTTAGTTTATATGATTTGTACACACACACATATATATAATTCATAATTCAAACACTAATTTAATTAAAATTATAACTGAATACAAATATATGTACCTGGCCTCTCGGTTGCCTACCATGATCAAGTGTCTTAGCATAAGTAATGGGTAGCAAAGGGACCATGCCAACAATACCAACTCTAACCTATAAATATATATTTGCAATAATGAGATTAGTAGAGTGGTGCAACATAGAGTAATAAATCTACAAAATAGGATGATAGCATAATAAAATTACAAATTGATTGAACAAAAATTAAAACTTACATCTGGTGATCCCTCCTCTGGAATAGTGGGCTGGGTCAACAAAGATACAAAAGATTCTCATGGGCCCTCCCTCACACTCGAATTAACGTATGAGAGTAAAAATATTGTCAATTATATATCAATGTACTTCATCATAACAACCCTGGTTACAAAATACAAATAACAATATGTAAAAGTCTACGTACAATCGGGCTATCACTCCAAATCGAGATGCCTGTAACCCTACGCTCCCGAACCAGTAATGGCACATCATCAATAGCCACACCCTATACAATAAAGTGCAAGTAAAATATTTATTACTACACACAAGTGGCATACATATGCATGCATAATTAATCTTAAACAATTAATTACCTTTCCTTTTTCGACACCTATTGAAGGAACCCTCTTGTGCCCCCCACTGCCATCAGTTGTAGCCTGCAAGAGTACAATAAGATGACAATATATTAGTAAATGTATGAATTTTATTGCTCTAATTGATAGAGATTTAAGCATGTACACCAAATGATATAAAAAAAGACTAATGGGTACATAATTTATAATATACCATATAGTCATCAAGGCCAAATAAAATGGTCAAAAGTGTGGACTCATCCACCTGTCTCACCTCCTCCTATGTCATTGATTGAACATAAATGGAAAATATATATATATACATAAGTGCATGCAATCATTAAAACTAATCTAAATAAATAAATTATTTTAAAATTAAATAAGTCATGTGACAAATTTATTTATAATGTTTACTCTTACCGTATCAACAGGAGTCCATGGCTCTGCGTACACCTCCTGAGCATTGTCATGAGATGTAGATGCTCCATGAGGTGTTGTAGCCTCTGCAACTATGTCTCCTATATCCTCCTCATCAATAACATATTGATATGTAGCAACATCATTAAGTGGTCTAAGGCACATATTCTTTCGTATAATGCAAATATGGGACTCGCATACATGTGAACTCTGATGAGATGTCGATGCGCCAATATCATCCACACCAGGAGGCAACACTGACCTGGTCCATGTGATCAACTGATCACTCAATAAATAAATGGCCCTAATAGTCTGTGAGGTAGCCTCTGCAATGTTATCAGAATGCTGCACTCAAGGAGGGGGTGCGACATCAGTGGGGGGGACAAAGGTAGTGGCCTTTTTGTGCTGGGCAAATGGCCTAGTCTGAGGAGCTCCTCCACCTACACCCATGTTGGGGCCTCATACTCCAATAATTAACATGGTGACCAAGCAAAAACTCAGCATACAATTTTTTATGAAATAAAATGGGACCTCCAAATTGCTATGGGGTGGTTTATCAAAAACCATCCACTAGCAATCCCAAAAGTGTGTGCACATTGCTTCATTTGTGCACCATTTTATTTATAATTTGGGCTTTTTGGGGTCAACTTGTATTCCAGTTTTAGGATTGACAAAAAGGGCAGCTATATCTTCCTTACTTATATTAAGGGCCGCATTCCCATCATGGTCAAGCCCGTCATCAAATTTGGTGTGTATATCATCATGCCAATGAAGAGTAGCATTATGTTGCTGCGTGAGTATCAATATTTTCAACAATTGTATTTAGTGTGGCAAGCATGGGACCTAGTGTAGGTATATTTTGATATGTGTTTTGGAAACCTCGTATTGTGTTCAAATTATCTTGTATCAAATCTTCTAAAGATCGAGGGTTTTGACATGGGGGTTATTTTTGGGATTGTTATTTGGTGCGGGAGGGTTATTTTCTTCATTGTTGTCAGCCATGCCTGATTAAATTTTAAAAAAAATCTAAATTTCAATCTGATTTCATATATTATTACAAATATAAATACAAAACCCTATTTCAACAAAAAAAAATTACATTTAACATGAAAATGAAATAAAATAATCAAAATATACAAATAATTTACTTACCGAATATGTTGGGGAGTCGAATTTGTTGTTGCCAAAATTAGATACCCAAAAATATATCGTGTATATGATATTTCAAGTTGTTTTCCCAAGCAAAAATGTGAAAAGAAATGAGGAAAAGGGCTCACGGGTTTTGAATTTATGCCACAGGTATCAAGTGCCCAATTAGGCTTGTGCTTTGGTGGCAGGTTTGCCCGGGTGTACTAACATCCAGGCCTACTAAAAAGTCAATAAGCATTTTCATGCACTTTTGGACGAGTGAAAAGTGAATATTTTTCACATCGCCACTTTTTGGCCCCTCATGATCTTGCACATACCCAATACAACCAAGTAATTTATCAATGTGTCAAAAAAGAAGCTCTTAATTTTTTTGTAGTGGGGAGAAGCCTAGAAGATATCCACAAATAGACTAAAAGTATTCTAAAAGATTGTTTTCATACAATAATAATAGTGACAACCAAAGAACTAGATCAAAATATATGAGCTAGACAACCTAACTCAAACAACTAATTTTGATGCCCATAAAAAATACAGAATAGAAAATTCTAAAAAAACTACTTTAACAAGATGATAATGAATAGAACAACCTCTGCAATGATATTTGGTTTTCCATAAACTAACATTATACACCCAAGTTCTGTAAAATATAATAAAATCACCTATATCTATCATAATAGGATCACATATACCTTGTGGCTAGGGTTTGGTCACTAATGTGATTGTGCACTTATATGAGAGAAAAAGCGAGTCAGTTTCCCCAATGGTTGGTAGCAATGCAAAAAGAATTAATGGGCTTAGAAATTTGTGTTCTACCCTTCAATGTGGAAAAAAAAGATCCAAGAAAATATAGTGGATATACCATGAATGACATGGAAAATACAACCTGGTGCAGATAAGGACAGAGGGAACTCAAATATTTTAGTCCAATCATTGTAGTGAGAGTCACACAATGAAAGTAATACAAAAAATAGTATAGAAAATGTAAAACCATCCTTCTTATTATCATATTATCATATAGAAAGGATTTGCAACATGCAGTCATACATTCCATTAATACTGGCTTGATTTATGAACCTTTTTTAGGATATATTTTTATACTATCTAATCTAAACTCTAGCTATAGAGCTCTACTAATGTTTTTTTTTCTATATCTTATGTAACTTAGTACCTTAAGAGATCAACTAGAAGAGTTTATTAATCCTTCCCAAGCCACAAGTCATCCTAAGAAAGATTACATTCCTCAATAAGAAGAAACTATATTATAAATATAGGTCAGTGTTAGGTCCAAAAGGAGACAAGAACAAATGAGAAGGGGGATGAGTAATTTGTGTGTACCTAATTAATTTAATTTCACTTTATCCACTTAGATCTGAAAGATAAATAGTAATGGAAGATCCACAACATATAACATAGAACACCAAGATTCATTCTCGTGGAAACAAGGTTAAGGGAAATCCTAGTCGGAGTCAAACCCACTAGATGGATGTACTCAGTTAAAAATATTACCTAGTTATGAGAAAAATAGATAAAAAAGGATGCACTTGCAACCACAGGCTTACAACTTAATCTGTAGGCTAATTGCCCAAAGTTCACTTCTCACAATACAATCTCAGATCTGGCCCTTAATCAGGTTCCCTAAAATATCTTTAATACAATAGAGTGGACATATAGTCCATTGTAACTGAGATGAAAAATAGCATCTCCTATGCCAAAATATGTCCAATGAAGTAAAAAATCTTCCCTAAGTGAAGATGATACATATACATAATCCTCTCTCTTACATACCTCTTTCAATTATAAAATGATCTCTCATTTATACTAATTACAAACAATAATCCTCCACTAGGTCAGCTAAGAGCTATTATAATAAAAGATATAATAAATCTACTTAGTAACCAATATGATCCAAATAAATTCAGCTAAGAATTAGATAGGACCCAAACCTTGAACCTCAAACATGCTATACCATCAGTGATGTAGCACCAAAATCATAATATGTTACTCTATCAAGTGAGCTAGTACCCAAATGAATAACTGCCAACATGCTACCAAATCAACAAACCCAGTCACCTCAATCAATGAGAACCAAAAAAATTATCATCACAAAATACAAGGAAAAAAAAGAAGAAACATGAATACCATCCATAACCTTTGTATCATCTCTAATATGAAATCCACACTCATCTTTGTCTCTGATTAATAGGAACACAAAAATATTGAACTCTATTATAAGAAAAGATAGCTTGTTGTGCTCTGAATCATGAAAAACATTAGCTATGAATAAAATGATAAGTTACCATACAATCACTATCTTTTCAACCTCTAAAACACAAAATCCAATTCATACTAAACCAAATACTCAACCATTATTCACAAGAACACTGTGACACCAACAACCAACAATTCAATCATTGCTTATTCAATTTATCATAGCAACCTCTCTGAACCTCTATACATGATCTACATACACCTCTAAACAATACCTCATAATCACAACTCAAGGTTGTCAACATATCTTCTAATCAACTAAAATCCTTCATACCAAATGCACTAAAATACACTACCTAAAACAAAACCTAGTATATTGACATCAATGTCAAGACATTTGTATCAACACATCCAAATCCAAAACTCTGACATGCTCAACAATATTCCAACAATCTTTCCCTTAAGCATGATGTAAACATATGAAGTGAAAAATTGATCAATGCACAAGGACATCAATATATCCACTTGATCACTCTAAATTTTTAGCTTCAAACCTCTTCACAATCTCCCTAATCTCTTTTTTTAACACAACTTTTATGAAGTGAAAAACTGATCAATGCACAAAGACATCAATATATCCATCTAATCAATCTGAATATTCAGCTTCAAACCTCTTCACAATCTCCCTAATCTTTGTTTTTCACAAAACTTTTATGAAGTGAAAATTTGATCAATGCCTAAGGACATCAATTATATCCACCTGATAACTCCGAGTATTCAGCTTCAAACCTCTTCACAATATCCCTAATCTTTATTTTTCACACAACTTCTCCCCCTTTGACATCAATGGTAAATGACCAAAGATATCAAAAATACCAAACCAATAAATAAGCATAAGACTTCTCCCCTTGGGAAGTAGTCCCCAAATCTCATCAATCCAACAAATAATGTTTTGATAGAATTTCTAGACTGATGCTATCCTTAGAGTCATTAGCTCTAATCAAGAGGGGCTATCACCCTAATCTTTTCCTTGAGAGACCCAAAAGTATCCTTCTGAATGGGCTTTGTAAAGATATCAACAATATGTTCCTTAGAAGAAACAAATTCTAGCCTCACCTCCTTTTTATTAAATTCATCCCTCAAGACATGATACTTAATAGAAATATGCTTTATTTTTAATACAAAACATAATTTTTTGAGATATTTATAGTGCTAGAGTTATCACAGTGAATAACAATAGGTTAATCAATGTTTATCCTTATGTCCTTCAACATTTTCTTCATCCAAATATCTTGATTACAGTTAATTATAGTACCAACATACTCAGCTTAAATAGTAGATTGAAAATTTCGATCCCGCTTCCTACTAGTCCAAGAAACTAGTTTCTTACCCAAAAGGAATGCAACTCCACTAGTACATTTTTAATCATCCATATTACCTTCCCAATTAGCATTAGTGCATGCACATAGAGTATAGTCACCATATTTTTCATGCCATAATCCATAGTCAATTGTACCCTTCAAGTATCTAAAAATTCTTTTTATATCAACCATATGAGATTCTTTGGTCTAGCTTGAAATTTTACACCAATTCCACCAATTTTTTAGTGATTTTTATTGCACCCTTCGATTCTAAAAGAGAAAATGAGAACTAGACATGTGATGTTTATCTGATTAACAAAAATCTACTTCTCCCTACAAACTGAAGGACAAGAAAAGACTAATGTTGACAAGGCCTACAAACCTTCTACACTTCAAGCTCTACATACTTAGGAGGGTGTACCTAATTCAAACATGAATCTTCATTTATGATAACTTCTCTTTGACATAACATCTAATATACGGACAAAGATAGTGGATAGTTCTCAAAACTGTAAGAAATGGGAGTCAACACTCAACTAGTCTTATGCAAGATCCCTATTGCATAAGTGTTCTAAGGACTAGGAAAATGGCACAAGTGACAAGGATAAATCCTTCTTCTCTTTGAGTTCATGACTTAGGTAGGCTAACCTAGGATTCACTCTTCACAGAATCACTAAACTGCATTATATTCTGCAAATACAAATTGTCAACATTACGTGCTCTTTATCAGAAAGTTAATGTTCAATTGATTTTCAAATTTGATGGTGAAATTTGCAATGAAAAGCAATGATTAGTACCTTATAAATTGGGCCATAGAGTCAGATAAAAGTAAATCCCCAAAAAATTTCTAGCTCTAAACACACAAAATCCAAATGAAGTGCCTTACAAATCATTATCTCATTCCTCTACCCAAACATCAGATTCACATAAACTATCAAATTCTCATAATTGTGCCAAATATTTACTCCCTCCTTGAAAGAAACTAAGAACACAAATTCATAGTCATCTTGTAACCAATATATTAGAGTGCCTTACAAACTAACACACAAGAATTTAAAGCAATACATATGAAGACATCACCAATAAAAGATTGGGATTCCACTATTTTTCATTAAAAATCTTTGGTTTAGTACAATTAAGAAACCATGAAAACCATAAAAATAAGTTCTCAAAAGCCAAACTACTACCTCTACAGTGTTAATTCCACCATCCTTTACAACAATGAAGAAAATCATAGATATAGGAAAATGGAGCCAACTACAGCCAACTGATAGTTGTCAATTCTTTGCACAAAATATCTCTCTCTTCTCCTCCAAATTGATCTTCCATTGATCTTCTCCAACTTCCCACCATGTCTGCAATCATTCCCAATTGATTTGATTCCTTCATTCTTAGGCAATGATTTGATTCCATTTTGTGAAAAAACCTCTTTGAATTCTTCTCAGAAATTGCATAATAAAAACATTTCATTAAACTATAGAGAAGACTATGTAAATTATTTAAATCTGCCTTTCACTTTTATTTCCTATAGTATTTCTCTTATTCCCACCTTTTTACCCAGAATGCACCAAATTTTTCCATGTGTTATCTCTCTTGTCCTATAACTTACCTTGGAACAAAAAAATCTAACTTGGCATTTGTCATATTCTAGCTCACTGTAACAAACCTTGTAGAAACCCTTAATCATTTCAAATTATGGCTACAACAGCTAACTGATCAAATTTAAAATGTGGCTATCGATCATAATCTTTTCTTGGCATATCGAGCAGCCCTTGTTAATAGACAGTAGTTAATTAATCCTTTTGGAAATTAACTAGACACATAATCATTTCCCTTTGATGACCAATCAGAAACAAATAGCTTAGTAAACCTAGCACTCGACCCACTTTGACCTCGGCAAGCACCTTAACTCTAAGTCATCAGGAGATCATGTGACTAAAGGCATTCACTAGGTTGTGAAACATTTTTCTTACCCATGATCTGATCAAGAGAATATGTGAACAAAGCATTCGTGAGATCATTCAATATTTTCATTAACTATGGTTTCATTAAGCGATCAAGTGCCAACCATTGATCTTTCCATCATCCTGTAGTCCTCACCAATTCATGAAATATTTAACTTAACTCAACCTATCTAGTGATCCAGTGGGTGTAGGATCTTATGATCGCTCAATGTTTAACTTAACCCATGCTTAGTTTGGAGAACACATGGTTGCATTCACTAGTGTAAGAATTTTCTTAAGGAAAAGAATAGAAACCAAGATCTAGAAGCTCAAGAGATAGCACAAACAAGAGAGACAAGACAATATGATCAAATGAAAAATTTAATAATGATCAAATGATGGATAATTTATTGATTACATACAATGTAGAAATGCCTCAATATATAGGCAATGCAAGATAACTAGAAGATATGCAAGTGATAAGATCACAACTAGACATGGTGGAATCACATGTCCACCAAAGGTGGATCATCCTCCATTGTACATGGAAGTATGTGCAACATGTGCAACAATGAGAGGATGATAATGTGATAAGATCACTAAAGGTGGATCTCACACACAAAGAGGTATGAGAAGACAACTATGACTACCTAAAGTGGAGATTCTCCTAACCATGTGCTAAAAAGAAATGCAAACTCCTAGGTGTCTCAAAGACAACTAATATGAAAATGCATTATCCTAAGTAAACATAAGTAAAGTGTAACTAGTAAATACTTAATTACACCAACATCCCCCTTAAGTGCAACTTAGGGGAATGCACTTAAGATCACAATGCAAGATGGGTCTCAGCTACTAGGCCATGTTAGGTACCCATGTACAATATGAAAGAACAATGCAATCTCTTAGAAAGCGGAGAAAGAGGGAAAACTTCATGGGAAAATCCCTCCCCTAAAAAGAGAGATGAATACAATAATAGAATATGAGAGAGAAGACCTCTTATGAGAAAAATATCCCCCCCATAAGATAGAATAGAGAAGTCATGTGACTCCCCCTGATGGAATATCCCACACCCCCAAGAGAGCTCACAACTGAAGAAACTTGCCTTTAGTGAAGGGTTTGGTGAAGATGTTTGCAACCTACTCTATTGTAGGACAATACTGCATCTCAATGACCTACTCCTATATCAAATCTCTAATGAAGTGCATATGAGCCTAAATGTGTTTGGTCCACTGATGTTGGACCGGATGTCTGGATATCTCTATAGCACCCTGATTATCACAATGAATGACTGTAGGTCATGGAATACTAAAACCAAACTCCTTCAGGATATGTTGAAGCCAAACAGCCTCTATAGCTATAGTAACAGCCCCTTGATACTCAACCTTAGTCAAAGAAAGAGTAATAGCATGCTGCTTCTTAATCTACCAACAAATGGGGCCTAAACCAAGATGAAACTTGTAACCTGAAGTAGACTTACGACCATCAAGATCGCCCGCCCAATCTAAGTCTATATATCCAACTAACTAAAGTCCTGTACCTACTGCATAGTGAATCCCATGTGTATGTGTACCCTGTATGTAGTGCAATATGCGCTTGGCTACCTTCCAATGAAGCTCATGTGGCTCTTGCATGAAGCGAGAAACCATGCCAACTGCAAATGATAGGTCAGGGCATGTATGTGTCAAGTAGATGAGACTTCCAATAAGCTATCAATACAATGTAGCATCAACAAGTGGAGTAGAACACTTAGCCTCTAACTTGACACATGATAGAAATGGAGTGGGTGCAGCCTTGCAATCACTCATGTGAAATCAAGCAAGTAAATCAAGAGCATACTTGGGCTGAGAAAGTGTGATCCCTACTGAGGACTGTGTGATCTCAATACCAAGAAAATAGTGAAGTAAACCCAAGTCTATCATAGAAAATCTATCCTGCAAAGAAGACTTGACAATAGCAATGATGGATGAAGTAATTCCTGTAATGATCAAGTCATCAACATAAAGTACAAGTATCAAGTGTGAGTCGTCCTACTAAAGAATGTAGACATTCAAATTTGAATGACACCTAGTGAATCTTGTTGAGAGAAGGAAGGAATCCATCTTGGCATACCAAGCCCTATGAGCCTGTTTGAGGCCATAGATAGACTTCCTTAACTTGCAAACCATAGAAGTACCTTGTATGAATCCCTATGGCTGCTCCATATAAATCTCCTCATGAAGATCCCCATGTAGAAATGCACTCTTAACATCCATCTGATGTACAACCCAACCATGAGCTATAGCAATAGCAAGTGTCAAACAAATGGAGTTCATCTTGGCTATAGGTGCAAAGGTCTCGGTGTAGTCAATACCAAGAACCTGAGAGAAACCTTTTGCAACAAGTCTTGCCTTATACTTATCCACACTTCCATCCACTACAAACATGGTTCGATAGATCCACTTACATTGAAGCACCTTTCTTCCCTTAGGAAGAGGAACTAAGTCCCAAGTATTATTTCTCATCAAAGAGTTATACTCATCCTCCATAGCTTTATCCCACTCAGGAACCCCTAAAGCTTCCTTGAATGATTGTGGATCAGAAGAAATTGTAATATAAGCATGTGGAAATGAGTTATGTTATGACCTTGTCCTCCTAGTGTCTGAAGGATTCCCCACAAGTGAACCTACTGAATCAAGTGTTTGTTGTGCCCAACAAGGTCTAGTGGAGGAAGAAGATGATGAAGGAATGTCCTCAACTACGCCTTGACCCTATGAAGGTGGAGGCCTGTGAGTCAGAGTTGAAGGAGTTTCATCTTCCAAGTCACTATCATCACTATCATTATCTAAAATGGAGGAAGTAGGAGGAGTTGAAGAATCCAACCTAGGACAATTCTCGTCAAAGTGAACACTCCTCTCAAAGAAGATCTCATGTGTCTCAAGATCCATAAGCTTGTATGCCTTAAGAGTCTCAGGATAACCAACAAATATGAAAGACTTGCTTTGTGGTTCCAATGCCTTACATTTTTGTGGAGGTATGTGTGCCCAAGCTAGACAACCAAAGACTCTAAAGTGTTTCACAACTGGTTTTCTTCCACACCAAACCTCAAAAGAAGTAACTCCATCCAAGGCTTTATGACCAGTTCTATTTTGTATGTGAGTGGCACAACAAATAGCTTTAGCCCAAAAGGCTTGATCAAGAGACTTAGCATGAATCATACAAGTGGTCATCTCCTTAAGGGTCCTATTCTTCCTTTCTGCAACACCATTTTGTCATGGAGTGTAGGCAACTTAATGTTGAAGATCAATACCCTCAAGTGTGCAAAAGTCTATAAGCCTTGAGTTCACATATTCCCTTCCATTATCTATTCAAAGAATCTTGATGGCTTTACCTTATTGCTTCTCAACATGAGCCTTGAAGGTGAGAAATTTATCAAACACTTCACTCTTGTGAACAAGAAAGTAGACCCAAGTGTAGCGTGAAAAGTCATCAATGAAGGTGAGTACATAACAAGCCTTGCCAAATGATGGCACTAGAAATGGGCCCATTACATCACTATGAACCAACTCAGGAACAAATGTTTCTCTCCAAGACTTTCCCTTATCAAACTTCTCTTCGAGATGTTTTCCCATTTCACAACTTGAACATACACCCTCTGAATACTTGACTTGAGGTAGACCTTTGACCATATCCTTTCTACTAAGATGTTGAAGATATCTATAGTTGAGATGTCCAAATCTTTCATGCCAAAGTTTACTTTGTGAATTTGAGTGTGTCAACAAGGCATGAGGAGTCTTAGGTACAAAATTAGAAAATGAGTAAATCCTTGTGTCATGATTAGCTTTTCCTATTGCCACCATGGAATCATCCTTAAGATTTTTTACTACAACTGAATCAGGTAGGAACTCAAATTTCTTTCCACCTCCATAGCGAGTGAGTTGGTAAATTGAAAGAAGGTTTGTGCTAAGGTTTGGAGCATAGAGAACAGCTTTGAAAGCTCCATTTTCCATTGCAACTTTCCCTATTCCTTCAACTTCCACTTGAGTATCATTTCCTACATAGATGTGAGGTACCATAGATGGTTTTAAGGAAGAAAATTGCTCCTTTGTGGCACCCATATGATGTGTGGCACCTAAATCAAACATCCATTCCTCTGAATTAGTTTTACTTGCCACAAATGCTTGCCCTTTACCTTTTGAAGTGGAAGGTGATGAATCCTTTCCCTTGTAGGCATTTGGCAAATCAATGTGATGCTTCTTGATTATGTTTGTCAACTCATCAATTTGTTTCTTGTGGCATTGATGCTCATCATGATTTGGCTTCTTGCAATATGCATAAATTTTCTTCTCCTCCTTAGAATTATCCCCCTTGTTTTTTGTTGTTGTTGTTGTTGGGAGAAGACTTTCCTTGTTGTGAGGAGGAAGATTGTTGAGTGTCTGATTATGATTTGGCCTGCCACTTCTTTTGCTTCTTGTTGGAACCTTTACCATCTTGATTCCCTTGATTCCCATTATTAGCCACCAATGCCTTAGACTTTGAAGACTTGAGAATCCCCATACTCATCAATTTTGTTTGTTCTAAGACCAACATTTTTGAAAATGACTCAAATGAAGGCTTAGTGAAGGCACTACCCATGGTTAACTTGTGAGTATTGTAACTTGAAACAAAAGCCACATATTCAGGAGGAAGATGATTCAACAAGTGACTAACCAACTTCACATCCTTCATGGGATTACCATAATCATCAAGTTGTGCTCTATAGTCATTGACTTTGTTGAGATAATCTTGGATTGTGTCAAAGTTCCTGGGATCTAATTTGATGAGATCAGTCTCAATTTTGAGTCCCATGTCTTCATCCACTTTACAAAATAATTCTTCAAGCTTATCCCAAGCATCTTTAGCATCTTTTATGGTTTTGATGTGATACATGACAACTTGAGACATATTCTCTCTTAAGACTCCTAATGCTTTATAATTTTTTCTTGACCAATTTTGTATTACAACAATATCATCATCAACAGGTTTTTTAAGTGTACCATCCACATAAGGATTTAAATCTTTAACCATTAACTTGCTCCATACATTATCTTTCCATGTAGCATAGTTATGTGGAGTTAATTTGGCAATAGAACCCATGATGCAAAAATGAAAAGAGCATGTGCAAGAAAGAGAGACACCAACACATAAGACACCCCCCCAATTCACTCAATCAAAGAACCCCCCCCCAAAATAATGATTTTGGCACTTTATAGCTAGTGCATGTACAATTGCTACTTGAAAAAATTGATCAAAGTGGACTTCTAATTTTGATGTTTACAACTGAAAATATGAAGCTATAGCAGACTCAAGAAGATAGAACACAAGATCCTTCAAAGATCTAATCAATTACAAGTGCTATAATAGGCCAAAATAGACCATATTCTAAAAGTACTATGTATACCAAATATTTCTCCAAAATGATACTAGATCTGGAAAGTAGACAAAAAAATTATGCACTTTCAAAAAAAATTGCACCTGAAAATGTGTCCGTATGAGCCCGTACGAAGCCTCTTAAGTTGCAAAAATAGGAATCAGATAGGTACAGTCACCAAAAACTACTATTTCTACAAAATCCATGATCCAAAACCAGAAAAGGACACCACCACTCAAAAGTTCAAAAAATTTTAGCTAAAATAAAAAAAAATTGCACCTAATTTGGAGTTCGAATGACCAAGTTATGGCCTCCCAAAGTCGGACTACCAAATCAAAACTACAAATGGTGAGGGCTGGAAATTTTTTTAAATATGCTGACATCACCAATTTTACTATCTTAAATTTGACATTCAAATGACCCTCATGACAGTGCAAAATCACCTAGTTTTGATGGTCAAATGACTGTCAAAATTGACCTCGTGAAATGATGACGCAACCAAGATCTTAAATTTGATGTCTTGGTGACCATCACCACAAAACAAAAGTCACCTAGTTTGATGTCCAAATGGGTGTCAAAGTTAATATACTAAAAATTATCAAAAATGCAAATTTTTTTAAAGAAAAACTTGTTTTCCCTTTCTGCCACGTGTCATGTTTGTAGTGGCTCATGAGGGCTGGGGTGAGGATTGGCCAAGTGGTGCTGCGGATGAAACCAAGAGTGGCACTGCAAAGGAGGCTGAGGTGGGGGTTTGACCCCTGCTGCATAAAGAAAAGGGTGGGGTTTTGAACCACGCTGCATGTGTGCTTGAGGTGGCCACCGGCAGAGGTGGGTGGTGCAAGAGGTGAGACGCGCTGAGTAGAGCGGAGCAGAGGTCCGCAATGGTGGTGGCAGGCACAGGTGGAGCTGGATCGTGCGCTGGTGGTTAGAGGGGCTACAAAGTGAAGGAGCTCCGATGTGTTGAGGCTGCCGATGGCGGATTGGAGATAAGGGCCCATGGTGGATGTGGGACTTTAGTCCCACATGCACCCGACGATGCTTTCCTTTGTTGTTTTTATACAAAGGCTACCACTAATAACACAAACAACTCAATTTGGACTAAGCAGGAGCGTTGATTTAAGGTCATCATTTGGCTTAGGGTCCTGACTTGGATCAAGGTTTAAACCGAGTGGTGTGCTCTCTGGTTTGACCTAAAAACAAAGGCCTAATAGGCCAAATTTTTGCACAATATATATATTTCCAAAAATGAAAATTTTTTTAGATCTAAAAATTTACCAAAATTGGAAAAACTTTCCAAATCCAAAAATTTACAATAAATACAGACTGAAAAATTATTTCCAGATACGAACCAGTTGATAGAAATAAAAAAAATTTCAAATCTGAAATAAAATTGGAAAAATAATTACCGAATTTTGCAGATCGGGCCTTAGAGGTTTGATTTGTAAAAAAAATTTGCCTCAGATTTGACTTTTGTCGAAGGTAGGCAAATTTATAGTCAAAATTTATGGAAACAGCCACCTGGATGCAATGGTGAGGTTCGATCTTACTCAAAATGCTCCCACAAAATGCTAATCCCAGATTTTTTTTGTGGCCCTCCAAAAGTTGAAGCAATTAATTGCTCTCCAATGGCTATGTAATGAAGACTCCTTTGGCTCTGATACAATGTAAGAATTTGCTTAAGGAAAAGAATAGAAACCAAGATCTAGAAGCTCAAGAGATAGCACAAACGAGAGAGACAAGACAATATGATCAAATGAAGAATTCAATAATGATCAAATGATGGATAATTGATTGATTACATACAATGTAGAAATGCCTCAATATATAGGCAATGCAAGATAACTAGAAGATATGCAAGTGATAAGATCACAACTAGACATGGTGGAATCACATGTCCACCAAAGGTGGATCATCCTCCATTGTACATGAAAGTATGTGCAACATGTGCAACAATCAAAGGATGATAATGTGGTAAGATCACTAAAGGTGGATCTCACACATAAAGAGGTATGAGAAGACAACTATGACCACCTAAAGTGGAGATTCTCCTAACCATCCGCTAAAAAGAAATGCAAACTCCTAGGTGTCTCAAACATAACTAATATGAAAATGCATTATCCTAAGTAAACTTAAGTAAAGTGTAATTAGTAAATACTTAATTACACCAACAGCTAGGTCACTGGATACTTTCTTAACCTTGAGTTCCATTAAGTGATCAAGCACTAGCCATTGATCAAGAACAACATCAATGATCCCTATTTAATCTCTGGGTGTTTAAAGATTGGACCAATTCATTTGGAGATTCAGTGATTGAAGGAAAAAAAACCACTCCCCAGGTCATTGAATGTTAGACACATAACTGCCAAGATCAAGAGATAATGCAAACACTGCATTCACCAAGTCACTAGATGAAATGACTAACCACCTGAGAACTTGGAGATTAAGAGAATGCCTTAGTCTCCTATTCACTGGATGAACACTAGTTGCTTAGACTTGGAGAACACATGAACAAAGGAAAAGGAAAAGGCATGTGCAAAAAGAAAACTTAAGTGGCTTGAAAAAGGTAATCAAGAAATAGATTTGGCTAGGGTTTTTCTGGACTTAGACAAATTTTGAAACCCTATTCATGGAAAAGACCTATTTCTCAGACCTTGAAATAGCCATATCTCTTTGGTTTTTGCATTTGAGCACATGCGATCTAAGCTAGAGCTTACACACACCTTAAAATATCCCTGACTAAGTTTGCAAGCCACAAAACACCATAAATATTCTTCCTTGATCAAAACAAGTTTGCAATAAGATATGGCAATTTTATTAGCATTTTTCAGGAATAGACCATTTTCATTAGATTTTTGGCAATGATAGGAAAATGGGCTAACACAATCATTGATCTATACAGTGCCTAATCAACACAAGAGGAATCATCATCCTTAGTCAGCTTGCATCCAGTAACCATAGGGGTTCCTACCGATTTGAGTCTTCCATACAAAATTCCTTCAATAGTTCTTTGACATATATGGACATAGTAATAAAAATTCCTTTATCTAGCTGTGTGATTTGCAATCCAAGAAATAATTTTAGTTCACCTATCATAGAGATCTCAAATTATTTTTGCATTTCATTAAAACAAAACCTCTACTCAACTCATCATTTCTAGCAAATATGATATTGTAGACACCTGAAATTGTCCTTTGCATTCTAATATTAATTTTTATTAATATTTTTCATTAACATTATTTTGGATTTTAATTAATTAACTATATAGTTACATTATTCTATTTATTTAATTAAATTTATTTTAATTAAATAAATTTACTTTCCCTTTGTATTAAAATTTTATATTTAATATATTATATTTAATTAAATATATTATCTCCTCATCTCTTAATATAAAATAAATTTTATTTATTTCATCCCTCCACTAGCCTAAAGCTCTTCTAAACCATGAGTAAATTAAATTTATTTTAATCCCTTTTCCTTTTTTCCCATTCTTTCCTTTTGCAAATTTTCCTCTAATCCTAATTAAAAGGTGGATTACCTCAAATCATATGCACAATCACCTTTTCTAAGGTAACCACCTCTCCATCTTTTTTCTCCTTCAATCATTTTGAATTCCTCTTACCCTTTAAAAGTGAAGTTTTAGCTTGGCATGTTTTGCCTCTTAATCCTAGGCATTCATTTCTTTTTCCTCTTCATCTTAGCCACTTCCCTTTTGCCTCTTAATCTTGACTATCCATTTTTTTTCCTCTTAAACTTGGCCACCCATTCTTTAAGCCATTTTATAAAAAGAAGGCCTCACTCCTCATTTTCAAGTTAGTTAGACAATCACAAGCTAGAGCATTCTTGGAGTAAGGTATATGTAGGATCATGGTATGCCAAAAAGTGGCAATGTGAAAAAGAAGTCATGGTTGATAGACTTTTTGAAAAATAACTATAACTTTCAAACAATAGAACATTTTTGAAATCTTAAATATTCAACACATTATATGCTTCACCTAATACAATAATAATTAAAAATTCTTTCAATTTGATGAAGTTTAGACTAAGTAACGGTGGTCAGACATGAGTTTTTATATTCAAAAAAATTTATAGAAAAAAATTATAATTAATTATTTACTTGAAAAAAAATATAAAAAATATACATAACATCTGGACATGAGTCTACTACTTTTATCTAGAATCTTATAAAAAAATATTATCATTTGATTTTGTTTAATGTGGTTAGACATACACCTACTTGTTATCTTTCTAGTCCTAATCGATAGACTTATTAAATAATAGCTATAACTTTCAAACTGTATAACATTTTTGAAATCCAAAATATTTTTCACATTCTATGATTTTCCTACTACAAGAAAAATGAAAAAAAAATTCAATTTGTTAAAGTTTAGACTAAGTTAACGTGGTCAGACATGAGAGTTTTTATATTCTAAAAAAGTTGTAGAAGAAAAATCATAATTAATTATTTACTTGGAAATAAATCATAAAAAAATATGTGTCACATTCGGACATGAGTCTACTACTTATATCTAGAATCTTGTAAAAAAAAATTATCATTTGATTGTATTTAAGGTGGTCAGACATACACCTACTTCATATTTTTTCTTGAAATTTATGTACTACTACATTGAAATTTCAAATTTTCAACATATAGAATTTTTTTTTTCAAAAAAAGTCTAGTATCTTAGAAACTAAATTCAATTTCTACAGATTCTCTTCTTACATCTTTCTGATATAATATTTATAACTTGTTCAATTTTTTATGTCAACTTGCCTAAACCTGATTTTCTAAATTTTCATTGCCACTTAAGGGGCTAGTTTGGCATACCATGATCCTACACATACCCAGTAGATAAGCACTCTTGCATTCTTAGCATTTTCAATCATAGCTAAGATCACTTTCTTGCATTTTAGATTAGATATTCATAGATATTTTAGCTTGCATCTCCTTTCTTAGCTTACCTTTTATTTGAATCTAGTTGTTATCTCTTGCATTTGTATTTTTAAAAATAGATCTTGCATTTTCATTGCATCATCTTTATGAAGATTGGGGAAAGTTTGTTATACTTTTTCTCAATCTTTCACCCTCAATCATAGTGGAATTTTATTGTATTGTGTTGGAAGAGCACACCCATAAAATCTCTAAGAGTAGATCAAACAAGTTTTTGGGTGCCCTTGTTTTAGCTCATTGGATGTTGTGGTGAAAATTTGGTTGCATTACAAGTTATTTAGCATATTTATTCTAACATAAATATCTTCACATTTATTGTGTTTTCATGCTTTTATTTTTGGTGTAACTTTAAGGATTTTCATTGCATAAATTTTGGCATGCTCAGTGGGACCCACATCCCTATTAGATCTGTAGTTTTAAAGATTTTTTTTAGGTTAATCATTGTGCAAGTTGAGTTGAAGACAAAACCCTATGGTTTTGAAAGATTTGATCATATCTTACACACATCTTAGAATTTTTATGTGAAATATTTTTTGTTGGTGTGGTATGATCCAAATATGTCTCAATCTGAATATTAGATTATTCTAATAATTTTTGTTGGAAACTGCAATTGAAACAATTGTTATATTGTCATTGATGTCAAACCTTAACTGGTAAGACTGTTGCTACTTAGGAAAGTACTATATCTATTATATTATTGTGAAAGATTGGGGAAAGGTTGGTAACAATAGCACCTAGGGATAGGTTGAGTTATCTTGATACTACAAAGTGTACTTGACTATGTTGCACAATGATGGGACAATGTATTATTTATCTTAAGTATGGTTGAAGACTAAACTAGTAGGCTTAACTGAGCAAAAATGAAGAAATCATGTTTAAGCCGAGTTATGCTAGTGTTGACTGAGTTAGTATATGCCGAGAAAAAATCTAGTGTCGATCGAGTATTAGTAATTTACCGAGGAAGACAGTATATGCCGAGGAAATAATTTTAGTATTGACCGAGAATTTTACATAAAGACCAAGTGGATGATCACAGTATTGACCAAGCATCATCATTTTAATATTTGAACAGAATTCAGATTCAGAGCCGACATTGTTGAATTCTTGGATTATGTAAAATGTGTTGACTTTATTTATTGATTGTATAGAAGCATTTAATGCTTTGTAAAATGTTTTATTGTAAATCTTTATGAGATTTGAGATGATTCTAGAAGAGGAGCCAAAGAACATGAAGCGGGTAGATTCAATGAATCTAACCTAACCCTAAGATCTATGAAGGAGATTAAGTGGTAAAAGATAAGTTAACCTAATAGAGGAAAGTATTAAGGGAACCTAAACATTAGGTATGCATATGCATGGGTGAAGTAGATGCTGGAGGAACAATAAGTTTTATTGACTGTATAAGCAAAAAGGTTGAAGGAGAAGTGTGGTGATTGCTTGAAGAAAAGTTCCAAGCAAATCAGAGATGGAGATGACAAAGTTTAAAAGTTAGTAAACCAGCATTTATGTACAGAATTGGATCTAATATTTGCAAAGTGAGTTGTATGTTTCTCAGATCAATATTGCTACTACTTTCTAACCATTGTAACAGTCAAAATCCTTTTAATAGAGGTTGACCTAATAGTCATATGTTAAATCTTTTTAAACAAGGTTGCATTCTAATGAAGTGTATGTAAGTCCTTTGACAAGGCTCACTTTTAACAGGGTGATTGAAATCCTTTAACTGGGTCACACCTGACAATGTGTATTGTAACCTTTGACAGGGTTGGCTTTTAATCGAGCTCACTTCAAAAGAGTGAAAATAATAGTAGCATGTTACAAAGTGGTTTTTCCCATATTGGGTTTCCACTATAAATCCTTGTGTCAATACTTGTGTGTATGTTTTGGTTTGAATATTTCTATTTTTTACAAGTTAGTTACAGCTGGGTAGTGGATTGTAGTGTTATATGTTTCTATTATTGAATCAATGGTGACCAAGTTTTTTTTGGTTACTTGATATGATTTAAGGAAAAGTTTTTGAAGTTATTTTATACATCAAGACCTGAGAACAACTGATTCAACCCCCCTGTCTATTGTTCTAAATCATATTAACAATTGGTATTAGAGTTGTGTTTCTTATTGGTGTTTATAGAAAACAAGTTTAAAGGGACTTGAAGCAAATGATCAAGATGTATAAGGAGGTACCGAAGCTAAATAAGGAGAACTTCATTGCATTGCAAAGCTTGATGAAACTACATCTGGTTGGTATTGGTGACTCTACAAAGTACTACATTAAGCATGACTATGTCACACTTGTTGCACCTTTGACTACCGAAGAAATGAGAGCTAAGCAAGAACACAATCAAGAAATACTAGAAATTGCATCTGCCCTAAGCTATCTAGAATTTGAGGATGTTAAAGACTGCACAACTGCTAAGGATATGTGGGACACTCTTGCAAAGATCTATGGTGGTGATCTATATATACTGAAAGGTAAAGCCGAGAGTCTCAAAGGTAAGTTTGATGAAATGAGAATGAATGAAGATGAAAACATTGCACAATATTATGGTAGAATAAAAGAATGAGAAATGGATTATGGACAGTGGTTGTTCACATCACATGACTAGTGAAAAGAGTAAGTTTGAGACCTTACATCATTATAAAGGTAAAAGTGTAACATTTGGTAATGATGCACCATGTCCTATTAGAGGAAAAGGATTGATTAATCTGACTGATAAAATCTCTTGTGAAAATGCGTATTGGGTTGAAGGATTGAATTATAACTTGCTAAGTGTTGCTCAGCTCAACAGAACTGGTTACCGAGTGGAATTTCATCACAAGAAAGCTAAGATATTCAATGCTACTGGTGAACTGATTGGAAGTGGTGAGCAGACTAGAGGTAATTTGTTCTATCTTGACCTATCTGAAGAAATTTGTATGATTGCAGAACTTGATGACATTTGGTTATGGCATAAGAGGCTATGTCATGTTAACTTTGACAATCTGGTAGAGATAAGTAAAAAGAAGAAAGTAAGAGGCCTACCTAGATTGAAGAAACCTAAGAATGTGATGTGCAAAGAATGTCAGTTAGGAAAAATGACTAAGTCAAGTTTCAAGAGAAAATCCTTTACTTCTGAACACATTTTAGATTTGGTTCATACTGACCTTTGTGGACCTATGGGTGTACAAAGTTACTATGGTGCTAGATATTTTATCTTGTTTGTTGATGATCATACCAAGATGATGCATGTAATGTTTCTAAAATAAAAATATGATGCTTTTCAATGCTTTAAGTGGTATTTGGCTAAGGTTGAAAAGGAGATAGGTAGGAACTTGAAATGTCTTAGATCTGACCAAGGTGGAGAATTTACATCAAATGAATTCAATCCATTTTGCAATGATAGAGGAATCAAAAGATAGATGTTTGCACCTAGGACACCTCCACAAAATGGTATAGCAGAAAGAAGGAACAGATCTATTTTGGACTATGCAAGGACATTATTGATTGAAAAGAACGTGGCACAAAAATACTAGAAAGAAGCTATAAAAGAGGCAATAGAAGGGGCAAGTAACAAACTTGCACCTGATGTTGAGTCTCAGGTAAGCAATGTGGAGTGTTAGGAAAATAGTGCTGAGAGAGAACAAAAACATGCCGAGCTACAAGATAATGTTGTTGAGTATCAAGAAGAGGTTGCCGAGCATTTAGAAGCTGAATCTGACAATCTTGTTGGGGAGCCTATTGAAATAGAGGAAAAAAATGCTGAACCTATTTTGGAAAAATATGTAAGAAGACATCACAAGCCTGAATAGATAATTGGAGATAAGGATACTGGAATTCAGACCAGAAGCAAGACCAAGGATCCAACATGCTTACTATGTGAGTTTGAACCTAAGACAACTAAAGAGGCATTAGAAAATGAAGACTAGATACAAGCAATGAATGAAGAGATTGACCAGATTGAGAAGAATGATACCTGGACTCTAGTGCCAAGACCTGTAGATAAGAATGTTATAGGAACAAAGTGGGTATTTTGAAACAAGTTGAATGAAAAAGGTGAAATCACTAGGAACAAAGCTAGACTGGTATGCAAAGGCTATGCATAAGAAGAAGGAATTGATTATGGGGAGACATTTTCCCCTGTAGGTAGATTGGAAGGAGTAAGAACTCTTCTTTCATATGTTGCTTATGAAGATTTCAAGGTATATCAAATGGATGTCAAGTCTGCATTTTTAAATGGTATACTAGAAGAAGAAGTTTACATAGAACAGCCAGAAGGTTTTATTGATCCAAATAGAAGACACATGGTATGCAAATTGAACAAAGCATTATATGGATTAAAAAAAGCTCCTAGAGCATGGTATAAGAGATTGCATAAATATCTAATGCAGATTGGATTTTCTAGAACAAATGACACAAGCAATCTGTATATGAAAGATGAGGAAGGTAAAGGTATCTTGTTAGCAAAAAAATTTGTTGACAACATTATTTTTGGTGGACAAGAAGACTTGTGTAAGAGATTTTCAAATGAAATGCAAACTGAATTTGAAATGAGTATGTTTGGTGAGATCAAATTCTTTTTTGGTTTACAAGTATATCAGATGAAGAAAGGAATTTTCATTACACAGTCTAAGTATGTTAATGAAATACTAAAAACTTTTAGAATGGAAGATGCTAGACCAGTGGGAACTCCTATGGTTATTGGACAAAAGTTATCTAAGAATGATGATGCTACAAAAGTGAACTAGACTTTGTACAGATCCATGATTAGAAAATTGTAGTATGTTGTACATAGTAGACCAGATATTGCACTAGCTGTTGGGATTGTGGAAAGATTCTCTGCCAATCCTAAGGAAACACACATGATGGTGGTAAAGAGAATTATGAGATACTTGAAAGGGACTACTAATTATGGGCTATATTACAAGAAGAATAACAAATTTGAACTTAGAGTATACACTGATGCTGATTGGGTAGGAAATGTAGATGACAGATAAAGCACTAGTGGTGGAGCTTTCTTTCTTGGACAGAGCTTAGTCTCCTAGACAAGCAAGAAAAAAATTTGCATTTCCCAATCTACTGTCGAGGTTGAGTATGTTGTTGTTGCAGTGAACTGTTCAAATTTGATATGGATAAAACAATTGTTGATAGGCATGAAAGAAGAAATGGTTAGAAATAGGAAATACTGAGAGGGGGGGGTGAATCAGTATTTCACAAACTTTTACTTTTGCCCACTTATGGATATAACGGATTACTTTAGTGCATACAAAGATTATCAAGTTAATTAATAGACATAACAGTAAATAGAAAGAACTCATAACACATGATATGTTCTCGAGGAAACCCTGGCCAAGGGAAAACCCTGGTGGGAATGGTACCCACAAAGATTACTAATCAAAAGTATCCTGTTAAGGATATTGGACCCTGTTAAGAGTCTATTTACAATGTATAGTAGATCTATCCTGGTTAAAGGACTTTAGGCCTTGTTAGAAGCCTTAACCCTGTTAGGAGTTAGATTACAAAACTTGATCACTAGTTGAGCTCACTGCCCAAACAAGTAATACAAAATGTTTCAGACTATAATATGGTACTGCTTACAACTTTGCATCAATAGCCTTTGCTGCTATCACAATATACAACTTTTGCAAGTTATCCTTTTTTTTCTTTTTTACAAAAAACATCATACTCATTACATTTCAAGTATGCCTAATATATGAGTTATTAGAGCTAATAACTTCATATGGTCAGCTTCCAAAATATTTATCCAAAGGTAAACATCTAGGATCTCATCCCTTCATAATGTTAAGTCATTATTTTGACAAGCAAAATAATCCCTTAACTCTTTCGCTAATACTGTCTCCAAAACTGTTCTATCTGCAAAATTGTCTTCGGTAAACTTTGAATAACTTCGTCTGTACTACTCCAAACTTTATGCGCACTGAGATGGGGTATCCTCATACGCTGTAGAAGCTTCAATTAACTACACAAATAGAAATGTTTCTCCAGTGGACGTCGCCAACTAAATCTTCATCGGGTGCTCTGCTAGGATCACTATATCCATACTTAGACAATTTCTTCCTTCAACTTGCCATACTTGCATTCCAGATTCTGCGCTCTTAGTAGAGATCATATGTTGCCATAATGACAACATCTATGCATCCACATTAGCCAAATTGCCAACAGAAATCACTGAACCTATTGTTATTTTCTGTGACAACACAAGTGCTATCAATATTTCTAAGAATCCAGTGATGCACACTAAGATCAAGTATATAGAAATCAAGTATCACTATTTGAGGGAATTGGTACAAGACAAGGAAGTTTGAATGGAATATGTGAATACAAAAGAACAATCGGCAGACATATTCACAAAAGCTTTACCTAAAGAAGCTCATGAGTATTTGAGAAGTCAATTAGGGGTCCTTCCCCTAACTGAGGCTGCCTAGTCAAGCTAGGAGCACTGCATCAAATATGCTACAGCAGAATATTTGACAAATTGATGCAGAAGATTGTCACACTTTAGGACTATCCTAGAGCTGTGAAGAAGAAGCAAAGACAACAAATCAGTCATAAGCAAGATGACAGAGGGAGAAGCAGTAAGCTGCAAAGATCCTATCTACATCTATTGGATGTATGTTTTAGTTACTACTTTGGCATTTTTTTCAAAGAGGGAGATGAATTGAAATGATACTATAACACATGACATTAAAAGAAAGGGAGATGATAAACTGAAATGAAATATCAAGATAGAGGGAGATCTAGATACTTCTAATGGTCACAGAAGTGAGATTTACAGATTCTAAATCAGAATGAAGCTAAGGATATTACAAATTTTCTCTGATGGACAGATAATTTTTGGATTGGTTGGTAATCCATGTGTTATTCAGGTGATATCATATGGTGTTGCCATCAATGCCAAAGAGGGAGATTGTTGGAAACTGCAATTGAAACAATTGTTGTATTGTCATTGATGTCAAACCTTAACTGGTAAGACTATTGCTACTTAGGAAAGTACTATATCTATTATATTGTTGTGAAGGATTGGGGCAAGGTTGGTAACAATAGCACCTAGGGAGAGGTTGAGTTATCTTGATACTACAAAGTGTACTTGACTATGTTGCACAATGAAGGGACAATGTATTATTTATCTTAAGTATGGTTGAAGACTAAACTGGTATGCTTAACCAAACAAAAATGAAGAAATCAAGTTTAAGCCGAGTTATGCTAGTGTCGATCGAGTTAGTATATGCCGAGAAAAAGTCTAGTGTTGACTGAGTATCAGTAATTTGCCGAGGAAGATATTATATGCCAAGGAAACAGTTTTAGTATTGACTGAGTGTTTTACATAAAGATCGAGTGGATGATCACAATATTGACTGAGCATCAACATTTTTATATTTGAAGAGAATTTAGATTTAGAGCCGACATTGTTAAATTCTTAGATTATGTAAAACGTGTTGAGTTTATTTATTGATTGTATGGAAGCATTTCATGCTTTGTAAAATGTTTTATTGTAAATATTTATGAAAATGGAGATGATTCTAGATCAGAGGTGGAGATGGAAAAGTTTCAAAGTTAGTAAACCAACATTTGTGTATGGAATTGGATCTGATATTTACAAAGTGAGTTGTATGTTTCTCAGATCAATACTGCTGCTACTTTCTAACCATTGTAACAGTCAAAATCCTTTTAACAGAGGTTGACCTAATAGTCATATGTTAAACCCTTTTGAACAAGGTTGCATTCTAATGGAGTGTATGTAAGTCCTTTGACAAGGCTCACTTTTAACAGGGTGATTGAAATCCTTTAACCGGGTCACACCTCATAGTGTGTATTGTAACCTTTGACAAGGTTGGCTTTTAACTGAGCTCACTTCAGAAGAGTGAAAATAATAGTAGCATGTTACAAAGTGGTTTTTCCTATATTGGGTTTCCATTATAAATCCCGGTTTCAATACTTGTGTGAATGTTTTAGTTTGAGCATTGTTGTGTTTTACAAGTTAGTTACAGCTGGCTAGTGGACTGCAGTGTTATATGTTTCTATTATTGAATCAGCAGTGACCGAGTTTGTTTTGGTTACTTGATCTAATTTAAGGAAATTTTTTTGAAGTTATTTTATACATTAGGACCTGAGAACAATTGATTCACCCCCCCCCCCCCCCCCCTATGTTGTTCTTTAACGATTTTTCCATGAGTTATACTTTTTTAAAAAAATTTCATGAAAATTATTTTTTGGTGGCAAATCATCAAAAAATTTTGAAAAAATTTCATTTTTGGAAAGGTCTGAGAATTCTATAGTGGGTATGTTCTTTGTATTTTTAATTTGGATGAAATAAAATGGCTCAAAAATTAGATCTTTGAAAACAAGTCTTACATTTCTAAATTTGTGACATTTTAGAAATTAAGGAATATTTCTAAAATTCTTACATTTTTAGAAAGATCTCAGCTTTTTCACACAAACCTATTCTTTTGATTTCTATATTAGGGACAAAAATTATAGAAAATAAATCAAATCTTGTTGACTAGGTCAAAGGAAAAAAAATTGTATTTTGTGATGAGCTTGCACTTTATTTGTACATAGTTCAATGCATGATTGCAATTTCTTGTAGGTCTTTGATATTTTTTATCTTCTAACAATGGTTTGGAAAAATGGTTGACCAAGATTAAGACATTTTGAGACTACTAATCAATATATTTTGTAAGACTTTGTTTGAAGATCTTGAAAAGATTTAAAACTATTGGTGTAATTAAGTATTTACTAATTACACTTTACTTAAGTTTACTTAGGATAATGCATTTGCATATTAGTTGTCATTGAGACACCCAGGAGTTTGCATTTAATTTTAGCACATGATTAGGTTAAATTCTACTTTAGGTGGTGATTGTTGTCATCTCATACCTCTTTGCGTGTGAGATCCACCTTTAGTTCTCTTATCACATTATAATCTTCTCATTGTTGCACATACTTTGATGTACAATGGAGGATGATCCACCTTTTGTGGACATGTGACTCCACCTAGTGTGATTGATAGCTTATCATCTCCTTATCATGTAGTCTTATCATATTTCCTACATATGCAGGTACTCCTACTTTATATTTATCCATTATCATTTGATCATTATTTCAAGTTATTTATTTGATCATATTATCTAGTCTCTGTTAATTGTGCTTTCTCTTGAGATTTTGTATCTTGACATTTTATTCTTTTCCTTAGGAAAATTATTACATGGTATGAGAGGCATAGAAGATCTCATTGCTTCAACTTTTGGAGGGCCACAATTCAAATCTAGAGGAGTAGCAGCTAGTGGGAGCTTCTAGAGCAAGATCTGACCTTGCCATGGCATCCACGTGGCTGTTTCCATAAATTTTGACTATAATTTTTCCTACCTTGGGTAAAAGTAAAATTTGACGCAATTTTTTTTTGCAAATTGGACTCATGCAGTCTGATCTGCAGTATGGTACATATTTTTAGAGTTTTATTTTATTTTTCAAATTAATTTTTTGGATCTGGGTATATTTCTGGGTTAAGAACCAATTTTTTGAAAAATTTAGGGTTTTCTTTTTGGGGTCTTCACCCCTGGTTATCGTTAGAATTTGAACTACAGGCATTAGAGAATATTCTAATTTTGTCCATACTAGATTCCAGTCCCTAATCACTAGGTTAAGTCAACACTTTAGTTGTGCCCCTACATTGGGCAATCACACCCAGGCCAGAAAAGTCCACGACACTCAACTTACTAAGAATCTTGTGAATTAGCTAGTTTAAACAACATTAAAAACCTCCAACTTGTGCATGTGGGACCAATCAACCAGTGCATTTCAAAAATTTGGATCGACGACATCCAAACCAATTTAGAGAGCTCATCGACGACCGAACCAGCTTAGAAACATCGGTTAGAACCTAAACTATCTCAACAACATTGAGTCGGCCACCAAAGCAACAAAGCCCAACCCAGTCAAGCTATTTTTAAGGATTAGTAGGCATTGGAGTTTTTAAACAACACCAGACCCAAAAATATAGTGAATGTGGGACTAAATAGTCCCATATCCACCACTACAGAGATCCTCCATTCTTCTCTACCATCACTCCTCTTTCCATGCAGACCCATCATTAGTAAAGCCACATGGGTAGTCCATGCACCATCATGTGGACTAGCTATGATAGAGACCACTAGCACACACAGGTAGCCCCCATTTCATCAAACCAAGCCACATGGACACCCAGTTCCACATAGGACCTCCAAACTGCTAGCTAGACAAATCGTACACCAGCATGTGGTATCCTAAAGATTGATATTTTTAAAAAAAGAATTACATTTTTTGAAATTTTTTGTTGAGTTAAATCGATTGTTGTCCAATGGTCATGGAGGCGGTTTTCTTTTTTGGTTTGATGTGCATTTAAATGTCAAATTTAAGATAGATATTTCATCATCTTTCTATTTCATTATAATTGATGATCTTTTTACCATCATTTTCTGGCATTTTTGCTCTATTATGACGACCATTTGACCATCAAATTTAATCTCTTGGTTTGATAATATCAGAGAGTTTGAAAAATTTGTAGCCCTCACCATTTGTAGTTTCAATTTTGTAGTCTGACTTTGGGAGGCCATAACTTAGTCATGTTAGAATACAACTAATAAACTACTCAGAGAATAGAATGGATATTGTGAAGATGATCACCAAGCTACTAAAGTATATGTGAGACATTAGATCAGTTATTAAATTGCCATTGATGTCAACTAGTTTTGACTATACTTATCATGATAGTTGCAAACATCTAAAGAAGGTAATATTAGTGAAGGAAATAGATATTAACATGAAGATGAGATGTATGAGGAAGATATGATTAAGGTATTCATTGGGTAACTTATTGATGAGTTTATGATAGTAATTTGATTGTATTACATGATTCTATTAAAGATTAAATATCAAGAATGTATAAGTTTATGTGGTCGGTATATGAAGAGTTCAGTAAACACTAAGTTGACATAGTGTACACCAAGTAGGTGTAGTGTTTACCAACTACAATATTAATTGAGGAGGAAGTCACCGACACATCACAATATTGAGCAAGCAGGAGAAATAAGGAGAAACATGTTATTGCGGACATGAGATGATGAGTTGGACAAATTGGGATGATTCTAAGGATAAAGATTAAAAAATTTATGAAGATCTATGACTAAAAAAATTCAAGGTTGATCGGATGATGAATATTGAAAATGTATTAAGGCACAAGTTTTGAGGAAGGATTAAGAGGCAGAAATCAACGATGGAGATTAAGAGGAAAAATCTATGGATGAGAAGAAAATGGTTTATCATGTCTATAAAAGGAGACAAGAGATTCATATTGAAGTATGCACATAAGGAGAAGATTGTATTCATACGAAGCTAGTCAGATAGGTTGAAGTGAGAACTAAACAATTCTATAGACAACACTAAGCATTAGAAAGGAGATAACTGAGAAGAACATAGTTGGAGAATAGAAGGAAATTGAAAAGACTATGATAGCCAGAGGTATTTTTAGCTTAGAAGAGATATGAGTATCTAAAAAGGAAGTTACATTTGAATCAGGTCATTTACTGTTGCATTCTAACCATTTCTACAGACAAAATTTCTTAACCGAGTGAAACTTAATAGTCTTTATTTATTTCATTATGATATTCAATGAATGTTGATTGTTTTCTTATTGACCCAAGTGAATGTATGGTCACAAAGAACTATTAGTGATAAATCCTCTAACAAGGTCACACCTTACAATGTGTTTTGTAACCTTTAATAGGGTTGTCTCTTAACCAAGCTCACTCTAGAAGAGTGAAAATATTTTGGGTACTGGTCCTAGGTGGTTTTTTCCTTAACATGGTCTCCACTTTAAAAATCAAAGTGTTAAATGTGTATGCATGTGATGATTTGTTATTTTTATTTACACATTATATTTACTAGTTAGATTGATATATACTAGATAATCTATTTGACAATTGGTTATTGAATGAAAAGGTCATAGACAAGGTTTACTAAGTTGTTTAGTTTATTTGTTGAAATTGGTTTTATAAATTTGAGAGTGAATTGAGACTATAGGATAGATGGACTTAACTGATTCATCCCCCTCTTAGTTATCTAACAATTGGTATTAGAGCTAGACTACTTAGAAGAAAAGTTTGAAGGAATCGAGTTAAAGATCTAAAGATGTATAAGAGAGAGGTATTGAAGCTAAACAAAGATAATTTATCAACATGGAAAATTAGGATGAATCTATATCTATTAGGGATTGGAGATTGCACACTATACTATTTGGAAAATGACTTTATAACCCCTATTGGTCCTCTGACTGTCAATCAGATGAAAGAAAGACAAGAACATAATGCTATGATGACTGAGATTGCTTCTTTTATATCAGATGTTGAATTTGAAGACATTAAGAACTGTACAACTACAAGAGAAATGTGGGATAGACTAACATTAGCTCATGGAGGAGATCAAAATTTTCTTAGGTCAAAAGAACAAATCTTAAGAGGAAAGTTCAATGATATGAAGATGAAAGAAGGAGAAAACATTACTTAGTACAACAAATGAGTCAAGGAAGTGGTGAATGCTATTGAAGGAGCGGGTGGAATTATTGAAGAAGACACTATGGTAAGTAAAATTATTAGAACACTATTTCCTCCCTATGCTATTAGAGTCTCTGCAATACATGAAATGAGAGCAGTCCCTGGTAATGATATTTCACTTGATATTTTAATCAGCAGATTAACTGTATTTAAGATTAACAACTATGAATAGTATTTTATCTAAGGTAGAATTTGCATTTTTATCATCTCTAAATATTGGAAGATAAAACAATAGACATAAGGGGTATGTGCAAGATCATGAGGGGCCAAAAAGTGGCGATGTTAGTTCAAAACTTTGACAATGTCGCTGACGACTTTTTTTTCACCCAAATTTGATAAAACAAAAAGGGTATCTTAAGGAGATTATCAGCTTTCTATCAATATAATTGCTGTCAAATTTTGAATTTGGTAAGTAATTATTAGTTATTTTTTAATTGAGCTACCTCTAAAGTGTTGATTTATATATTGATTTAAAAATGACTATAACTTTCAGATGGTATAACATTTTTGAAATCTGAAAAATGCATCACATTCTATGCTTCACCTACTATAAGGAGAAAAAAAAAGAAATTTGAATTTTGTAAAGTTTTGAATGAGTTAAGGTGGTCAGACATGGGAGTTTTTTTATTCTGAAAATGTTGTAGAAAAAAATTCATAATTAATTATTTTTTTGGAATAAAATTACAAAATAATATGCGTCAGATCTAGGCATGAGTTTACTACTTATATATAAAATATTATAATAAAATATTATCATCTGATTATGATTAACGTGGTCAGACATACACCTACTTATTTTTTTCTTGAAATTTTTGTATTGCTGCATTGAAATCTATACTTTTCACCAATCATACTAACTTTTTCTCAAAAAAGGCCTAGTGGTTTAGAAACTACATTCAATTTTCTATAGATTCTATTCTTACAACTTTTTAATATTAGGTTCATAGCTAGTTGAAATTTTCACATCAAGTTGACTAACCCTGATTTGCTGATTTTTCATTGCCACTTAAGGGCATAGTTTGGCCCCTCATGATCTTGCACATACCCTAAGATAAGAAATGAAAGTGATAATGAAGCTGAAGAAGATGAGCTTGATGAACTTGAAACATTAATGGCTAGAAGGCTAAAAAAAGGAAAAGGAAGATATATAGGTAAACTACCATTGGTATGTTTTAATTGCAAAGAGATCACTCAAATTGTTGTAAGATGTCTTGATAAGAAAAATGATGAGAGAACAAGTGAAAGATCAAATGAAAGGAAGAATCCCATAAGAGATTACCAAGATCATAGAGGAAACTGATAAAGAAGCAACAGAGATAATGGAGAATACATACATATAGGTAAGAAGGCATGATACATAGTTGAATATGAAGATGATGACACTGAGTCTAAAAATGTTGATGAAATAGAAGTGGTATTTGTGGCATTGAAGGAATATTCTGAAGAAGAAGAAGAAAGGTATGTTGAAAAGGCACTTATATCTAAAGTAAACAAAAGTAATACTTCGATTATTGATAGTGGTTGCACACATCATATCACTAGTGAAGAAGAAAAAATTGAATATCTTGAATATTATAATGGAGGATCTATGAAAATGGGAAATGATACACCCTGTCAAGTAAAAGGTAATGGATCTATATTGTTGAATAATAAGATTAGATGTGAAAATTCTTATTGGGTGAAAGGACTTAACTATAATCTATTGAGTGTAGCACAAATGGATAATACAGCTCACCGAGTTGTATTTGAGAATAGAAAAGTAAAGATCTATGATGATGCTGGAAAATTGATCAGTACTAATGAGCAATCAAAAGGTAATCTATTCTATTTGGATAATGCTGAAATTTCTTGTTTATTGGCAAAAAATGATGATGTTTGGTTATGGCACAAAATGCTATGTCATGTGAACTTTGACAACATGGTTAAGATCAGGAAGAAAAGGAAAGTTAGAGGTTTACCAAGTATATCTAAACCTGAACATGTAATGTGCAAACAATGTCAAATGGGTAAGATGTCAAAATCTAGTTTTAGGAGAAAACATTACTCATCTAATGCTATTCTCAAGTTAGTTCAGACGGACTTATGTGGTCTAATGAGAAATAAAATTTAAATTATGGAGAAAGATATTTTATCTTATTTGTTGATGATTTCTCTAGGATCACGATTGTCATTTTCTTAAAACAAAAATTAGAAGATGCAAAATGTTTAAGTGGTACAAAGAAAAAGTGGAAAATAAAGTGGCAAGAAACTTGTTGGGTATTTTTTTGGTTTTCTAAGAATGTAGATTCAGGTCTTTGTTTTATGTCTCTACAAATGTCTTTATCCAGTTTAGGGTTTGAAATTCTCAAGATCTGTGGTGTTTCTTCTTGTAAATCCTTTCCCTAGGTCTTTTTTCCCTTGGTAGGGTTAATCCTTTGAAATATCTTGAGGTTGCCCTAGTTTCTTATTTTTTCATGTTACCTTTTTGGCCACTTAAGATTTTCAATGTGCATGTGATCTTTCTTTCCCTTAGGTGTTCACTAAATCTCATAATAATATTTCAAGTCACTAAAGTATTCAACGAACTGACAACTGTGTCTAAGTCTTTGTTATGATTTCCTTTGGTCACTGAATCTCCAAGTTTGAATTGTGATTAGTCTTCCTTTTAGCAATTTAGAAACTGTGTGGTCTCCCAATCTCTTAATCTCTGGTCCCTTTCTCATAACATTCAGAGAATTGGCATAGTGGTTATCTCTTAATCATTGAATTGGGTGGTGAAATCTTAACTTTTCTAACAATTCAGCGAGGATTGTTGATTATCTGCAAGATTAAAGGAAATGTTTTAATCTCATCGTGAGTTGAACTGATGACAAGGTATTTGGTGATTTGGAAACCAAGCAGTAGTCTCATGTTCACTTGATTTTGGCAGTTTCCCTAAAAAGATTTGGTGATCCAGTGACCAAGTGTGATAAAGACATGTATTTTCCTCAGTCGCAGGATCTCAAGATAAAGTAGCTAATGTCTAAGTCATTTGGTGATTCAATGAATAAGGAATTCATTGAATCTCATGATTAAATGGTAGAGGTTTAAAAGATTGAGTGACTTAGCGACAACCTTTGATTGCTTCCAATATCTATGGCCAGCGCTTAATCTCAAAATGAAACCTAAGTTAAGAAAAGTATTCAGTGAATTGGTGAATACCTTTGGTTGCCCAATCTCATAATAAAACTAGGGTTAAATATTTCATTCAGAGATCATGAGAAATCTTCAGATGAATCTCAAGAGGGTAATAGTTCACCTCAAGATAATGAACCTCATATTATTGACATAACTTAGGAGGCAGAGGATATCCCTGAACCACCATAGAAAATGCAAAAACTTGAGGACTATTGATAGAGCTTCTGTTCTAGTGCCTGGTGATCATGCCCACCATCACAATCTGAGGAAGATAATTAGAGAAGGAAAAGAGATAGTATCAAAAGAAGAGTAGGAATTGCCTGTACTACATGGAAAGGATGAAAGAGAGCTGTATCAAGAGGAATTCCTCAGTGATGACCAATTCATCAAGAGTGATGAATTCATAAACTTCCTCATTTGGAAGAAATCACAAGAAGTGGCTAAGGCTCTGCTAAAGGGTATGGAACCAAGTGATGAGACCTTAAGGGCTCTAACTTCTTATGACCCTAGCCTTGAAAATATCTTTGTTGAAGAAGCAAGAGAAATGGTGAAATCTAGTGGGATGCTATTGACTCTTGGATGGGATCTTACCTCATCTTTCATTATTGATTAGATTAGAGAGAAGCCATAGGGAAGTTTTTCTTATGAGGTGCACATTGGAGATATGATAAGGGGAAGTGGTTATGATCCTAAATCTCAAGCTGTTGCAATGTGGACTCTAGCCCCAAGGACCCAAAATCCTTCTTTGGTCAGTATAGAAGATAAAATGGAAGGGGATAAAATCATTTGGATTGTCCATAATACTAGTGATCTTGAGGTGTCAAAGGTTGTGAGACATTTTTATCGCCTCAATGAAGCAAAGACAGCCCAATTATCAAACAGATATGCTCTATTTTTTAATAATTCAATGAAAATTGCCAAGGATAGAGACCTAAAGGTAATGCAAATAAAGGCTCTGGAAGATGAGTTGGATGATCTAAAGGCCAAGCTTGAAGAAGCATCAAAGGCAGCTCCTCCTCCAACTTTGCAAATTGAGGCTGCAACTCAACCAGTGGCAGAGGCTTCTGACAAGCCATCAGAGGATTTAAAGAAGGTAAGGCTTGATACAACCTTAAAAGCCATATCAAAAATTGTGCAGCATAGGCATGAGAAAATAAAGGATAAAATGGACCCAGTCCATCAATCAGTGGGCATGTTGCATTAGGTTAATGAGAAGGTGAATAAGGCAATGGCTTCTTTAGAGCCACTTTTCAGTGTGTGGTCAAGGAGGAACTCATTATTTGAAAAACTTGATGCATTGTAACCTCACACACAAAATATCCTTGAAGTGGTTATTGAAGTTTTAGAAAAGATAGAATTAGTCAGTGCCACCTCAAGCTTTTTCAAGGGAATGTCAAATCAGGTAAAGGCCAAGTTTTCTATGTTTGATCAAGGTTATAGAAAGTACTTACCTTCAATTTACAAAGATGATGGAAGTGTGCTAAGTGTGAATGAGTGGAAATCAGGCATGGGCTAGGCAGTGATCAAATAGGAGGCCTTCCTAAGGAATGATGGTTCATTGGACATGAATGGTTGCAACAATATAATTGATAACCCAATTAAGGTTGAGAATGATTGTGTTAAGTTTGTTTCAGATATAAAGGCCATCATTGACTCTAGGTGGGATAGGTAGATTAAGTTGTACCAAGATTTGTAGGGGTATAATTGGCCCTTAGAAGATGATGTGGCAGCATGGGATAGGAACTCAAAGAAAAAGAAGAAGAAGCTAGTTGTCATAGAGCTAGAAGCAGAGGAAGAAGAGTGGACCACACTTGGCACCTGATCCTGAAATATAGGGAGAGCAATTATCATACAGATAATGATGTAGGATATCTTGTAATGGAGGTCATCATGCATGCAAAAACTTCAAGCAAATACTCAGAAATATCCTAAAAAAAAAGTGCCAACTGTAAAGTTTCCATTTGTTGGGAAACTACTTTCTATTTTTCTAGTTTTCAGTCATCATTTTCTACTTTTGTCTATAGTGCAAGTCACTATCCTGGCTATCTGAATCTTGTTACATCCTTCCTTTGAGGATTCCAAGATAGCCAATGATATATATAGCATGTTTTCTTCTTTTGTAAGGGTGGTGGATATTACTTTGTAAAGAGAGTTATGATAATAACATTTTTGTCTTACAATTCTCTATCAAGAATGTACTTCTTTAGTTAAAATATCATTACAATATACTGGAACTCCTTTGCTTATTTTTATTGTCTTCATATGTGGATGTTTGAATTCTTTTATTTATTAAATTGTAAGGAATTTTAGTACATTGTTTACAAGGTAGATATAGGGGTTAAGCTCTAGTTTATTTCAAGGAAATAATAAACCTTAAGGGAGATCTCTAGGAATTTATAATCCATGTATGAATTTGATAGAAAAATTAGCAATTGGGAAAATGGAGTGTAAGGAACCTCATTTGAGTTTAGGGATATCCATTTTGATAAGTTTTTTGTTGATGTATAATTTTGACTTTGATGCCCTAGGATATGGCACTAGTTATAGCTTAATTTGCATGTGTTCACCATCAAAAAATCAAAAAATCTATTCATTTCATTTTATTGTATATCTTGAAATTGTATAAACTATGTCAAGCACATAGAGCACTATTGTAATGCTTTATAGAAGAAATTCTGAAAGGTAAACCCACATGAGTTTAATGCTCAAAGAGAAGAAGGACTTTCAACCTTAATACCTTAGTGTTTTGATTTTGTTAGATGCATCTGTTGGAAAGGCTAGAGTTTTGATTTAAGATGTTTCTAAATCCTATTTAATCATCTACAAGTTTAATCACGAACAAAATTGGTGACTCTACTAGGGAAAAATAGATAATATGCAATGGATTTGTTATGTTCATGCTAAACCATCTATTGTGTTTTCTGTAGACCAGTTTTATAAATATTCTACTTGCATTTGTTTGTGGGTAGCAACTCTGAGCTCTGTGTTTACCAGTTGCTAGTATTCATGCAAAAGTTAGTTGTAGTTTTTTTAACACATCATGAGTCGACAAAGATTTACTAGATCATATTTCAAAGATCATCTAGAGAGCAATGTGGGTGATGAACTCCACACACCTACTAGGAAAAAATTATCTAGGAGAGGTTTTTTCAATCCTAATTCTCCCAAGCCCTCTATAGAATGAATCCCTACACCCATTCCTCAAGAACCCTCTTCTTCTTTTGATGACCCTAAACTTATTAGGAAAACCAAGCCTAATGTTGTTAATCCATCTCAAGAAGAAGAAGTCACAGAGATAAGTTTTTTCCTTGCAAGAGAAACTCTAGATCAATCAGGGGAAACCTCTGCTGTAGAAACTACCTCTTATGATTTAGAAAAGTTTAGAGAGGAAGTAATAGCTTTGAGGAAGAAATAACATGAGAAATTTTTAGAGATTTCCAATAGGAGAAAGGTGTGGGAATAGAAAATATATGAATTACTTATGGAGAGGCAAGATCTCATAAGGAAGACCAAGAATAATGAGATCCAAGCTAAAGATCTAAATCAAAATGTCCAAGGTTTAGATAGGGAACTGTTTGGTGATATGGGAGCCTTAAGAAAACAAGCTGATGGTAGGAAACCTAATCCACAAAAAGATGAATTTGAAGGAGAGGGTCATGTTCTTAGACAATTGAATCCATCAGAAATCAAAAGAAATGAGGATATCAGAAATGCTACAGGGGATGTTTCTAATAAAGGAAAACAAAAGGTAGTTGGTGTAAATATCAATGAACCTAAGAAGAATGTTGTTGTTCCTAACAATGTGTCACAAAAAAGCCTAGAGTTGGAAAATGAAAGAGAGGCTCAGGAGGATCTAGCTCTCCAGCTTGAGAAGTTAGAATTGGACGCTGGTGTAGATGAAATGAAAATAAAGATAGCTTTCTTCCATGCCAATATGAATATGTATGTGATGTATCATAAACTCCAAGGCTATCTTTCACTCCCTCCAAGAGACTTCACTTGCCTCCTAGTATCGTATCTCTCTATAGGATCTTCCAATAGACTTATATCATTAACTAAGACCTATTCAAACTCTATTGTAAGAGTCATTCTATGAAAACTTCACCTTGAAGGATCAACACCATAGTTTTGATTCACTTCTCTACACTCACTTAGAAGGCTCTAAGTGCTAGTTCTCCAAAAATGTCATACTTACTTGTAGGGATTATCTTCACTTTGAATTTTTTCATATCCCATCCCATTTGAATCATTATAGAGGGATCTTGCATCAAATTTTCATCAGCTTCATGAGTTCAGCATAAGAGACCTTTAAAACAAGCCTATTTGTAGTAGCTTTTTTTTATGGCTTTTGCCCTTCCTTGCTCAAATTCTCCAAAAAAACTACAAAAAAACTTATGGTATGGATACCCTTTTGGATTAACCTAAATATTATATATTTATTAGGTCTTGACACCCTCTGAACACCTCCTTCCTATTATCAAAGAGAAACAGGGCTAAAAGACCTAGTTTCTGGGACAAATTGGCTACTTGCAAAGATCTTGCTCAAAACCTAACCAAATGGATTGGTATGACCTCGATCCACTTATGATGGATAGTAATGGTGAAAACCTATAGGAAAAATCCCTAGAGAAATACTGTAGCATTCATTCCCCACATGAAGTCTTCTAATCTTCTCTGTCAAACCTCTAACCGAGTCTTCCTAGCTCGCCTAGGGCTTGACTCTAAAAATAGCTAACATGCTCATCCAATTCCCTCCCCTTATGTACACTATATAAAATGGCCCCACTCAAAGATTCAACCATTTCTTTAGAGTTCCCATTGTCAAATCTTATGTGGGAGCCATGTTTTAATAAACTGTCACACAGAGACAAGTGAACAGTCTTAAACTAAACTAATTTATTAGATACATTAAATCTACTTAAAACCCTTAACCTATGAAATGAAAAAGTATTCAAAACCACTGTAGATCATTATAAAAACACTATATTAATACTTTCAAGTCATTAGATGTGACTTTCAACACATAAAATCATATTCTTCTTCAAAACACTATTGCAGAGCTAATATTAAAAACTCTATCTTTACAAAACACATACTATACTTGAGATTTGAGCCATCACTAACATTAGGTGTCTTCTCCAACATTCTAGGGCCTGTTGGCTGAGCATAACCTCCTATAACTTATGGAATCCAAAGTTATCCATGTTGCATGCAACATTTGCACTAATTGCAAATGTTGTCATGACAACATTTGGCAACTTTGGTTGATGCCTTGATCCTATATTCTAGAACTCCTAACCTCCATGTCTCAAGGATCCAAGGTCATTTATGACCATTATAGCATCCTTACAAACATTAAAAACTCTAAATCCTAAGACACATTAATGAGTCAATCTCATTATCCCTACACTAGGAAATTGAAATAGCAACTAACAAAGGCTAATTAGTGACCTTAGTCCTAGTGACTAATTCACTTAGACAACATAGCAAGAGACCTTATAAGGTCCTCAAAAAAACTATTCTAACCTCTTGACTTGGTTAGAGTTAAGTACAAGCCAAAAACACACTAACCATGGAGGCTAGCCTAGGTGCTCTTGCACCATCCTCCCCAAAAATAAGAACTTCAATCCATCCTTGGATTAATGATGGTAGGATCAATGACCATCCTTTTAAACTCTAATTCCTTGAACCAAATTTCATCAAAAACACTCTTCCCATACCATTGAATGAGTTGTTCCTTATAGTCCTTGAGTCTAGTCTTTTTATAGACCTTGGTGTATAGTACACTGTCTGGTCCTGTATCTTTAGAAGGAGGGAGTTGTAAGTCTTCTACATCCTTGATCACTTCATGTATAGTCTAGTCCATGTCTTCTTGTGGTCCTTTATAATGGACAAGTTCTACAACATTAAATACATTAGATAGTCCACTGTCCTCCGGTAGGTCTTTTTTGTAAGCATTGTCACCATACCTTGCTAATATAGGACAAGGTCCTATCCTCCTCTTTTGTAGCTTGTGAGGTACTCCTTTTTGTAACCTTGACTTGTTTAGATGCACCATGACAAGATCACCAACATTGAACTCAACTATCCTTCTACCTTCATCCACCTTAGCTTTGTGTTTGTTGGTGTTATCTACTAATGTCTTCCTCACTATTTCATGAACTTCTTTCATGGCATATGCAAAATCATTAGCATACCCACTTGCTTTTACTCCATCTTTCAAATCTCTCAACTCACAGACACCTCTTGGATGTAGTCCATAAACTATCTCAAATGGACTCTTCCCTGTGGACCTATTTATGGTGTCATTGTAGGTATATTCAGTTTGCCCAATCAACTTATCCCATTACTATCTATACTACTTAGTCAAACATCTTAGAAGATTCCCAAGGCTTATATTAACAACCTTAGTTTTACCATCAGTTTGGGGATGGTAGTCTGATCCAAAAGACAAGTTGGTGCCCAATCTTTTCCAAAATTTCTTCCAAAAATGACTCATAAACTTAGTGTCCCTGTCTGACACAATGCTGATAGGTAACCCATGAATTCTCACTATTTCTTTGAAGAATAGAGATGCTATTTGACTTTCATCATTTGTAGTATTGCATGGTACAAAGTGATCCATCTTGCTAAACCTATCTACCACCACATACACACTATCCATGCCTTGTCTTGTCCTGGGTAACTCATCTACAAAATCCATGCTTAAACATTCCCACGGCCTAGTTGGAATAGGTAGTGGTTGGTTATAAAGACCAGCATTTGTAGAAGTTCCCTTAGCCTTTTGACACACCACACAACTCTCCACATACCTCCTAACATCTAGATTCATCCTTGGCCAATAATAGAACCTTGAAACAAGGTCTTGAGTCTTAGTGATCCCAAAGTGACCGCTCAAAACACCATTATGCTTTTCTTGAATCAAATGATCTCTAATAGAGCCTCTAGGAACACACAATTGATTCCCCTTGAACAAGAGATCACTTTGCAAAGTATATTCAACATATCTACTATGAAAATGATTCTTGTATTCAACACATACCTTGTAAATGTCAGCAAAGTCTTCATCATCTACATATAGATCCTTGAAATGATCTATCCCCATGCTTTTGAACTAAATTTCTTGGAGTGTAAGGGCTCTTCTTGACAATGCATCAGCCACCTTGTTTAGAACACCCTTCTTGTGCTTGATATTGAAGGTGTAAGCTTGTAGGTACTCAACCCACTTCATGTTCTTGTGACTCAACTTCTCTTGTGAATTTAGGAAACTAAGTGTTTGATTATCTGAATACACAATGAATTCCTTGGGAAGAAAGTAATGACTCTATTTTATTAGAGCTTGAACCAATGCATACATTGCTAAGTCATATGAGGAGTACTTCCTCTTAGCCTCACTCAAATTTTTAGAATGGAAAGCCACCAGTCTACCCTCTTGGCTTAGAACAGCCCCAATTGCTACATTGCTAGCATCACACTCAATGGTGAATAGCTTCTCAAAGCTTGGCAGCACTAAAATAGGTTGGGTAGCTATCTTTTCCTTCAACAGCTCAAATATCTTGTTAGCATCTTCATTCCAAACAAACTTGGTTTTCATTCCACCCTTGATAGTATCCAACATAGGAGCACAAATTACACTAAATTGTCTTATGAACTTCCTATAATATTGTGCAAGGCCATGCAAAATTCTTACCTCTATTGTTATCCTTGGAGTAGGCTAATTTATGATAGCCTCCACTTTACTTTTATCCATTTTCAGATTGCCATGTGATAAGACAAACCCAAGGTACACTAGCTCTATTTTGATGAACTCACACTTCTCCAAGTTGATCATCAACTTCTCGTCATGTAGCTTCTTGAAAACAATATCAAGATGTTCCAAATGCTCACTTCTTGTCTTGCTAAAAATTAGTATATCATCTAGATATACAACTACAAACTTGCCTATGTAGTCCTTGAGAAATTCATTCACGGGCCTCATGAATGTGGAGGGGGAATTTGACAATCCATTCATATAGCCCTTCATTGGTCTTGAAGGCTATCTTCCACTCATCTCCTTCATGAATTCTTATATGGTGATAGCCACTCTTCATGTCTATCTTGCTATAGTACTTTTCTTCACCTAAACAATCCATTAAATCTTCAATCCTAGGAATAGGGAACCTATACCTTATGGTTATCCTCTTGATAGCCCTTGAGTCAGTACATAGCCTCCAAGTTCCTCCTATCATAGGTGAAAGTACAGTGGGTACAACACATGGACTAATACTCTTCCTAATGAGGCCTTGGTCTAAGAGCTCTTGTATTTGTCTTGCTATTTCCTCATTTTGTTGAGGGGTCATCTTGTAAGTAGCTTTGTTAGGTAGGGTAGCTCCTAGGATAAGGTCTATCCTATGGCTTATGGCTCTCTTAGGGGGTAAGATTGATGGTTTTCCATCACTTACAATGCCTTGGTAAGTCTGCAACATACCTTGAATCTCCTTTGGTAACTCTATCTTCTTAGTCACCTTGCCTTCATCTCCTTCTCTTGGTTTCAACGCCAATGCATAGCCTATGCCATCAATCTCTTCCATGGTTTGTAGGAACTATTTTTCACCTACCATAAGAACATTTGGACCTACTGTCTTTACTTCAGCATCCTCCAAAAATGACTGAATTCTGAAGGTTACATTGTCTTTCTTGAAAGAATAGGAATTCTTTCCTCCATCATGTTGGTGGTCAAATTTCCAAGGTCTACCTAGGAGAAAATGACATGCATCCATAGGCAACACATCACATTAAACTTTGTCTTTGTACCTTCCAATGGAGAACTCCACCCATGCTTGCTCATTCACTAACACATGTTGTCCTTTGTTAATCCAAGTGACATTGTAAGGATTGGTATGGGGTATTCTTGTCAACTTGAGCTTGCTGACTGCTTCCTCTAACACAATGCTATTTGTAGAGCCTGAATCAATGATGACCCTACATACTTTCCCCATTATCTTGCATTTGATCCTAAGCAAAGATCTCATTTGGCTTGGCTCCTCCTTCACTGGTTCCTTGATTAGAGTCCACCTCATCATGAGGTTCTCTCCTTCCTCTGAATTTAGTGGAACTTCAGTATGCTTTTTTTTATTTTTATAGTAGAGTCATTTTGAACTAAGTTAGTCCTCTTATCACCTCCTTGTGATGAACCACCTTTCTTCGGGCATCTATAAGGTGCCCCATTTTATTGCAATGGTAGCACTTCATGTTGGCAAAGTAATTGCCTCTTCCTCCTTGTCCACTACTCCTTCCTCTAGAGCTAGAACCTCTTCCTCTACCACCTCTACTTGAGCTTCCTTCTTGCTGCTCTCTAAATTTTATCTCACCTTGAGATCTTGAATTATAACTTCTTCCACCATAGCCTCATCTTTGAACCTTGGTATCTTTGCCTTTGCCTTTTCCTTTGGAGGTTTCTTGATTTCTCTTTCTTTTCTCCTCTATCTTCAAGGCCATTTGATAGCATTGCCTAATGGATTTGAAGTTCACTAGGCTCATCTCCTCTTGAATTGACCATTTCAGGCCATTCAAGTATCTTGCAAGCTTGATGCTCTCATCTTCAACTACCTTGGATCTCAAACATAGTTTTTGAAACTCCTCAGTGTAGGCTTGGACATCTAGTTCCTTTTTCCTAAGATTGTGTCTCCTCCTATGAAGTTGGACTTCATAATCATTAGGAAGGTAGGTTTTCTTCACCTTAGATACCATGCCCTTCCATGTCACAATAGGACCTTTTCCATCTTTTCCCCTCTCGGTTTGCACAAAATTCCACCAAGTAAGAGCTGAACCTCTTATTCTAGACTTAGCCACCATAACTTTTTATGCCTCAGAGATACCATCACATTCAAAATAGTATTCAATTTTTTCTATCTAATCCACAACTTAATATGGATCCATTTGTCCACTAAATAGTGGTACACCTTCCAAAGCTTTACCACTCAATGCTTTTAATGCTTTTAAGAATGGCTCTTCAAGAAGAATAGGGTCAGGTGTTGGTGCTTCTTCCTCCAACTCTAATTCCTTCTCCCTTGCTTTAGCATCTTCCTTTTGGTCAATCTTGTCCTTGACCTTATCTGCTTTGTCCTGGACTTCACCCAAGAGCTGCTCCATTTGAGCTAGTCTTTGCCTTAACAATTTGTTATCTTCTTCTTGTTCCTTAATCTTCTTGGATAATTTAGCATTAGTCACCATGGTTCTATTTGGTGAATTCTCTCCTACTGATTTAGAAGGCTACAACATCAACCACAAGCCTGATCAATTCCAGCTTTGATACCAATATGATGTATGATAAACTCCAAGGCTAGCTTTCACTCCCTCCAAGAGACTTCACTTGCCTCCTAGTATCGTATCTCTCTATAGGATCTTCCAATAGACTTAGATCATTAAATAAGACCTATTCAAACTCTATTGTAAGATTCATTCTATGAAAAATTCACCGTGAAGGATCAACACCTTAGTTTTGATTCACTTCTCTACACTCACTTAGAAGGTTATAAGTGATAGTTCTCCATAAATGTCATACTTCCTTGTAGGCACTATCTACACTTTGAATTTTTTCATATCCCATCCCAATTGAATCATTATAGAGGGATCTTGCATCAAATTTTCATCAGTTTCATGAGTTCACCATAAGAGACCTTAAAAATAGGCCTATTTCTAGTAGCCTTTTTTTATGGCTTTTTCCCTTCCTTGCTCAAATTCTCCAAAAAACCCCAAAAAAAAACTTATTATATGGATACTCTTTTGGCTTAACCTAAATATTTTGGATTTATTAGGTCCTAACACCCTCCGTACACCTTCCTATTATCAAGGAGAAACAGGGCTAAAAGACCTAGTTTCCAGGACAGACTGGCTACTTGCAAAGCTCTTGCTCAAAACCTAACAAAATGGATTGGTATGAACTCTATCCACTTAGGATGGATAGTAATGGTGAACATCTATAGGAAAAATCCCTAGATCTATACTATAGCATTCATTCCCCACATGAAGTCTTCTAATCTTCTCTGTCAAACCTCTAACTGGGTCTTCCTAGCTTGTCTAGGGCTTGACTCTAAAAATAGCTAACATGCTCATCCAATTCCCTCCCCTAATGTACACTATATAAAATGGCCCCACTTGAATATTAAATCATTTATTTGGAGTTCCCATGGATGAATCTCATGTGGGATCCATGTTTCAACAAACTGTCACATAGAGACCAGTGAATAGTCTTAAACTAAACTAATTTATTAGATACACTAAATCTACATAAAACCCTTAACCTATCAAATGAAAAAGTCTTCAAAACCCCTATAGATCATGATGAAAACATTTTATTAACACTTTCAAGTCAATACATGTGACTATCAATGCATAAACTCTTATTCTTCTTCAAAACATTGTTGCAGAGCTAATATTAAAAACTCTATCTTTACAAAATGCATACTATACTTGAGATTCGAGACATCACTAACATTAGGTGTCTTCTCCACCATTCTAGGGCCTATTGGCCAAGCATAACCTCCTATAACTTAGGTAATCCAAAGTTATCCATGTTTCATGCAATATTTGCAATAATTGCAAATGTTGTCATGACAACATTTTTACAACATTTGGCAACTTTGGTTGATGCCTTGATCCTATATTCTAGGAATCCTAACCTCCATGTCTCAAGGATCCAAGGTCATTTATGACCATTATAGAATCCTTACAACCATTAACAACTCTAAATCCTAAGACACATTAATGACTCAATCTCACTATCCCTACACTAGGAAATTGAAATAACAACTAATAAAGGCTAATTAGTGACCTTTGTCCTATTGACTAATTCACTTAGCCAACATAGAAAAAGACCTTATAAGGTCCTCAAAAAAACTATTCTAACCTCTTGACTTGGCTAGAGTCAAGTACAAGCCAAAAACACACTAACCATGGAGGCAAGCCTAGGTGCTCATGCACCAGTCTGCTAGTAGCTCAATCCCTATTACTTGAAAAATAGTACCACTAAATCAGCCTTGTGGTACAATTCCCAATCTCCAAGTCTCAAATCCCAAACAAAGTGCACCTGGACCAGTTCTAAATACCAACCCTGTAGTCCTGGTTACTAGTGGTCTAATTGGGAATGTGCCTTGTCAAAATGTTGGAGTAGTACCCCATATCCCACCAAATTTCCAAAGAAGACCAGTTTACTTAGACAGATATAGGCCTTTTCTCTTTGATGGTATCCCTGGGCAGCCTAATGTTATTCCAAATGAAGTAAGAGAGAAGATCCCTAAGTTCACTAGAAATAATGTTGTTACATGTGAAGAGCATATGAAATTATTTATAAATAAAATTAGTGATTATGAGATTGAACATGAGGATTTTGTAATGAAGCTTTTTGTTCAGTCACTAATTGAAGATGCTAGGGATTGGTATAGAGGTTTACCAAAGAATAGCATTGCATCGTGGGATGAGTTTGTTAGAAGCTTTAAGGAACAATATGTAGAACATGTTAATTCAAGCTACATGCTCAATGAGTTTAATAACATAAAAAATAATCAAAATGGGAGCATATCAGAGTTCAATGGTAGATTCCAAAAGGCAAGATACAAATTGTTCCAAGTCTTGAGGTTAGATGACGTAGTCTTCTTGACCACATATTTTAATGCCTTGGATGGAAAGATGTCATATCTTTTTAGAGATAGGAGTCCAAATACTCTGAGAGATTCTTTTAAACTAGCTATAAATATTGAAAGAAACAAGAAGGCATCTGGTCAGATGTATAAAAGAGATGAGGGCATATTGTGGAAGGAAACTAAGCCACATGCTGCAAAGCCAAAAAAAGATGATAAAGTTGACAAATTAGCAAGTGTGGTCAATGCTCTCTCAACCAAAATTGAAAAGGGTGGGAGAAATAATGAAGACACTAGACCACTTTATCAAAGGCAAGAAAGGTTCCCTAGGCTACAAGATATGCCTTACAAGACAAATTGGAAAGATGGGAAACCTATCTTTGACAATCATGAAACTCAAAAAGGGAGGGATGCCCATGAACCTTTAAAGAAAAATGCAGCACATAATGTGGAAAGTATTCCTTGGTGTGTGCCTTGTAATGTGCCTCATTCACCTTTCTAGTGTGCTATAGCTCAGGCTTTAGAGGAAGAAGTTGATAATCCACATGCAGGAGATTATGAGAATCTAAAAAGCCTGTTGTTAACATGTTAACCATCAAAATGTTGGAAGAGCTTTTGTCTTCAGATAATGAAGAGATTTGTGCTGATGTATATTATAAGAGAAGGATCCTTCCTAGTTATGAGCAATAGGTATTTACCCAATCTAATCATAATGAATATGATTATGATATGTGTAAAAATAATATGGTTAGATCAGAATTAGATAAGACTCAATGGAGAAAACCCAGTGAAGAAGAAATTAGAACTTTGACTGTGGCTGCTATCTCACAAGCTAGGTCCTCATACAATTTGAGGAATAGAAGAGTGGATGCTAATTAAGGGGTACCAAGATTAGTATTTTTTCAATATTATCTTTAGAATAAGGAGCCTTCTAAACCAAATGTTATCAAGGTTAAAGGTGGGAATAATAGGAGAGAGGAACCTATTATTGAAAATAAAAGGAATGAGGTAGTAGTTTATAGACAAGGTCAAGAAGAGGGTTGATAGAATAAATAATTCTTCTGATCTTTCTACTAATCCCCCTACTTTTGACATCAGACATGCCTCTTCTCAAATGAAGGTCTCTATTCCTTTATTAGAAATGTTGAAAATCAAAGAGCATAAGACAACACCTCTAGCTCTTATAAGTGAACAAGGAGTAGACCCTATTTTGTTAGAAAAAGGGAAATGCAATGGATAGGACTGAGAAAACTAAAGATATTTTTGATGTGTGTGTTGTAAACATTGTGACACAAGAACCATCTTCCATTGATCCTTTCTATGTCACATTGATTGTGATCAATTTTTTGCTTAAAAATTGTATGATTGACTTTGGTGTTGCTACTACTATAATACCATAAAATGTATTGAAAGAGTTAGGATTACAAGTTGATACATCTAATGGTAGATTTTATGCCATGGATGATAGAGTAGTGCCTATTATGGGAACCCTAGTAGGGATAGAAGTGAAGATTGTTGCATTCCCGAAGGCCACATACAAGATGGATGTGGTGGTTTTTGATACTAAAATCCATTATGGCATGCTTCTGTCAAGATAGTGGGCTGCAACAGTAGGAGGGAAATTGCAATTGGATTTTTCATATGCCACTATTCTAATCAATGGAACAAAAGTGAAGTTGTCTAGGGAACCCCATTCCTCAATAATGGTTGAGAAAGTTGCACTAGAGGATTTGAACTGTTGCATTGATATTGACATGGAAAACTTGATGGTTGAAGAGATAGTACCCCAAATGAAAAACATTGATCCAATAGTGGAAAAATTGATGCTACAACAAGGTGAACTCTAGGAAATGTATTTTGATGGAGGATGCTCTAAGGGAGGATTAGGAGCTAGTGTTTCTCTTATTTCCCCATCATGTACTCCCTTAAAATACTCATTTCTGTTAAGTTTCCAATGTACTAATAACATTGTTGAGTATGAGGATTTGATATTGGGTTTGGATGTTGCTATAAAATATGGTATAAAAAGCTTAAAAGTCCATGGTGATTCCCAATTGATTATAGCCCAAATTAGATCTAAAAATATTGGTAAAGATGACAGATTGAAATTGTATAAGCATGTTGTCTAGGATAGGTTAGAATTCTTTAAAGCTTTCAATATCCTTTGGGTAGAAAGGTCAAATAACATCATGGCCGATTTCCTTTCCAATGTTGCCCCGAAAAATAATGATATTACTCTGACTGGTGTATCAATGTTAGAAATCAAAAGTAGGCCTGCAATGCATGACAATGTGTATAATTGGCAAGTCTTTGAGGATGACTTTGATATGCTTAAATTTATTCAAAGTTTAGAATAATATGATGGGCAAAAAATAGATTTCAGTGCTTCACAACAGATTGTTGATGGAAAGGAATGTATTATGGGAAATTAGATTGTCCAATTAGCCTCAAATCATATACCTAAGGGATTAGTAGAATTATAAGGCATGTTTAAGATAAATGATGGGTATATGTCACAAAAGTCTAATAGAAAAATGGAGGACCTAGAGGAAATAAACTTAGGTTCAAAAACATCCCCTCAAATGGTATATATTGGAAAAAAGCTGAGTAGGGAGGTTAGGGGAAATTTGATAAGATTATTGAAAAGGTACAAACATGTATTCTCTTGGTCTTATGATGACCTCAAAGCCTATAGAGAATATTTATTTCAACATGAGATCCCTCTAAAGGAGGACACCAAACCTTTTAAATAGAAACAAAGGCCCACCAATCCCCTATTAGCTACAAAGATGTAGGCAGAATTAACAAAGTTGAGAGATGTTGGTATCATTAAACCTATTAGGCATTCCTCCTAGGTTTCAAATCTTGTGCTAGTTAGGAAAAATAATGGTGATATAAAACTTTGTGTAGACTTCATAAACTTAAATGTGGCTTCACTAAAGGACAATTATGGATTTCCAAATATGGAGGCTATGCTACATAGAGTGACTGGTTGTGAGTTATTATCTATGATGGATGGTTTTTCAGGTTATAACCAGGTATTAGTTAAAGAATCTAAATAGTTGAAGACAACATTCACCACTCCATGGGGAACTTATGTGTATGTCTGTATTCCTTTTGGTTTGAAAAATGATGGAGCAACCTTTCAGAGGGTAATGTATGTTTCTTTTAAAGATTTGATTAATGTCCTTATGGTTGTGTATCAAGATGATTTGACTACATACTCTAAGAAGGTCGAAGATCATTGTAACCATTTAGAGAAGGTCATTGTCAAGGCTTTAGAATTTGGTATCTCATTGAATCCCAAGAAGTGTCAATTTTTTGTAACTAAGGGAAAATTCCTTGGACATATAGTGTCAAAAGGAGTTAGAATTCACCTTGAGAGAGTTGAGGCAATCATAAAGGTCCCTCCCCCAAAAAATATTAAAGGTGTACAATCCTTTTTGGGACAGATCAATTTTGTCCAAAGGTTCATTGCTAATTTTAAAGAATTAGTCAAGCAAATAGTCAAGCTCTTGAAGAAAGATGTAAAGTTTGATTAGAACTGCGAAGCTCAGCATGTTAGAATAACTGAGAGGGGGGTGAATCAATTATCCAGTGTCCCACAAAAAAATGTATAATTCAAATCAAAATCTTCAATTTCTGCTCCTCGATAAACATAAAATACTTTCTCTGTCTGTGCTTTTACCAATTACTAGTCTTATACTTATAACTATTACTGATCAAATCTAACATGTAATATGCAAAGTATGATAACAAACAAATATCACAATCAACACATAACATAAAAGATTTAAAGTGGAAACCTTGTAAAGGGAAAAACCACCTAGGATCGGCAACCCAAAAATGTTCACTCTTCTGAAGTGAGGTCAGTTAAGACCCAACCCTGTTAAATGTTACAAACACACTATCATGTGTGACCTTGTTAGAGGATTTTAGACTAGAAGTTATTGTCCAACCAGCATTCACTATGGGGTTGACAGGATAACAATGTTCATTCTATGAATGATACATCATAAGACTTTCAGAGTCTACTCGGTTAAGAGATTTTGACTATCTACAATGGTTAAATATGCAATAGTAAATGATCTACTTTAGTACAACTTCAATTGCAAATTATAGACCAATATTTATCTCATACAAATTTTTTTGATCAATATTTCACTTTAGATTCAACACTGTATCAACTTACTATCCGTTAGTAATAACTCTCTGTAGCTCAGTAACTATTCTACAGCTCGGTTCTTACTAACCAATATGATCAAAATGCATGAAAAATTCTTCACGTGATAATTCTACAGTATATTCTTCTTCTGGCATTAGTTTGATAATGAAACCCCAGTCTCTTATATAGATGACTAAATCATTTTCTTTCTGTCCGTTAGATTTTTCTGATTAATCATCTTCATTGATTTTGCCATTTCAAGCTTCCTTGACTAATGTGTCAATAACACATTTTCAATCTATTCCCTTAGATCTTCCTATAATTTTATTAGTCGTTGATCTTCATAACAAACTTTATCTATTATCTCAATTTCATACAAGTTCCAGCTCATCAATCTTATTGGCTAAACTGATCATTTAATTCATTTTATTTTTCTCAGTTAACAAAGAAATGCATTAGTGAACACTGCTCGGTTAATACTTTGATCGGTATACACTACACTCCATCGGTGTATACTGAAATTGCTTCGTTTACCAACAACACTGATTTGTGTCTTTCAGCTCTATTCTTCATTATAGATGAATGCAACATAATAAATTCAATACCATCAATTCATAGACTCATCAACAAGTTACTCAATGTGTTCCTTATCCTCATATGACATGTACATCTTTCTCATGTAGATTTCTCTATTCTTCATCTCTTTCACCTTTCTTCAGATGTGTCAGTATACTAACTTACAAGATAAGTACTGTCAAGGTAGTTGACATCAATGACAACATAATACTAATTTAATCATATCACATATCTAATCAACAACTTCTCAGTGATCTTCAATCATAGATTCTTTAATCAGATTCCAAATCAGTTGTAGTCCAACAATCTCTCCCTTTGGCATTGATGGCAACTAAAGTAATATGAAATATACCATACACATACCAAACATATATTCTACAACTCTGTGAACAAATGATATAAGTCAAATAGACTTAGTATGTTTAATCACTATGTTACTGAGCATTTGTAATGTTGTAATGTCAATCATCAGATATGCTCTATTCCTTTCAGATTGTCTCTCCCTTCGATATGATAGTTCTCATCAGTGTCAGTTTCTACTCATTTTCATATTGTTTATCTCTCCCTTTGATAGCAATGCCAAAGAAACAAATAAATAAACAATTCTATCATCCTTTTTATCTCTATATACTGATATTCCAATTGGTTCAAGTTCTCCAAACTTAATAACAACCTTGAACATGATTCAAAGTGTGAAGTATGTTGCATCAACATGAATGATCTTCTAATAAAAATAGGCTGATGCAACATCTAGATCACCTTAGTGACTGATAGACAGGGGACGAACCCCAAGTCTAGTCGTCAAGTATTCAAAAGTTCGGTAGAGGTTTTGTAAAAATATCTGCAAGTTGTTCTTTAGATGTGACAAATTCCAATTTCACTTGCTTCTCTTGTACTTGTTCTCTTAAGTAGTGATACTTAATATATATATATATATATATATATATATATATATATATATATATATATATATATATATATATATATATATATATATATATATATATATATATATATATATATGCTTTGTTTTCAAGTGCATCACAGGATTCTTTGAAATATTTATGGCACTTGTGTTGTCACAATATATAATCACCAGGTCAGTGATTACCTCATTCATCCCTTCCAACATAGAAAGCTTTTGAAAAGATCAAACAAGCAATTCAAGAAGCCCTTGTCTTGATATCTCCTGATTATCCTAAGCCTTTTTCTTTGTTCTCTTTTGCATCTTTTCACACTATTGCAGCCATTCTATTATAGAAGGATGAAGAAGGATTTGAACTTCCCATTGCTTTCTTTAGTAAATCACTGCAATATGATGAGTTGAATTATGAATTGATGGAAAAGCAAACATGTGCACTAGTTAAGGTAGTCAAATCTTTTAGATCTTATCTTGTTTTTGCAAGGTTTAATGCATACGTACGTCATGCAATAGTAAATGACATTTTAGTTCAAAGTGAAGTCATAGGAAAAAGATGCAAGTGGACTAATAGGATCCAAGAATTTGATTTAGAGCTCCAGATTACCAAGCTTGTAAGAGGTTTGGGACCTTCAAAGCTTATAATAGAAGAGAATATGGACCTTTTACAAGTAAATAATGTTGCCATTAGTGGAGGAACAGTGACTAGTATTGAGATGCAACCATGGTATACAAATATTGTTCATTTTCTTAAAAATGCTAGTTTCCCATAGGAGTTGAATGATAATTAAAGGAGAATCTTGAGATTGCAGGCTTAGAGGTATGTGTTGATTGATGCAAAGGAGGAGGGTAGGGGAAAAGGAATGGCACACCCTAACTAGATCCACCTTACTCAACAACACACAAAAGCAACAACAACATAGTGGGAGAGATCAAATGCAGGATCATTCATATATTAATTCAAATTGATTCATACATGCCAGGCTGTAAGGCCTTCATGGTTATGGCTATATATTACAATGAATTATAGAAGTCCTCAAACATGTGAGGATCTACCAAAATCTCTAATCTTCTATCTTCTATCTTCTATCAAAATTGACTCCCTAAGCTCTAACCAAACAACTACATTAATACAAGAGCCTACTGAACTAAGTGAGCCTTCATATCCATAATCAATGGAAGGAACAGTCAAATTTGGGACCACACACTTCCCAATGATAGATACCAACATTAAATCCATGACCCAAAATAAATGCACAATTTGGCCCCAACAAAAACTCAAAAGAAACTTGTCAGTAAGAAAAGCCAACCGAGCACCAAACAAGCATCACCGAGTGCTAGTGAAATAATCGACTACCTAGGAGATAAATGACCAAACTTGATAACCAAAGGGAACTGACCAACACTGAACCAACTTGGTCAAAGAAGGAACTGAGTAACATAGACAAACTTCAAAATGTTTTTGGTGACATAGGATTTCCAAGGACTTGAGGTGCTCTTGCATCAGACACGTGGGGTTATTTTGAAATGATTCTTTGAATCATTTAGTAGGTATGATCTAAGCTGCATCCAACTCAAATTGTGAAAGCAATGAACTATCTTTAATCAGTCTATTCTTCCACTTCACCAAATATTCCATATACTATTTTCCTCTTGTGCTTTTTCCAACTCTTTGCTCCAAAATCTGCTCAACTTCTTCATTCTACTTCTTAGGATACTATGTTGGTACTGTCATTTCTCCATTAGGTTCATGATACTCATACAAATTAGCAATGTTGAAAATAGGTGATATATCCATGTCATTAGGTAACTCAATCTCATATGCATTTCCACTATCAAATTTCTTCAAAATCTTGCAAGGTCCAAACTTCTTCATCTTCAGCTTTCCATATGTTCCAACAGGAAATTGACCTTTCTTCAAATGAACCATCACTTCATCACCAACATCAAAAGTCTTGTGTCTCCTTGATTTATCATCTCTATCTTTGTATTTTTTATTACTCTTTTTGAGTTTGTATTTGAAATCTTCATGCAATGTCTTCATGTACTCAACAAATTTCACTCCTTCAACACTTCTCTTACTTTCACCATCAATGTCTCTCAAATCAGATATACCTCACAGTTGTAAGATATTTACAATCTCAAAAGGTGTTTTTCTAGTACTCATGTTCATTGAATTATTGTATGAAAACTCTTCTTGTGCCAATATAGATTCCCAATTACTCGGTGTGTCTCAAACTAAAAATCTCAAAAGATTACCCAAACTTTTTTTCACAACCTTTGTCTGTCCATCAGTTTGTGGGTGAAATGTAGAACTATATTTCAGCTCAGTGCCAAACTATTTCCAAAGAGTCTTCCAAAAGTATCCAACAAATTTACTATCTCAGTCAGAGATAATACTCCTCTGTAATCCATGCAATCTAACAATTTCCTTAAAGAAAAGATCTGCTTCATGCACTACATCTGATGTCTTTCTACATGGTATAAAATGTGCCATCTTAGAAAATCTATCCACAACAACAAATATAGAGTCATTACCTCTTACTATCTTCAGCAAGCCAAGAATAAAATCCATACTGATGTCAATCCAAGGTTTCTCAAGAATAATAATCGGTATATACAATGCAGCATTCTGACTTACTCCTTTTGCAACTTGACAAACTCCACAACTTTTCACAAATTTCTGAACATCTTTATACAACTAAGGCTAAAAGTATTTCTTCTTAAGAAAATTCAATGTCTTATCAATTCCAAAATGTCTAGCCAAACCACTACTATGTTTCTCCTTTATCAAATTATTTCTCATTGGTCCTCTTGGTATACACAACTGAATACCTTTAAACAACATACCTTCTTGAATAAAATATTCTTCCCATTTAGTACTTCGTTGATCTTGAATAGGTGCTCTATACTTTCTCCACGACTCATAAAAATCAGGATCAACTTCATAAGACAAAGGAAAACATGGTAAGTTCGAGGCATTATGGTTAGGACCTTACATGGTAGTCTTGAAAGCAGGTGAGAATTCATATTATCTACAAGGCACCGATGAAGTCATCCTGGAATTCCCTACTCACAGTCAATATTTGAAGCCATTTTTCTCTTAAAACAGGAAGTATTCTTTAACTTGTTTATTATTGTTTTTATTTCATTTAAACATCCTGTTTCTTTTCTCACTATGGTCTTCTTTTCCAGAGATAACTAGGATCTTGCTACATCCAAGCATGAATGCATGTCCCCAATTGGAGCCACTGTTGACACTGAAATTTCTAGGTTCTAAATGGATAGGATGTCAAGGAAGTATGATGTTAAATTTCAGTTTTATACCATTTGCTTATGTTGAAAAAATTAAAATGATAAAAGAGAAAATGCATTTTCATTTAGTAGGTTGTTAATTGTTTTATTCTAATTCCATAAATGCATATTTAATTTTGAAAATAAATAATTATTGTAAAAATAAAATAGGTTGAACAAAAGGCGGCAAGGAGTTGAACACTCAACCTCTCAAGCCGACCTTTTTCCTACCTATCTACCCTCCTACTCCCTAACCAATTAGTCTACTTATTTTCTTCGAGAGGGTTATGAGAAAATAATTATTTATCTTCATTTTTATGTGCAGGTGAGAAATAAAAACAACCTCTTACACAGGGAGTTATCTCTTCCCTAATTATCTTTTGTAACTTAAATGATGTGATTATTATTTTATTTATGTATTTACCTATTTTTCTAATTTTAGGAAAAAGAATGGGGAGAGGGAGTTGAACACTCAACCTCTCGACCCATTCCTTTTCCTACCTAACTACCCGACCCTACCCCTACCAATTGCTCTACATTATTCTTCGAGAATGTGTACGTAAATAAATGTATAAATTTAAGATAATCATATCTCCTTCGAAATAAATTATTAAAATTAATATTGTTTGTGAGATAGAAATTTTAGATTTTATAAGTATTAATAATGGTTTCATTTGTGATTTACCCCCCAAAACCCTAAAAGTTAAAAATATGATAAAAGGAATATCATTTGATGAATATAAGTATATTAGGGTTTTTTGATATTAATTTTTATGTGTCCATATATACTTAATTTGATTTTTCACGTTAATTATTTTTAAAATTTAAATTTTTAGTGTAAAAGTCATGTAGGTTGATTATTTATCTCTTAGGGTTTTGATGGTAATTAATTTCTTTTATTCTTTATTTCCAAAACCCTAAAAGAAAATTTTCACTTTATGTTTTCATCTTGGTTTTAGAATAAAGTGGGTGTAAATAATTTTAGCCCGCTTTACTTGGTTTTTCATTCATGAATTAATTTATTAATATATCTATTTCATGTAATTGTACTATTGATTTGCATTATAATTATTTTAATTTTGAGTGAATGAAATTTTCCCTTTCGCTAGGGTTGAAATGTGAAATCTTTTTACCCTAAAAATTCTAACATATGTTTATGCAATATTATTTTATTATGCTTGTTAGTGAATTTATTTTATTTTGGAAATAAAAATAAATTGTTACTACCTAATGTCATTCTATTAATTCTAGAAATCATCTCATTATATAAATGCTTCTATTTTAATAATTAATATGAATGTTTCTGTTTTAATAATTAATGTGGATGAAATGTAATTAAATTTTAATTTTAATTTTTTATTTATGATATTTATTGTCAATTAATTATTGATAAATAATAGATAGTTTTATGAGATCAATACATTACATATATTATGATTTTTTTTAGGTTTAAAATAAACTAATGTTGACTATTTTTTGTGTGTGCAGGAAATTAAAAGGTAAACTATTATGCACGACACACCAAAATTAATGTAATTATAGGGGATTGTTTTCCCAAACAACCATTGTTATGGTTTGTTATATATATTTTTAGGGTAGTTGAATAATTAGGTCCTATGAAAGGGCATGTCCTTTCACAGGGAACCATTGGGATTCATATTTATAATCAATCAATTGTAAGCAAAAAAGACATAACAATGAATCACGACAAAAAATCTACCTTCTCACAGACTAAAATTTAATGTCTCAAGATCTTATGCACAGATATCTGATAAGTGCTTATACCCTATTGATTATATAGTTTTTATGTTCATTTGGTTTCTTGGATTACTCTCTAACCAGGGTATCCTATTATGCTTTCTATTTTATGCATTCATTTATGATCAATTTGTACAATTTGAATAATGATAGCATGGTCTAAGAACCTATTGTTTTTTCCTTTCAGGTTCTTAAGTTGAGTTAAAAACGATAGGACCTATTGTATGAATTATTGTAAAGTTTTGTTTAAATAGAAGCTTGTAGGGTGATGGTCTTGTTCTGCAGAAATGAGTTATCTTAAAACTGTCTCCAATTACATGTAGTATTGAATGTATCTAACTCTATTTTTAATTTGGCATTAGGCACTGGTCTATTCGTTTATTTGATTTTACCATTTATTTCTTTTTGTGAAGTATATTTCTAATTTGCTATCTTATTTATCAAACATTAAATTAGGTTTAGCATTAATTCTTAGCCATAGTTTAGATTTCAAACTATCTGAAAATTAGGATATTAAGTTGCTTTTTCCTCCAAGGATCAGTAACCCCTTTGGAGTTAATTTCTGTTGTTTATGTGTGTATTACAACATTTTTAATTTAGGGCTACTAGCCTTGGTTCGATTGAACCAGAATTGTAGAGCCATTTATTGTGCCTGTCAGTTGGCCTCAAAACAGTCAGCATTTTTGAGCCCCAACACAACCACTCCTACAAACCTTCATTCATCTTGAAAGAAGTCTTCCATTCATCACCTTATCTGATTCTAATCTGATGATACCCACTTTTCAAATCAATTTTGGTAAAATAATTTTCTCTAGTCAAACTATCCATTATATCATCCATTCTTGGTATAGGAAACCTATATTTCACTGTTATCTTGTTGATTTCTCTAGAATCAGTACACATTCTCCATTATCCATTCTTTTTAGGTGCCAATAAAATAGGTAATGCACAAGGACTCAAAATTTCTCTGATCAAATCTTTCTCCAACAATTCTTGAATCTATCATTTCAATTCTTGATTCTCGGTAGGTGTCAACCAATGAGGTGCCTTATTTGGTAAACTAGCTCTAGGAATTAGATCCATACAATGATTAATACTTCTCTTCAGTGGAAAACCATCAAGTACATTATCCAAAATGATATATTTTTACTTGGTGAGTAACTTATCAGTCTCTTCAGGAAAACTATCCTCTATTTTTTTACTCGATTTGTTAGGAATCACAACAAAACATACATCATTCTTTTTCAAATCCTTAACAAACTTTCTTCCTTCCATCAAGAAAACTTTCATAGATGTGCAAACATTACTAACAGGTTCTTCCATCAAAGGTAACAAGATTTGTTTTCCTCCATCAGCCACAATAGTATACTTATGCAATCTTCCATCATATATAGCATGTCTATCATATTGCCAAGGTCTACCCAACAAAATATGACAACAGTCCATAGGCATGATATCATACAACACCTTATCATAGTACTTTCCAATTTTCAAATTCACATAACATTGTTCACTTACCGAGATTCTATGCTCATCTTTGATCCATGAAATCTAATAGGGCTTCAGATGTTCCAACCTTTTCAACTACAACTTAGTGACCATCTCCTCAAATGCCAGATTCTTTGAGCTACCACTATCAATGATTACCTTCCAAACCTTGTCAGAAACTCTACATCTGGTCTTGAACAAACTTTTCCTTACTGGATCTTCCTTTTTGCTTTCATTCCATAGTTCTCTCCTTACCATCAAGTTATTTTCCTTCTCTAGTTCATTTGGTGACTCTTCCTGCGCCAAAGCATTCCGACCGTTACCAACCTTCTTACTTGCTTGTGTACATTCAAATGATCTATGTCCTTCTTCTCCACAATTGTAACAAGTTCCTCAAAAACTTCCTCTACTATAACCACCTCAGTAGTTACTACCTCTGCCTCTAGATGAATGTTCACCTTTCCACTCGGTCTTGTCTTTATCCAAATTTGTCTTTTCTAGTTAAAATCTACTATTTCCACCATAGGATCTGCCTCTTCCTCTAGGGAATCTACCACCTCTACCTCTTTCTCTTCGTCCACGTCTCTTGTTCAATTTCTCCTCAGCCTTCAATGCAAATTGATAAGCCTCTTCAATGCTTTCCAACTTAACCAAGCTGATCTCTTCTTGGATGGAAACTCTCAAACCATTTAGGTATCTAGCAATTATTTCTGCATCATCTTCATCATGTCCAGATCTGATATCTAATCTATAGAATTCCTCAGTATATTATTTTACTGAGCTATCTTTCTGCTTCAAACTTTGCATTCACCTAACTAGGTTAATTTGATAATCATGAGGTAAGAACTTTCCTTTCAATTTATTCACCATTTTATTCCATACCTTTATTTTTTCTTTGCCTTTCCTTTTTCTGTCTAGCCACAGATATTCCCACCATAAGGATGCATGAATTTTTAGCTTTGTGCTTGCAATTTTCACTTTCTTATCTTCAGGTACATTCTCATATTCAAAGTACTTTTCCATGTCAGTGATTTAATCTACTAATTCATCAAAATCCAATTTTCCACCATACTCAGGAGGATTGAAATGTGGTGTAGGCTTCATACCTGTCAAAGCCTTAAAAAATCTTTCTTCACCCTGATCCATCATAGGTGTAGGTTCTGCATTACCTTCTTCTTCCTCAACCTCATCATCACTAATATCTTCAAGATGTCTACCTCTTCTCTGGATTGTTTCAACAACTTCCAATCTAGCAACAATTTGTCTCAACATGTCTGCCAATCCTGGATCCACATCTCACATCCCATGAACCATCTTGAAAACCCTCTGCAATTGTAGGTTAGATTGCAATTCACCACCCCACAATAAATCAACTAGGTCTTCACAAGAAGGAACCTTCAAATCTAGATTCACAAACCTAGATCTAGATCTTAACCTTGCTCTAATACCACCTGATGCAAAGGAGGAGGGTAGGGGCCAAGTAATGGCACACCCAAACTAGATCCACCTTGCTCAACAACATGTGAAAGACACAAAAACATAGTGGGAGAGAGAAAATGCAAGATCATTCATATATTAATTCAAATTGATTCATACAAGTTGGTCGGTAAGGCCTTCCTGGTTATGGTCATATATTAAAATGAATTACATAAGTCTTCAAACATGCAAGGATCTACCAAAATCTCTAATCTTCTATCTTATATCAAAAATAACTCCCTAAACTCTAACCAAATAACTACATTTATACAAGAGCCTACCAAAATAAGTTGGCCTTCAGATCCACAATCAACAGAAGGAACGGTCAAATCTGGGACCACATGCTTCCCAATGATGGATACCAACATCAAATCTATGACCTAAAATAAATGCACAAGTTGGCCCCAGAAGAAACTCAAAAGAAATTCATCAGTAAGAAAAGACAACCAAGCACCAGACAAGCATCGTTGAGCACCAGTGAAACAATCGACTGCCCAGGAGATAACCAACCAAACTCGGTAACCAAAGGGAACTGACCAACACTGAACCAACTCGGTCAAAGAAGGAACCAAGAAACATAGACAAATTTCAAAATGTTTTTGGTGACATAGGATTTCCAAGGACCCAAGATGCTCCTACATCACTGATACAAGGTGATTTGTATTGGAAAGACAATGATGGAATATTGCTTTTATGTTTAGACAAGGGGAAATCTAAAAAGATTTTGAGAGATATGCATTCTAGATTATGTAGAGGGCATCATTCATCTCAGTCCACAACTCATAAGATCCTAAGGGGTGGATACTATTGGCCTATATTATTCAAATACACTCATTCATTTGTCCAAAAATGTGAGCCATGCCAGAGATTCTCAATAAAGTTAAAATTCTCAAGTGGATTATTATTGAATCTTGTGGTTGCAGAAGCTCCTTTTTCTATGTGGGGCATGGACTTTATTGGAGAATTTTCTAAGAAGTCCAATGGAGGGCATAGTTGGATTTTGGTTGCTACTGATTATTTCACCAAATGGATTGAAGCCATTCCAACTAAAAAGGCAACCAGTGTAGTTGTGACTGAGTTTTTAATGAACAATATAATCACTAGGTTTGGTGTTCCCATCAAACTGGTGATGGACAATGCAATGAGCTTTAGGTCACAAGAATTCACTGACTTTTTCTTAGAAATGGGAATAATTCTATCATACTCATCCCCATACCATCCACAAGATGATGGGCAAGCAGAATCCAGTAATAAGAGTATTCTGCAAATTTTAAAAAAGACTCTGGAAAAGAACAATAGGAATTGGCATGTAAAATTAAAAGTGACATTGTGGGTAGATCAAATTTTTGAGAAAAAGTAATAGGGAAGTCCCGTTTTGAGATGGTTTATGGTGTGATATCCAGACTTCCTATAAATAATTTGTTACCTATCTACCAATTCATACAAGAAGAAGAGATGGAAATCAGTGATCCATTACAAGATAGGATGATCCAATTAAATGAACTGCATGAGATCAGAAGAGAAGGTGAAAAAGAAAATGTGAAGTTCCAACAAAAGATGAAATATCTATTTGACAAGAGAGCTAGTATTAGAAAGTTCTATTCTGGTGATATGGTTCTTCAATGGAATGTCAGGGCTGAAGAAAAAGGTAAGAACAAGAAATTTGAATCCTTATGGCTAGGCCCTTTTATCATCCATCAAATTCATGGAAAGGATTCATATTTCTTAAGAAATTTGGATGGTGAAGAACAAGAATTTCCAGTGCATGGACAATTTCTAAAATATTTCTTGAATTTATTGTCAATCTTTTCCATCCATAGTAGCTTTTGTAAATATGTATAGGTGTGTTTATTTATGTTGTGTGTTTGTTTCCTACTTTAGGTTAGGGTTTTGTGGTCTGCCACCCATAGATTCAGGGTTTCTTGCTATGAACTTACATTCAAGCATCCTCAGATAGAGCCACTATAGGGTATTTTTCTAGTTTTTTGAGAATGTAGCTTCAGGTCTTTGTTTTATGTCTCTACAAATGTCTTTATCTAATTTAGGGTTTGAAATTCTCATGATCTATGTTGTTTCTTCTTGTAAATCCTTTCCCTAGGTCTTTTTTCCCTTGGTAGGGTTAATCCTTCAAAATGTCTTGAGTTTTCCCTACTTTCTTATGTTTTCATGTTACCTTTTTGGGCACTTAAGATTTTCAATGTGCACATGATCATTCTTTCCCTTAGGCATTCACTAAATCTCATAGTAATATTTCAAGTCACTAAAGTATTTAGTGAAGTGGCGACTATGTCTAAGTCTTTGTTATGATTTACTTTGGTCGCTGAATCTCCAAGTTTGAATTATGGTTAGTCTTCCCTTCAATGATTCAGTGACTATGTGGTCTTCCAATCTCTTAATCTCTTGTGGTTTTCTCATAACATTTAGTAACTTGGTGCAACAGTTATCTCTTAATCACTGAATTCGGTGGTGAAATCTTAAGTTTTGTGGTGATTTAGCAAGGATCATTGATTATTTGCAAGATCAACAACAATTTTTTAATCTCATGGTTAGTTAAATTGATGACAAGGTATTTGGCGATTCAACAACTAAGTAGTAGTCTCATGTTCTCTTGATTTTGGTAGTTTACCTAAAAATATTTGGCAAGCCAGCAACCAAGTGTGATAAAGACATGTATTTTCCTCGGTCGTGGGATCTCAAAATAAAGTAGCTAATGTCTAAGTCATTTGGCGATTCGGAAAATAAGGCATTCACTAAATCTCATGATTAAATGGTAGAGGTTAAAAAGATTTAGTGACTTAGTGACAACCTTTGATTGCTTCCAAGATCTACGGCCAGTGGTTAATCTCAGAATGAAACCTAAGTCAAGAAAAGTATTCAGCAAATTGATGAATACCTTTGGTCACCCAATCTGATAATAAAACTAGGGTTAAATATTTCATTCAGAGATTGTGAGAACCTTTGTTTGCTAAGTCTTGTGATTAATTGAGAGTTAAGAAAAGTATTTAGAGATTAAGAGATTAAGGTAGTCGCCAATTCTACAGATGATGAATGTGGTCAAGGTTTAGAATGCTTGGGTCGAAAAGAACCTTTTCTCGTCGAATCACCAGAAGAATGTTGAGTTAAGTGAAGGATTGGGAGAATGGGTGAAGTTTGTAGTCTCTCATTCTCTGAATTAAACCATGGCTGATTCAAGTGTCATGAGAGCTGGAGAATGGCTTTGGTCACTTATTATCTGAATAGCGATAGAGTTATGATGAGTTTCAATGATAATTTGAGGACTGTTGATCATCTTTGGGATCAACGGTAGTTGCCGAATCTCCAAAAGGGATCATGGGTTAGAAAATCATTCTAAGATCACCTGAATTTCTTTGTTTAGTGGATCTCCAAATAAAACCCAAGGTTAACATTTCATTTAGAGATCACGAGAACCTTTGTTCGCTGGATCTCTGAATCAAACCCAGTTAATTGCTCATTAAAGAAAAGAGTTAAGTGTCATTTCTACATGGAAAAGTACACTACCAAGCTAGAATAAAGTAAATTTCCATCCAATTGATCTAGTCAAGGGTTTTTATCAGTAAATGAGGGTTTTAAAGCTAAACTGTGATCATTTCTTTTCTGCTTTATTTTTGAGTTTTTTAATCAACCTATCAACATCCAAGTATCGGCTAGCCTTGATTTGAAATTGGTGAATGTATGGAATTGAATATAGAATTGATTAAAGATAGATTTTTAATGATTTTGGAAACTAGACACATTCAATTGCTGATGATATATAGACAGGACTTCACTTCTTAAAATGTTCAAAGTTTTTTGAAGTTGTGAAGATTATCAGAGTAGTTGCAGAGAGTTTCAAGGTGTTCAAGAATTTGCAGAATTAGAAGATATCCAAGTTGGAAAAGTTTATTCAACCAGAGATGAGCATGGCATCTTCCAATGGGGAAGCCAAAAAAAAGGCGGTGAGGAGAGAGGAAAACCAAACTATTCAGATGAGTTTCTCAAACTACTCCTGGGTTTAAACTAGAATAAGAAAGCTACTGATGAAGCTTTCGAGGACATAATGGAGAATTGTAGAGACTCTACTACTCCTTCTGGTTTAGGTTACACTATCTTTACCTATTTTTGTAACAATAGAAGTAAGGCTATTCCAATTTGCAATGCTTGGGCTTTGGGGATGGTGAAGTTGATTGTGCTTGATGTTTTCTTTGATGTGGATTTAATTATTGAGTTGGCTAGGTTATATGACCCAATTTCTAAAACCATTAGAAAGATTGATCAGTATAATCTAGTAACCTTGGATAAAGGGTCATTCATGAAGGCCTTTGATTTCTATTCCTCCTCTACTAAAATAGTTTTGAAACAAGAAAAAGAAAACCATGCTAGTAACATAGGTTTAGTAAAGAGTCAAATGGTTAGGCACATCCCAAAAACTAGAAATTACATAGCTCCTCTACTTGAAAACATGAATTCCCCTTATGATTTCAAATCCCTCAAATTCTATATGGAGTTTTTGTGTCATGGGTTGTGCAGAGTTCTAGGAATAGATGGAGATGCAAAGAAATTGTCTATTGACTTGTTAATGATAATTCTTGACATTCAAAATTCCCATGCCAACACTGATTATGATTACATATAGTATGTAATTGATAGAATGCATGAAGGTCTGGTGTCTATCAAAGAAAATAAAAGGCCCATTAGGTTTAAGCATTACTCCCTTTTGATGCACTTGATCCTATATTTCAACATCAATAGTCTAGATACAAGGGTACTAAAGCCTAGGTTCATGTTTGAAGGGAAGCATAATCCAGTACAATATTAGCTCAAGGTCTATAATTACACTTCCAATGAATGTGATTTTTGTATTTTCCAAAACTAGATAGTCCACCCAATTCTCAATATGATGGGGACTAATGTAGTAAGATTACAGGTTAGGGTTTTGAAGCTCTTGAGGCCTATGCAGTATGAAGACACATGGTAAGGAAATCACAATTGGGGTAATTTATATTTAGGAGAGAATAGCACCATAATTAGGGTCTATGGATGCCCTCAACCCCCACATTTACTTCCAAAGTTTTTGCCACCAACGGTTGCCCAGTTAGAATTTTTATGGTAGTTGATGTGGACTGACAAGGAACATTTGGCTCCTCACAAGAAGGGCACATTTACACCAAGACAGTTTAGAGTTGGGAATTTCCTGATTGGTAAGAGGGCATTACCTCAAATCAGTGCATGGCTCAACCATTTTAAGATGACTTCCAGTATTTGCAGATATGTAGACTCTAAGAATTTCATTAGAACTGCAAGATTGACCCCGATTCCCAACATTGGAACAATAAGGGAACATGAGGGATGTGATGAGGAAGATATGATTAGAAACATCTTAGATGAGGATGAGATTGGCTAAAGGCTAGCCAAATTCTATGATTTAATGAAGTTGGAGGCTCAAGTAAGAAAGGCCAAGACAGACTTTGGAGAGTTTTTTCCCGATCTCCCCTATTTGCAGAGGATTGATAGAATGATTGAAATGCATGGTACCTCATCTAGTCAATTGGAAGGGATGCTTGAGGAGAAGTTAGATGTGAATAAGAGTTATTCCACTTCTAATTATGAGGAATCTTTAGATGAATCACAAGAGGGTAATAGTCCACCTCAAGATAATGAAACTCCTATCATTGATGTAACTCAAGAGGTAGAGGATACCCCTAAACAACCACATAGAAGAAAAAATTTGAGGTAGGTGGGCCTTCCAAGGAGAAGAAACAAAAGAAGATTGTTGATAGAGATTTTGTTCTAGTGCTTGGTGATCATGCATACCATCAAAATTTGAGAAAGATAATCATAGAAGGGGAAAAGATAGTATCAAAAGAAGAGGATGAATTGCCTCTACTACTTGGAAAGGATGAATGAGGGTTGTATCAAGAGGAATTCCTCAGTGATGACCAATTCATCAAGAGTGATGAATTTAGAAACTTCCTCATTTGGAAGAAATCACAAGTGGCTAAGGCTCTGCCAAAGGGTATGGAACCAAGTGATGAGACCTTAAGGGTTCTAACTTCTTATGACCCTAGCCTTGAAAATATCTCTATTGAAGAAGCAAGAGAAATGGTGAAATCTAGTGGGATGCTATTGACTCCTGGATGAGATCTTACCTCAGCTTTCATTATTAATTAGATTAGAATGTAGCCATAGGGCAGTTTGTCTTATGAGGTGCCCATTGGAGATATGATAAGGAGAAGTGTTTATGATCCTAAATCCCAAGTTGTTGCAATGTGATCTCTATCCCCAAGGACCCAAAAGCCTTCTTTGGTTAGTATAGAAGATAAAATGGAAGGGGATAAAGTCATTTGGAATGTCCAGAATACTAGTGATCTTGAGGTGTCAAAGGCTGTGACACTTTTTGCCCACCTCAATGAAGCAAAGACAACCCAATTATCAAACAGATATGCTTTGTTGTTTGATAATTCAGTGAAAATTGCCAAAGACAGAGACCTAAAGCTAATGTAAATCAAGGCTCTAGAAGATGAGTTGGATGATCTAAAGGCCAAGCTTGAAGAAGGATCAAAGACATCTCCTCCTCCAACTTTGCAAATTAAAGTTGCAGCTCAACCAATGGAAGAGGCTTCTAACAAGCCATCAGTTGATTTAGAGAAGGTAAGGCTTGATGTAGGGTTAAAATCCATATAAGAAATTGTGCAGCATAGGTATGAGAAAATAAAGGAGAAAATGGACCCAGTCCATCAATCGGTGGGCATGTTGCATAAGGTTAATGAGAAGGTGAATGAGGCAATGGCTTCTTTAGAGCCACTTTTAAAAGTGTGGTCAGGGAGGAGCTCATTATTTGAAACACTTGATACATTGTAGCCTCACAGGAAAGATATCCCTGAGGTGGTTATTGAAGTTTTAGAAAAGATAGAATTAGTCAATGCCACCTCAAGATTTTTCAAGGGAAAGTCAAATCAGGTAAAGGCCAAGTTGGTGATGTTTGATCAAGGTTATAGAAAGTACTTTCCCTTAATTTACAAAGATGATGGAAGTATGCTAAGTGTGAATGAGTGGAAATCAGGCATGGGCTAGGTAGTGATCAAACATGAGGCCTTCCTCGGTAATGATGGTTCATTGGACATGAATGGTTGCAACAATATAATTGATAACCTAATCAAGGTTGAGAATGATTGCATTAAGTTTTATACAAATATCAAGGCCATTTGTGACTCTAGGTGGGATAGGAAGATTAATTTGTTACAAGATTTGCAAGGGTATAATTGGCCCTTAGAAGATGATGTGGTAGCATGGGATAGGAACACAAAGAAAAAGAAGAAGAAGCCAATTGTCATAGAGCTAGAAGTAGAGGAAGAAGAGTGAACCACACTTGTTACCTGATCCTGAAATATAGGGAGAGCAATGATCATACAGAGAATGATGTAGGTTAGCCTCTTATGGTGGTCATCATTCATGCAACAACTTCAATCAACTACTTAGAAATATCCTCGGACAAAGGTGCCAGTTGTAAAGTTTCTATTTGTTGGGAAACTACTTTCTATTTTGCTAGTTTTCAGTCATCATTTTGTACTTTTGTCTATAGTACAAGTCACTATACTAGCTATCTAAATCTTGTTGCATCCTTTCTTTGAGGATTCCAAGATAGTCAGTGATACATATATAGCATGTTTTCTTCTTTTGTAAGGGTGGTGGATATACTTTGTAAAGAGAGTTCTTTTAATAGAATTTTTTTCTTACAATTCTCTGTCAAGAATGTACTGATATAGTTAAAATACCAATACAATATACTAGAAATCATTTTCTTATTTTGGTTGTCTTCACATGTGGATGTTTAATTCTTTTATGTATTAAATTGTAAGGCATTTTAGTACATTGTTTACAAGGTAGATATAGGGGTTAAGCTCGAGTTCCTTTCAAGGAAAGAAAAAACCTTTAGGGAGATCTCTGGGAATTTATAATCCATGTATGAATTTGATAGCAAAATTAGCAATTGGGAAAATGGAGTGTAAGGAACCTCATTTGAGTTCAGGGATATCTGTTTTGATAAGTTTTTTGTTGATGTAGAATTTTGACTCTCATGCCCTAGGATATGGCACTGGTTATAGCTTAATTTTCATGTGTTCATCATCAACAAATCAAATAATCTATTCATTTCATTTTATTGTATATCTTGAAATTGTATAATCTATATCAAGCACATAGATCACCGTGTAATGCTTTATAGAAGCAATTTTGAAAGGTAAACCCGCCTGAGTTTTATGCTCAAAGAGAAAAAGGTTTTTCAACCTTAATACCTTAGTGTTTGGATTTTGTTAGATGCATCTGTTGGGAATGTTAGATTTTTGATTTCAAATGTTTCTGAATCTTGTTTAATCATCTGCAAGTTTAAGCACTAAAAATGCTTAAGGTCGGATAAAGGTGGTTAATTCATTTATGATGAGTTTACTAATTTTTGTAATGACCATATAATAAAGAGATAGGTATCAGTACTGAGGACTCCACAAAAAAATGGAATTGTTGAAAGAAGAAATAAATCAATTGTTGATTGTTCTAGAACACTGATGATTGAAAAAGATTTTGCATAAATTTACTAGAGAGAAGTTGTCAGTACTACTGTTTACACACTAAATCAAGTACAACTGAACAAGGAGACAAGAAAGATACCTTATGAGCTATGATATGGTTCCACACCTAATGTTGGTTATTTCAGAATATTTGGAAGTAGATGTTATATTTTGAAAGATGGTAGAAATGGAAAATTTTATTTTAAAGGTGATGAGGGAATATTTCTAGGTTATTCTACTAGAAGTAAGGCTTATAAATATTTGAACAAAACTACTAACAAGATGATGGAAAGTGAAAATGTGAGAGTTGATGAATTTGCAGAAAAGAATGATGAAGAAAGAAAGAAAGATCCAGAAGACTATGGTAGACCTATTTAAATAGAAGATCCTAAAAATATACCTAAGCAACAACTTGGTGTCATCGAGAAACAAAATCATGCTATCGAGAAACAATCCTTACAGACCAAGCAATAACAAATAATTGCTGAGGATAATGAGGATCATATAGTAAATGGTAAAATTATTGAAGAACATAGATCTAAGCCTGTACTAGAAAAATATGTGAGAAGGTACCATCCATAGAATTAGATAATTGGAAATAAAGTAGCAGGAATGATGAATAGAAGTAAGTTAAGGAATAATACATGTTTGGTTTGTGAATTTGAAATTAAAATTGTTAAAGATGTATTGACAAATGATGATTGGATTAGAGAAATGAATGAAGAGATAGATTAAATATGAAAGAAAAACACATGGAAATTGGTGCCGAGGCCTAAAGATAAAAATGTACTTAGAACCAAATGGATTTTCAAAAAAATAAATAATGAGAATCAAGATGTAACAAGGAATAAAGAAATATTATTTTGCAAAGGTTATACACAAGAAGAAGCAATTGACTATGGAGAAACTTTTGCACCTATTGCTATTATTGAAGAAGTAAGAATACTACTTTCATATGCTTCTTATAAAGGATTTAGGGTATATCAGATGGATGTGAAATCTACATTTCTGAATGGGATACTTGAAGAGGTATACATTGAACAACCTGAAGGTTCTTTTGATCCTAATCAGAAGAATATTGTTTTTAAACTACAAAAGGCATTATATGGACTAAAGAAAGCACCGAGAGCATGGTATGAAGGACTGCATTCCTATCTGATAAGAAATGGAATTTTTAGAACAAATGACAACAATAATTTGTATTTGAAATGTGAAAGTGATGATAAGATTCTTATTTCTAAATTTTTTGTTGATAATATAATATTTGGAGGTCATGATACTTTATGTAAGTATTTTACTAATGAAATGAGAAAAGAGTTTGAAATGTCAATGTTTGGAGATATCAAATTCTTTCTTGATCTGCAAATACAAAAATAGAAGGAAGGAATCTATATCACACAAACAAAGTACATCAAAGAAGTCTTGAACACATTCGGTATGGAAGATTCAATACTAGTTGGTATACCTATGGTAATTAGATGCAAGCTGACCAAGGATGACAAGTCAAAAGAGGTAAATCAAACCTTATATAGATCTATGATTGGAAAATTGATGTATGTTGTGCATAGTAGACCGAATATTGCACACACAGTTAGAATTGTGGCTAGATTTTTGACTAATCCTAAAGAGACACACATGATTGCTATGAAAAGAATTTTGAGATATCTAAAGAACACTAAAAATTATGGATTTTGGTATAAGAAAGAAGGAAATCTTGAACTAAGAGTTTATATTGATGTTGATTAGGTTGGAAATATTGATAATAGAAAAAGAACTACAGGTGTAGCATTCTTTTTAGGAGAAACGCTAGTGACATGGATAAGAAAGAAATAAGGATGCATTTCTCAGTCCACTGCTAAAGCTGAATGTGTAGTTGTTGCTACTAATTATTCAAATATTACATGGCTAAAAAAATTGTTGGAAGGTATGAATGAAGAAAT
>BSBK01008443.1:190000-215000 GCA_027943335.1 Chamaecyparis obtusa
TTGAGTACTTGATTAAGGTCTTCACTAGGATGGAAAAGGGATAACATGCTTGGTTGAGGTCTTGCATGATTAGTATCCTTTTTTTGATAGAAAAGTAACCCAAATAACCTTATCCTACATATTTTTCATTTTTTTTAGGTTATTATTTTTCCCAAAGCATTGAAGAGAGGTTGTTCAATGGCCAAACAGCCTATGTTTAATTAAAGTGAAATTTGAAAGTGACAATGAAGTCAATATCTATTAAAATTATAGTTGTTAGAAAGCTTCCTCTAACTAGCATCATTTGAAATTTTTTGCTTTAGAAGATCATCTTGTTTGGTCTTTGTTTTAAGCCTTGACATCCATTATATTAACATCCATTGTATGTAACATTATGGCTTGAAATAGACAAATATCTTCAGTTTCATCTCTGATTGGTTTTAGTAGGAAAATAATATCATGATATGTTAAGAGGAGAATCATTTTGGATGATATCAACTTCGAAGGAAATTGGGCAATCATGTGTAGAGCTCCTCGTTCTAATTGGATTGATAAGGGAAATGAGAATTTGGTCACATTATTTTGGAATGATAATACTAGTCCTTCATCAAATTGTAGAGATGTTATTAGATATAGAATTACAGCTAATAAATGTGGAAATATACAAAACATTGGTTGGACACAACACGACATGAAATGTATGTTTCATTTTGTATTTCAAATCCTAATAGAAAGATTGGGCAAACATTGTTTGAAAGATTGAAGACATATTATGTCAGGAAAAGCTAAGTGTTTGAAACTTGTTGTCGTTATCATATTGAATTTGATCTCTAATATTAGGTTTTTCAAAAGTATCTAGAGGAGTTACAATTTTCAATATTCTCCTCCTTCTAAATGAAGTGAGTTCATCTCATCTATTTTATGTGACAAAAGAGATGAAGTTGGTTAAATAAATTGCATACAAGGAATATGTGAAACATGTGTTGCTTTGGGTCATTTTCCTTTAAAAAATGAAAATAGTGATGTAACAAAGATGGTAAATTGCAAGAGTTTTAAATATGTAAAGAATGAAATAAAATTTGGGAAAGAATCCAAAAGATTAGAATATGTTGAACATAAACTAACTGTTGGAGCATTTATGGAAAAATTTAAAAAATTGATTCAACCCTACATTCATCATGTTTTTTTTTGCAAAGTGGCAAGAAAAACAATTCCAAACACTGAGAGAAAATTTCCCACTTGGAACTATTCTATCAGTTTTTTATTTCACAAAAATCTATTCCTTTGTTCATCAAAAGGAGGTTCAATCAAAATACTATTTTACAGAGAAAATTACTATTATGGTACATGTGTGTTATCAACATGCATAGTTAGATTTGGATGGTATTCAAAGCACATTTGAGGCACAGGTCATCAAGAAGGAATATCATTTTTCTATAAGTGACACTAATAAATTTTAGCTTGTTTTTCGATGAGGTTTAGTCAATTATTAGATACTAATTGGTCGGCCAATTGACCATAATGGTCGTCAAAGTTTTTTGGTTGATAATACGACACATAAAACCTCTATCAAAATTGTGACGTCAACAGTGGTTGAATTATCGATAGCAATGACATTGAAATAATTGCTTCAACATGGAAGAATTATCAGCTATAATGTTTATCTCTGCGACCAATGTTGGTTGAAATTGCAACTCAAAATCATCAGAATAAACATTGAATATATAGCACTCTTATCGATATGTCTAACCTTTGTTTGTCGAAAAAGTGACATAAAATTTAATTTTAAAAAAATAAAATATATTATCAAGTTAAGCACAAAAATATTATGTGGCTGTTGTTTACTATTTACAAATGGTCACACATTTTTTATCTTATTTCACACAAACATGTTCTTTCTCAAGGTCATTAACCTTTTAGTAAAACTTTCCACTTGTAAAGACAGAAAGAATAAGCCTCACAATATTTCAATGACATTTCTAGCAGATGACTAAGCAATCTACAACTATGCCAAAAATAATACTTAAAGATTATATCTAAAACCAATCTCCCAATTTATTAGCCAGTTGGCTATTTGCCTTCTTCTTGTTTGTGGGGTTGATTTTTCGAGTGATGAGAAAGAGGGGGATGCTTTGAGGATTGAATGGGTTGTGGGAGAGTTTCAGAAAGACTTTCTCAGACTGCCACTCTCCACCACCCGCCATTTCCATCTTAGCATTCCCATTTCTTGGGGATACCTCTCCCCTCATATGACAAGGTAGAGCTCCTTGTCCATTTCCAGTTGTACATCTTCTTTCCTCAATCCTACATGCAATACATATTTAGTTCCACCAAACTTACTTTGAAATTTAACCTCTTAAGGATAGGAACACAAAAATAATAGGAAACATAAACACAAGAAATACTAGATTTATGTGGAACAACTTGTAAGTGGAAAAACCATGGAAAAGATTGTTCTCAAATATATGCACACCGATTAAGGCGAGTTACAAGAAAGAATAACTACCAAAGGGACTATGAAGAATGATAAGAGAGAATAGATCCACCACTAATGTCCAACCCACTCATTTTTTTCAATACTACAGAAACTAAGATAAAGATAAATCACTTTCTTGACATAGGATTTTTCATATATCCAAAGATCACAATGACACCAAAGGCTTAATAGCATATTTTGATATGATATGATTTGAACTAGACTAAGAAATTAAGTCACAACAATATTGAGTCTAAAGACAAAAAAATTCTCACCCTTGATACCATGTGCAAAAAATCCATAATGGATTAGTTTAAACTACTCAAGTGCACAATTTCCTTTCAATAACCAATAATTGAGTTGTATACCCAATCAATATGCACATAATTATTAAGAGAACATATTTGTGAAGGTTTTATAGACATAGGTTACTAAATCATCATCTCTGCACTGGTACTCAATCTGGAAACCCTCATATGTATATAGCCACTCTAGCAAATCTCCACATCTAGAAAATCTCCACAAAAATCCCTTCTGGCCTCCACTGCATATACGTCTTCTCAGAATCTAAAAATTCCAGCCCATCATTGACTATCATCAATGTACCAATTTGGATAGTAAGTATAATTTAATTTGTTCATGGACTAAGACCTTAAATTATTGAGCTTCTCTTTGTTTTGAGAAGAGTATAACATTCTCTACTTAATAGGGCCAACCACGTGAAGGTGGAAGCTCATATGGCCCCTCCTAGGAGCCTCTTATGACGCTTTATGACATTTTAAGACCTCTAAGATGTATTCTCAGGGATTGTAAATGGTTGTAAAGGGTCATAAGGGATGTTGGGACACAACAGATGAGAAACATAATTGTAGGCATCATTGTCACAATTTTTTGGAGCCAACATAATTGAGTTGTATACCCAAGAGACAGAGAGCAACTTCTGCATCTCTGATTCCAAGTTGACACTATGGGATCCAAAGACCATAGATAATGAATAAATTTAGAGAGTGGAGGAGGGCCATAATGAAAAAAATAATACAGGACAAACCTCAAGTAAAATGAGCTGGCAATTGCAAACATTTTAATAGATTTTTATTATTAAATATTAAAATTTTCATATACTAGTGTTCTAAGAACCCTCATTACATGATTTATTATTGTAAGCCCCCTTTGACTTATGCATCTAGAAAATGAAACTACAACCTATTGGGATTGAAAAAAAACTTATAAATCAACAACAGCTAAGAAGGATCTCTTGCCAATGTCTATTGAATACATCTATTGGAGGACCTTGTATTCATGAGCTACAAATGTATTCAATAGATGTTGGAAATAGATACTTCTTAACTACTGTTGTTTTATATGGTTTGTCTCAATTCCAATAGGTTGTAGTTTCATTTTCTAGATGTGTAAGCTATAGGGGGCTTAAAATAATAAATCATGTAATGAGGGGGCTTAGAACACTAGTATATGCAAATTTCATTATTTAATAATAAAAATCTATTAAAATGTTTGCAGTTGCCTCATTTAACTTGAGGTTTTTCTTGTATTATTTTGTCATTATGGCCCTCCTCTACTCTCTAAATCTATTCCTTATCTATGGTCTTTGTATCCTATAGTGTCAACTCGGAATCGGACGTACATAAGTTTCTCTCCATTGCTTGGGTATACAACTCAATTACGTTGTCTCCAACAAATTGTGACCATGATGCCTACAATTATGTTTCTTAGCTATTGTGAAATCTACATTTATGTTTCTCAGCTATCGTGTTTATGTGCATGTTTATTATGTGTTTGGGAAGACATATTTCTAGCTTGGACCTGGATCCTTCAGTAATTAGCTTCATAATAATGTAGATGACAGATGAGCAATTAGCTTCCCAAGAAAAATCCCATAAATTAATTATGTGTACCCTAATTCATGTGCCCTCTGTGCATACCCAAATGATATATTTGAAACAACAATGAATTACCCTTGTTCTTTCAACTATATCATTTAGGTACGCGCAGAAGGCACATGAATTGGGGTACACACAGTTCATTTGTGAGAATTTTCTTTGGAAGCTAATTGCTCAGCTCTCATCTGCTTCATTTATTATCAAGCTAATTGTTGAAGGATCCAATCCTAGGCTACAAAGATGTCTTCCCATTTTGTTTAAGCCATATTCCTTGTTCTTGTCAAACTTCCTTGGTATGGTAGGCCTACTCTCTATAGTACTCTTCTTCAATCCGTGTTTGACAATAAGCATCTTCTTCTTCTTCCTAATTGTAGCCAGAGCTTCCTTTTCATTAGGATTCAACTACACTTCCCCCATCTCATCATCCTCATCCACTCATCCTGATTGATTGATCTCTCAAGGACCTTGTATTTAGCAGATGTTGGCAAGTGATCATTCTTAGCTACTGTTATTTTATAAGTTTAGTTAGTAGTTACAGTCAGTTTATTAGAGTTAGGAGTTTATTTCAAAGACATCCACATGAAGTGGAGTGGGTGTGGTCAAATTGATGTATCAAGGAACAAATGGAATAACCAAGAAAACACTATACATTAAATCATGGATTGATAGCATATTGGGGCTCACCGGAGCCATAAACATGAAGAATTATTGTAAAAAAACATGTAAACCATATATATGCACACTTGAGGCAAAGAGAAGTTACACCATATCCATATTAAAATATTAGTTATAATATGAAAACACTAAACTCACTAACTCCTAAGCTCATCACCGCATATGGTCGCAACAAAGATATGCGATTACAATATAGAGAAGGCATTGTAAAAATATAATTTCAGAATTTTCCCTAGCCTGACACGTTTTACACTCAAATCCTTCATCACAGATAAGTGGAGATGGGCGGATGGATGTAGATGAGTTGTCATCAACCCAACTAAAGTATCCACAACCATTGTTTCCTTGTGATGCCCAGTCTACATTAGTTCTTATAATATAATGAATAGTATTTACATTAGAAACATTAAATATATAGACATTAGCAACCTTTTTTCTATTTGGGCAGCACCAAAATTGTCATCCAGGGTTGCTCTATGTATGTGAAGTCTTCAACACACACTTCCCACCACCACATTGACATTTTGGCACATTGAGAAGAGTCATCAAGCCTATATCAATAATGCATTGCACCATCGTTACTACATTTATTATTTTGATATGATTTTTTTATATGGAATACACCAATGAGTACCATCAAAAATATTAACCATTTACAATAATGAAAAGTAAACCTAAATCAAATAGATCATTTTTTTATTAGCATGTGTAGTCTCTGTGTATATGAAAAATGAAAGAAATATCAAGATGAAATAAAATAGTGAACAAAATAGTATTCCACATAGAGTGAATGAAATATAGCATCAAAAGAAGGTGAAAAAATCCTATCATGAAGCATAGACATAGGAAATCAAAAAGGGCCAAAAGACAAGAAATAAGAAAAAACATTTATAATATAATAAAAAAAAGAAATACTCTTTGTCAACAATTTTCAAAATCATTAGGACTATAGAAAAATAATTAAGACTATTAAAAATCAAATTTTAGAAATGGACGGTTCTGATGCTTTGCCATTACAACAATTGAGCATTCATCATTTGGTATTGTGTATTCTATTTAAGTATGTCAACAATGTTCAAAATCCTATCACCAAGCATAGACAAGAAATAAGAAAAATCATTAGGACTATAGAATAATCAAGTTCTAGAAACAAATGGTTCTAATATTGCTTTACCATTACAACAATTTAGAATTCATCATTTGGTACTTCTTGGTGTATTCCATTTAAGTTTTTCAGTTGTCGTGTTTATGTGCATTTTCTTTATGTGTTTAGCTTCTCTCCCTTGCAAGGGATACGCTGATAGGTAATTGATTTGAAATCATAATGATTTGACAGTTAGAAGGTTGGTTAAGAAATTCTAGTTGGTTCTTTGTAGAGGGCAGTCTATTTGGAGTACACTTAATTTCTCTACAATTTTGGAGTACACTGTCTGGTAGGTATGGTCAAAATTTACCAGCGTATTGATCTTTGAAAGTTTAGAATGTGATCTTTGCTTGGTGGTAACATAGGAACATTTCCAGGCATTAGTTTTACTTGTTTATGCAAGAACTTTGTTATTTTTGTTGTTTGTGATACCAAAGGAGTAATTTCTCTGTTCTTACATTCTTGACTGATTCTGACAAATCCAAATTAGATTAAACAATGTTTTAGATCTAAGATGCAATCAAAATCTTTATCATTTGCATTTCATTTTCAAAGATCTCTATTTTTATTGGATATTAGTTGATCTTGGTGTCAAGTTTTAGTGAAGAAGTAAATAGTTTGTATTTGTGTATCGGGTTTACTTTTTGAGTTTCCATTGAACAATGTATCAATCTTGATAGTATTCAGTTTCATTACATTTCTAAATGTTTGAAAGCAATAAAATCAGAATAGTTTCAAAGAAACCATGATGTGAATTTTGTATTGGTTGCAGCCTAAGTTCAAAAGGAGGTTACGAACGTCCCTGTTTGGTTTAATTTAAGTTGATCCTTGAGTATTTATTGAAATAGTTTCCAAAGAACCATCATTCGAATCCATGCTGGTGTCTTATCATTTCACATGGTTGTTACAATCCAGTGCAGTGCTAGATAATGCAAGACCATTGCTATTTGGGGCAAGGTGGTAGATCGATAGTTAGGTGGACTATGAGAACCATGTTTATGGAGCCTTGCTTGCTTTTTTTATGGAATGCTATTGATCCATTGCATCTTTGACTTTGATGGTGACTGATGTTAGTGTACTATAATAGAAATGTCTTACTATTGTCTTGTAATATTTGATGCTCATGATTATGCTTTGGAATAACAAAGTTTTCTTTCATTTGATATCCTCCTACAACATTTCTCTTATACCTTGAACATGGCTAGAGTTGTTACATCTATATGTATTTCTTTACATTATTTCTATAAGACCTATATGATCATGACTATCTTCATTATTTCTTCTTATATAACATGTTAATAGAATGAATAATACATTGTTTGACAAATATAGGAGTAATACATTTTTATACATTTGGGTGCATGATTTCTACTTTTAATGCACTTGTTGATAAGTGATAGTGAGATTAAATTGAACATTAAGATTAATTGGCAATCACTATGAGATAATATAATCAAAATAGTGTCCACCAAATAAGCTGAACATATATCAAGAAACATTTGGTCAAGTGATGTCTTTCGGTTTTAATTATGGTTAGTAAGTTCTATCAAGTTTATCATAAAAATTGGCTACTCTAATGAGATTAAATGTGCAATGCAAAATATCCATGATGGAAATTGACAAAGACCTCCAATAGGCAGTAAATTTGAATAAGAATAAAAGAAAAAAAAATTTTAAGTTGGGTCCAAGAAAGACTCTAGTTTGGTCAATGAAATCCCCCTAGTACAAGCCCGCAGAAAGATTTCTTCTACTTCACCTAATATATTTCATATTTTATAATATTTGGTTTTCTATACCAACTCTATAAAATAGAGTAAACCAATATGTAAAAAGAAAAGATAAAAAAAGTATATTAGGTCACAACCAAGTGACATACCAATTTACAGCCTACAAGGCAATTGTTTAAAACCCAGAATCCCTCTAGATTCAAACACGTAACCTCCTTTGTAGAATAAACATGCCTTCACCATTGGGACCACTCTGTTTGAATACTAAGATAGATGAAGAAGTTGATGCGAAAGAATATTACAAACTACCAATTTAAGAGGCATTTTTGATGCTAGGCATATTGGATTTGATGAGTCTAGGAGTTAAGTATTTTGAATAGGATTCAATGTTGATTTTTAATATGAGGATGGTTACTTGAAGTAGGAGAAGCAAGAAGCTCAAACAAGCCCTCCAAATTAGCAAAGATATAAAAAATTTAAGAAGAAGAAATATGAGAACAAAGATGAGAGAGAACTTAAAAGTGAATAGGAAGTTTGAAAGTGCCAATAGTCTCTAACAACATTTATCAGCAAAGAACTAAAAAACTTCAAAGAAGAAACTCAAGAGAAAACATGAGAAAGAACTAAGTTAATATAAACACTCGTATTGGTCTTTAATAACCCCATTGTCTAGAGCTCTAGATTGATCATCATCACACAAATCACATTTACTTCATTCATTTAGTAATGTTTTGTGGTATTACTATTTTCCAGTGATATTTAGGTCTCAATAAAAGTGAGTAATTTACAATACATTGAATAATCCCAATAAAATGTAGGGTACAGGAATGTATTATTTTCAAAATGTAAGGACCCAACAATCCAAAAGGAAGCAAGAGACATGACTATTTGCACTGTCTAGGAGTATGATACACAATAAGATAGCGCACTTGGAGGAGCTGGTGACCCATCCTTTCTATGTTTGTTATTAGCACTAGTTCAATGGAAGCATGTGGCAAATTGGAGCATACTTGCCATGGAAAGAGAAAGGACAAAATAATTTTCATGTACACAAAGTGAACAAGTAATCTTAGATTAAAGTGACAGTAAGATTATATGGGTAGCTAATAGTATCTCTAATACTATTTACTGTAATACTATTATCTTTCTTATTAATAAAATAGAATGAATTACCAATAATAAAAAAGAACCTAAGCCCATTGCCAAAAATTGATAATCCCTTAGACTAGTTGCAACATGCTAAGTATTTTATCAAGTTTGATCTTAAATCTAGATATATCATCAAGTTCAAATACAAATGCATATGACATGGCATTAAAGACAAGACAAGTAATTTCTACAATGTACCACCAACAATCATGAGATTGATGAATGACACACTAAGACCAATTATTCTCATGCTATAGTTTAAGTGACTGATATCTTAATTTTTGATGAATAGAGGCCTTCACTATTAATAGAAATATTAAAGTACAATATTCACAAAATAGGGGCCGAGGGAAAAAAATTTCACCCCGCAAGTTCACATGGCACTTAGGCCAGAAACAAACAACTATTCATCAAAAAAACTTATAAAACCAGAAACCCTCAAGCTGCGAGAGCAGTAGTAGAAGAGGGAGGAGGATCCTTATCATCCAGATTGCCCCAGATATTGGGCATAGGAGCCTGATCAAGAATGGCCTAGCCATCTTCAGGATCTTCTTTTTCAACTTCTCCTTCCTCCTGCATGGGTGAAATAGCCAGTGCTAGGTGAGGGAATTTTCCCTGAATAATAGGAGCAGAGGCCAAAGCCTGAGCAATAGTAGCAATAGTGGAAGCAAGCATAGGAGACCACCTAGAATCTGCATCCCTCTGAGGGGGCATGGAGAGGGAGTGGTGATTCCATTTCCATGGCATCCTAGAGTGTTTGGCAGAGGAGCTCCGGCTACGATGATGCCCCCTGGGTGGCGTACGATTAGCTAAGAGAGAATCTAGAGGCACTCGGGCAATAGTGCAAGGGGCATTGCCCCAGTGCTAGAGCAACTCCTATAGGTGGGAAACCTTCAAGGCCACCTTATCAGCTTGCACCTAGATCTACATCATAACATTGTTACAAATACAAGCTTTATCTAAAAGAGAAACATGATTATCTCTTGAACTGTGAGAAAAAAGCATAGCATTTCGATCTTTCCATAGAGTAAATAAAATTTCCAGCCGAAAGGAATGCCATATCTAGGTGAACTGGGAAGGCATTCTAGGAGAGTCACCAAGAAGAACCATTTCCAAGAAAAGGGTTTTGGCCTAAAGGGAGCAAAAAAGTCATGAATCCAATTCTAGTAGTTTTGAGCACGATGAAAAAACTAGAAAATATCCATGAGAGACTCTAAGTGACCACAAAAAGGGCATTTAGGGTCAGGAACTCCCATATGCCTGAGCCTAGCTCCCAAAGGTAAGCCCTAGTATAACAAACACTAGGCAAAATGAGCAATTTTGGGCTCAGTAACAACATCCCAAACAATGTGAAATCTCCATCCCCAACTCTTCTAAGAAGAGGAAAGATGCTAGCGGTGATTGAGAGAGTCAATCATGGGAAAATGAGGCATAAGCCAAGAGTACCCAAGCTTCAGTTTGTAACTGGTGAATGGAGTGGTAGGATACCACTTCCAGTCCTTCCACCATAGTTTAACGGACTGAATTCCCAACTTGTGCAAGAGGTGAGGTGGAATGGTAGAAACTAGCAAGTCAAAAGTCTGAGGATTTGGGTGGATGAGCCAAAACTGAACTCGGAGATCATCCCAAGATCGAAGACTCATGGTGGCTTTGGAAAAGATATCCTTAGGGGTTTGAATGCCTTGCTTATGAAACCAAAGAGCACTAACTCCTTGCACTCTGGCAAGAGGAATCCCTTGCTAGGCAAAAAGAGGAGACCACCAAATGTTCTTCTGGTTGAAAGAAAGACCATCGTGAAATCCATTTCCAGCCCACTGAAGCCAAGGCTTGATAGACTCCCAAGCTCTCCAGATACTTTTGGCAATAAAAGTACCTTGGATCTGGATAGGCTCCCTCATAACCAGAAGAGTTTGAAAGCCAATCCCCTTCTAGGTAGGCTTGTGAAGAGGAAATCTTGAGGAAATGTAGTGCCGAAGCAGAATCTTCCAGGATTCTTCACCTGTGATGCATCGCACAACCCATTTGGCACAAAGGGCATGTCCTTGCTTCTTGGTATCAATTAAACCGAGCCCACTAGAGGACTTAGGAAGGCAAAAAAAGTCCCAGGTGACTCTGTGAAAGCCTTGATGATCAATGCCAGAGGCCCAAAGAAAATCTTGAAGAAGTTTCTTGAGTCATTTGTAACAGGCTTTGGAAGGGGCCCAACAAGAAGAGTAGTAAAAATGCATGGCGGCCAAAACTTTGGAGCATATCTAGAATTTTCCTACGAGGGAGAGCAGCTTCATGATCCAGTAAGTAAGCTTTTTTTCAATCTTAGTAAGCACTATATTCCATAGGTCAGTAGGATTGCCTTGAAAAGAAAAGGGGATACCCAAAACCAGAATATCTCCCCATGCTAAATTCTTGTCTAGCCAAATTGAGAATGCCAGGGAGACTCAGGAAGAGCTGATTGTCTATAACAAAGGGTTTTGTGCCACTGAATGGCAGAGCCAGAGGCCAAGCAGAAAGTGTCTAAACACTGCAAGGCTACCTTGATATTCTCTTCATCCTCAGCCAGAGTGAGGAAGGAATCATTGGTGAAATGGCCATTGACTAGCTATTGAGAGGAATTCAGCAAGGAGATTCCCCTAACAGTTCCCATAGAAATGGAATGAGCAAGCAAATAACCAAACCCTTCGGCCACCAACACATAAAGAGCTAGAGATAGAGGGCAGCCCTGAAGAATGGAATGGAAAAGCCCGAAGGTGGATGACTAGTAGCCATTGATGGTAATGCAGGCAGATGCATTATTGAAGAACATCTGCATAGATTTAAGAAATCTTGGGCTGAAACCCATAGCATGAAGCATCGCAAGGATAAAATTCCATTCAATACGATCATAAGCTTTAGCAAAATCAATTTTGAGAAAAAGGGCTTTTTGGTGAGACTTACGAGCCCATTCCATACCTTCCCAAATAGAAATGATGTTGTCAAGAATAAATCTTGACTGAATAAACCCTATTTTCTCAGGCCAGACAACTTGTGGAAGCATGTGTTAGATCTTAAGAGCTAGCGCTTTCATAATGATCTTGTAGGAGACATTGAGAAAAGTGAGGGGCCGCTAGTTACAAATATCTTTAGGATCCCCAGACTTGGGAATGAATTTGATATTCCCCTGATTGATAATATCCCCAAGAGATTGGGTATGAAAAGCCTCTAGGTAAACCTAGTGAAGATCCAAACCGATGGCATCCCATAGGGTTTTGTAAAACTCATAAGGAAAGCCATCACAACCAGGGGCTTTATCATCAACCATGGTGAACACAGCTTCACAAAGATCTTGCAAAGAAAGCAGTTGGTCACAAAAGGCCCTCTGAGTAGGGGAGAGACACTGAGGAACCACCGTGATGCAATTCGTGAGAGATTTCTCGCTGGTAGGGGAGTGGCCCTGAGTAGTAAAGACTTGTTCATAATGTCGAACAAAGGCTTGCAAAACATTAGGAAGCTCTATGAAAAGGGAAGGACCTTCATGGATTCTGGCTATGCCCGTACTGGTATGACAAGGCCAGAGGGTAGTAAAAAATTCTTTAGAGACTTGATCTCCAACCTTTAACCAGTGTAGCTGAGCTTTGATCTGAGCTCCTCTGGCAGCATGGTTGTTAGCCACTTACTTCTAATGATGTAACTTGGCAAGATTGAACTGTAGCTCTTGGTTGAATGGGTCTTGAGCTAAGGCTTCAGTGGAAACACAAAAAGCTTTGGTGTTGGCATCATGGGCTCTACGATGATAGTTGGCCAATTTACTACCGTAAATGCAAAGGAAGTGAGCCGTACACCTGATGGCATCATTCCACCATTGAATCCAACCTATTGAGCAGGTGGGTCTAGGCTCCAAGTTCCAAACCTGATGAATGTGGGCCACAGTGGAAGGATGCTGAAGGATAGAAGTATTAAAATAGAATTGCATGGTGGGAGGCCTAGCCTTAGCTGTCTTCCAAACAATATTAAATTGGATGGGATAGTGGTTTGATAAGGTCACATCAACAAGAGGAATGATAGGTAAGGCTTGCTTGTCAGAGAAGGAAAAAAACAGATTGAGCCGAGATCATGGTACGATCAAGCCTTTTATGAATTCTATCAGAAGAAGCCCTATAATTAGACCAAGTGTACCAGGCCCCATTAGAATGGTGGCAGCCCACATTGGGATCAAAAAGCACTAATTTATTACGCATGTAGTACCAAGCTTCTCTCTCACTAGCTATCCATTGAAATGGTATGCAAGCATCCTTGTCAGCTGCCATCTCCACCATATTGAAATCCCCATAGACAAGCCAAGTTGCAGGTGGTAGACAATCTGAAAGCCAATGCCAGAGGTGAGATCTTTCAACAGCATCATTGGGAGCATAAACATTAACTATGCTGAAGGAATGATTCTCAATAATGAAAGTGTCCCAAACCACTCATTGCATGGGATCCAAACCATGGCTAACCAGCAGAGAATGCCAATGAGGAGAAAGGAGAGTAACAACTCTGCCTCAGCCATTCTTGTGTTGGGAACAAAGAGCAAGGCTCTTAGGCCAAATAACTCTACAAGAAGCATCAAGCATGAAACTAGAAATCTTAACTTCCTGAAGGCATAGAACATCTAGGTGACAAAACTTCTTATGGAAATCCCTAACAAAATATTTTATGTGTAGGTCTGTCAACCAACAAACATTCCATGAGATGTACTTCATGGAATAACAATGTTGTCCATTCCATCCTTGTCCCCAAGGGAGTCAAAACTATTAGACAAATATCCTGAGATGAAACTAGACCTGAAAAAATCTAGAGTAATATTGCACCACTTGTCTTGCATGCCATTGAGCTTGGCCTCAGCTCACCTAGAGGGGCTACAAGAGTGGTAGAAAGAGCTAGAGGAAACAATTTCGATAGCCGTAAAAGGCATGCTGGCTGCAGGAATAGAAACTTGGGTGGTGGAAACATTTTTCCCCTACTCAACAGGGTTTGAAGCTTCGATAAATGAGGTTTCCAACAAAACCAAGTTATCAGCAAGTGGCGGATGGGAGATGGGAGCCGAAACAAGCTACTTATGAGGCTTGTTACGGTGACCGACAGTGACCCATTCATCTTTTTTACCATCTTCTTTTTTGCCAGCCTCTTTTTTTCTAGCCTCAATCAGCTATGAACCAGCATCCTTGGGAGGAGGCTTGGGATGAGGCACTACCAAAGGGTAGTCCTTAATATTATGCTCCATGGATTGACACTAGTAGCAAGTATTGGGAAGATTAAGATAGAGCACCTTCTGGGTGAAGGTGGTATCACCAACCTGAATCTCTATGGATTCTTTGAGGTCCCTAGAAAGGTCAACCTCAACATAGAGCCTCTTGTGTGGGCGTGGATTAAGAAAATGGTCATGCTTGAGACATATAACCCTACCAAGCTTTTGCGCTATGGCTTGCATGAAAGGCCAACAAGGTAAGTGGAGACTAGGGAACTCGACCCACACTGGGACCTTGAGCTTCTTGTCATCAGAGATAGAGAAGTCACAAGACCAGTGCTGGAAAATTAATAGCAAGCCCCTGATATTCTAGGGACCTTTGGCAAAGATAGCATCCACATGGGAGGGGTTAGAAAAGTGAAAAAGAAAAAAGCCTTCGGTAAGGCTCTGAATGCCTTCCAGGCAGATCCTGTGAGGGGTCCAGTTCTTCGCAACCCAATCCTTGAGAACATGTTCAAGGTGGTTGCGACCCAAAAAATAGCCAATTAGGGTGTGTGATTCAAGCCAAGTACATGCATCATTGAATTCATTAATGGGTAAAACAATATCAGGCTGGGCCATACCTCATGGAATACTTTTGGCACAAACTTGTAGGGGCATTTTCTTGGCGGCACCATTGCTATCCAAAACCACACCAACACCATCATCAATTGCTTGGTGAGAAGTGGCCGGAGCCATAAATACTAATCTATTTCTTGCAATAACTATGGTATGTGTGAAGGATGAAAATGCAGAGATGGATGCAATGTGAAAAAACCCTAGCAGAGCACCATATCTTAATTTTCAACAAGACTTTGAAAGAAAATTTATTCCAACTCAAACACATCTTGCAAGATTTATAATATGTCATATACATATTTATATTTTAGGTCTAGACCTTATAACAAGAGCCTTAAAATGTTATTAAGACCTATGCTACCAGGTTTGGCAGAAACAATGAATTGGGTAAACACAATTCAATCCTAGGTATGGAGCCAAAATAGGCTTGGGTTCACCCAATGTCCAACCTAGGAATTCTCTGTGGAAATTTTTTGTTTAGTGTTTCTATCATCTTATTTTTTGTCATGTCTATGCCCTGATTTTCTTTTCATGGGATAGCCACAATCAAATTGTAAATCATTCCCCCTCAAATATTCCCTGATTTGTTTAAAAATTCTTCTCAATCAATCATTAAATTTCATTTTCTAGTCACATATTTTGATAAATTTTAAATATTTGGTAGAGAAGTGATGGAGAATAGCGGCCTCTCATGGTATTTTATTTTTTTAGAAGCCTTTTTTTTATTTTTTAATGAACCATAAATATTTTGATTTTTTTTATATAATAGGTATGTTTTTATATATTTCCAAATTATAAATATTTAAATATTTTTAATATAAATTTTTTAAATTATGTATATATATACAAACCCATACACATATAGCATACCCAAACCCTGAACTCATTACAAATTACCATACCATGACATTCAATGTGATCCCCTAATAAATAGTATGCTCTAATATCATGTATGTCTTTGTTATCATGCACTACCACACATAACTTTGTATAACTTCATGTAGACATTTGGCGGCTTCAACAGATCTACACACAGACAACTCTGGCCATGTAACAATACATCAACCTTTAAGAAACATAACCACAGGGAAAATGGTAGGTTACCATTTAGGATGAGCCATTACATTTTGTTTCATCTTTGTAGTTGTATATTTACTATTTAGTCTATATATTCATATATCTCTCACATTAGGAAAGAGGGCAGATATTGAATGGGCATAGGCAAGCAGGTTCAATCTTTTACCCCATCTAGTCACAAGAATGTCCATTCCTCACTGCATAATGAAGACATGGGTATCCTCACGAGACAGTCGCACCATTTCACCAAATGCAACAAACAGGTTTCAAACCCAATTAGTTCACATATGCCAACTTGATTATAGCCTATACTAAAATTGGAGCTCTACAACAGGGCATAGATATCCATCAAAGCATGAAGGATAGAGGATTTTCTCCAAATGTTGTGGTTGCAACTACCTTGGTGGACATGTGTGTCAAAAGTGGAAGCATAGATAAGGCATGTGAACTATTTCAAAAAATGCCTGTTTGGAATTTATACTTGATATTTTGGGGTATGTATCTTGTGCATTAATTTGTTAAAGTTAAAATCTTAGGTTCTTAATTCTATCTGATCAAACCAATATTCTTCTTAGTATTTGAATGATTATTTTGTACATTATTGAGCATGTGAATATAGAAATATAGTTTATTGTGCAATGCACTTTTAGCATAGAGGATTTTCATGTATCAGTTCCATCATATACAACTTTGGAACATGGTATGGACATTCATCATAAGATAATGGAAGAGGGATATTTGTCAGATGTTATAGTTGCAATCTCCCTGGTAGACATGTATGCAAAATGTGGAAGGATAGACAAGGCACGCCAACTATTTGACAAAATGCCTCAAAGAAATGTGGTCTCATGGACTACAATGTTTGTAGGCTATGAACTAAATAGATTTGTCGAAAAGGCTCTAGAAAATTTTAAACAAATGCAACTAGTAGGTGTAAAGCCAAATTCCACAACCTTTGCAAGCATCCTTCTAGCCTATGACAAAATGGGAGCTTTGGAACAATATATGGAATCCTATGAATAAACCCACAGATAGACACATGATCTCAAACTCTTCATTATATTAAACACCTAGAAATAAAAACATTTAAGGAAGCCCCTGTTCAATACATAGAAAAGAAAAGAAGAATTTAATAAAAAGACAATGTCAAGTGCATCTATGAAATATCAAGAAATCACGTAAGAAAAACCTCAAATACGTGGTCTACGTACATAGAAATTCATAAAACTCATATGTTCTCTCATTTGCACTGAGAGAACATATGATTTTTCAACATATATGTTCTTATTTCTCAGTGTTATTATTTCTCTCATTTCTAGTAAGGGTTTTCAACAATATAAGGAATCCTATGCATGAACCCGCAGATAGACATAGGATCTCAAACCCTTCATTATATTAAACACCCAAAAATAAGAACATTTAAGGAAGCCCTTGTTCAATACATAGCAAAGCAAAGAAGAATGTACTACAAAGGCAATGTCAAGTGCATCTATGAAATATCAATAAATCACATAAGAAAAACATCAAAGATATGGTCTATGTACATAGAAATTCATAGAACTCATATGTTCTCTCATTTACACTGAGAGAACATATGATTTTTCAACATATATGTTCTTATTTCTGAGTGTTCTTATTTCTCTCATTTGCACAGAGAGTTTAAAAGGAAAATGATATAATAGTTGAGGTACCTATGCGTCTATAGCAGAGGAGATTTTGAAAAAGTCTCAGAAGAGAAACCTTCAACTGATTGGGTATCTAGTAAATTAAATAGTTGGGTACCTCCTTCACGCATGCACTACCCTTCTAATTTGGTGGCCAGGAATAATGAAATGAGAAATGAAATTCCTTTTTTTTTTTAATATGCCTATGTTTGTCAAAATTTTGATCACCAAGGGATTTTTTGATATTTTGACAAACACAAGCATAAATTAAAAAAAACAAAACAAAGTTTTCCTTCTATAATCTGACCAAGAAAAACCTTTTTATTTTTTGGTCAAAAATTTTTGGTAGAAAAACTAGGTCAAATGTACTAGTGTGATGATAAAGAGAATGACATTCATTATGTAGAACACTAATTGAAGGAGTTAGTTACTATTTATTGTGTTGTATTGTAGAGAGGATGAAGTTAATTGATATTGAAGAAAGTGATGGAATGTTGTTCCCCATAGGTTTGCATTTTTTACATGTCAATATATTATTCATTTTCTAAATATAAAATTTCAAAGTTTTAACACATTTTTAATTTAAATTATTTTATTTACATTTATATTGTAAAAATTTGTGACCTATAGGTTTAGTTGTTTTAGATGGAACACATTTCAAGAAAATTAAATTAATTCAACATGGTATTCACTTTGTTGATTACTAACCAGACAATAAGGTGTTTCAATATATCCACCTAGTAGTTGCCACCTCTAATGTAGTCAAGTGAGGAGAATCCAATGAAGGATGGTCCAAACTTGTAGCCAACACTAGCACAATAGAATTACACAAACATAAGCACCAGATCTTATATGAATAGATACTTTATTCATCAAAATATTGATTACATGCAATGTGCCAGGCTGTAAGGCCTTCCCAGTTATGACCAAATATAGTCTACAAGATCTCATAGGATCTAAACCTTTTCTACAACATCAGTATTCAACTAGCCCAGATCTACAACAAGGCAGGATACTAGAAGGACCCCCAGGAAAGATCTAAAATCATACTCAAACTTCTAAGCAATCTTCCTATGCCTAAGCTCGCAAGCTTCTAACTCTTCTATCAACCTTATGATCTTCCCAATTGATGCCTAATTGATGCCTAAACAACTACCCAAACATCTACTTAAATACTAAATCCTAGCCACAAGTTGGCTCAATAGGATATACAAATATTAAATGAAAAAACATCATTCGGCTCTCAAATAGCCTTTAAAAAAATGAGATTATCCAAGATGCCCCCAATGGTCATCAAATCAGCATAGAAGAATGCAACATGCCAAATCTAGGTCCCCACACATCCAACGATCAATCCATAACTTGAGGAACGTGACCCAAATCAAATGCACCAGTCGGCCAATTTGATCCAACTAACCAATCTAGTTGGTAAGTGAGAACACTGAGCAATAGAGGAAATAACTGAGCGCCAGTCAACTGACCAAGCCAAGCATGACTAAGCAACACAGTTATTACCAAGTGCCAGGGAAAATTGACACCTTCAATTACTGAGCATTCTGCAGAGACTGAGCACCCTGGTAACCACAAAAATCAAGCAACTAATCTCTCAAACTGAGAAAAAACTCCACCAAACAAGGATCAAAACTAACAATCTACCTTCTAAGACAAAGATATTTTTGGTTGATATAGGATTGCCAAGAATCCTAGGATGCTCCTACATCAGACACCCTAGGTAAGAAAACTTTTCTCATAAGGAAATCAGGAATGCCTCAAGGGAATCAGAATAGGTATGCCAAATCTATTCTTAACCTATATCTCTTCTTGTCCTTCATTCCAAGTTTTCTTGACTTCATCCACTATTCTTTGCAGTAAACTTTCCTACTTCTCAGTTCTCTTATCCTCTCTATCTGCAACTGACAACAACCGACACTAACCAACTCTTCCACTACCGACCACATCAGTATCTCAGTAAATCACATCTTTGGAATTATCAATCAACTCAGTATCATCTACATCTCTTTGAGTCATAAATGTCATCATCTATTGTACAATCTCTATCAAAAAGACCATCTATCTCTTAATCTCAAAAAACTCCTCAGATATCTCATTCTCCTCTTTTAAACTAGGTTCTTTCAGAATAGGTTCATCAATCTTATGCTCTTGACATTTGTCATATGAACAACACCTAATAACTCCATAGTCCTTAGTCACTATCTCCTACAAAGGTAACAACTTATGCCAATCTCCTTCATGCCTAGCCACATAGGTGTTATCATGACCATCAAACAAAACATTTCTGTCAAACTACCAAGGTCTACCGAGAAATAGGTGACAAGCATCCATCGGTAACACATCACACAATATCTCATCATGATAAGATCCAATCTTAAAATTAACCAAGCATTGTTCCTCAACTCTCACCTTAGACACATCTTGTATCCAACTAACCTGATAAGGGTTAGAGTGCTTCCTTCTTTCCAAACTAAATTTACTAACCATTTCTTCTAAAACAAAGTTCTTAGAACTGCCACCATCAACTATGACATTACATACCTTATCCTTGCACTTACATATGGTTCTGAACAAATTCCTTCTATGTACCAATTCATGAACACATGTATCTAATCTCCTAGTGACAAGAGTCTCACCTTTTTTAGCAACATTCACAATGTCCTCTTCAGCAGTTAGTGTCATCCTCTTCTTAGTGCATTGATAATTTCTATGACTAGCTTCACCATAGTTATAACAAGTACCAGTGAACTCATTCTTCCATCTCTCTCTCTAGCCATTATTGAAGTTCTTATTGCTAGATCCCACATCAGGTTTAGGATTCTCTACCACATTACTTTCAGCAACTGTCTCACTAGTCTTACCACCCTTGTTCCTATTGTTTTGTCTACCTTCAAATTTCTTATTCAACTTCTCTTCAATCTTTAATGCCATCTGATAAGCATCACCTATTGTTGTCATATGAACAGTAAGTAACTCTTCTTGAATAATAGGTCTCAAACCATAGACATACCTAGCAACCTTCTCTTTATTAACTTCAAAATGAATAGTCCTAATCAAGATTCGGTAAAACTCCTTGGTATACTCCACCAATTTGTTACTCTGCTTCAACATTTTCATCTTCTTGAACATTTCCAATTCATAATCCACCAGAATGAATTTCTTCTTCAACTTGTCAACCATTCAGTTCCACTTAGTGATCTTTACTTTCCCTCTTCTACCTCTTTCCAACTGAACTTCTCTCCACCAGATATTTTCATGACCTTTCAACTTAGTCTTTGTAAATCTAACTATGTCAGGGTCTTCTATTTCTTCATACTCAAAGTATTCATCAATCATTGATCCAATCAATTAACTCTTCTAGCCTAAGGATTCCAGCAAATGTAGAAACTTCAATCTTAGGTCTTTTCCCAATCCTAGACATAGCTTTCAGGATTCTATTCTCCTTAGGATCTCTAGCTTCTTCTACAGATTCTTCAAAATGATCTCCTTCCTCAGATTCATCATCACTATCCTCTTTCAAGGTAGTCTTCTTCTTTCTTAATTCCTCTTGTAGGTCTTGCACTTGTTTCTGCAAAGCCCTTAAATCATCAAGACTAAATTCACCAGTAGCCTCTTCCTCTGAGATCTCACGATTTCTCCTTGGAGGCATCTTTAAATCAAGATCCAGGTGCAAACAAACAAGATCTACTCTGCTCCAATAGGAACAAAACTTCACACCAAAAAGATCAAATTTAATTCCAACAGGAACAAAACTTCACACCAACAAGATCAAACTCGCTTCCAATAGGAACAAAACTTCTCTCTGATACCACTTAATGTAGTCAAGCGAGGAGAATCCAATGAAGGATGGTCCAAACTTGAAACCAACACTAGCACAATGAAATTACACCAACACAAGCACCATATCTGATATGAATAGGTACTCTATTCATCAAAATATCGATTACATGCAATGTGTCAGGCTATAAGGTCTTCCCGATTATGGCCAAATATAAAGCAAGTAACAGTCTACAAGATCTCGCAGGATCCAAACCTTTTCTCCAACATTAGTATTCAACTAGCCCAGATCTGTAACAAGGCAGGATACTGGAAGGACCCCCAGGAAAGATCTAAACTTGTACTCAAACTTCCAAGAAATCTTCCTATGCCTAATCTTGCAAGCATCAAACTTTTCTATCAACCTTCTGATCTTCCCAATTGATGCCTAATTGATGCCTAAACAACTACCCAAACATCTACTTAAATACTAAATCCTAGCCATAAGTCGGCTCAATAGGATATAGAAATATTAAATGCAAAAACATCAGTCGGCTCTTAAATAGCCTTACAATAAATAAGAATATCCAAGATGACCCCAACGGTCATCAGATCCACATAGAAGAATGCAACACAAGAGATCTAGGTCCCCACACGCCCAATGGTCAATCCATAACTCGAGGAGCATGACCCAAATCAAATGCAGTAGTCGGCCAAGCTGATCCAACTAATCAATCCTATCAGTAAGCGAGAAAAATGAGCAATAGAGGAAATAACCGAGTGCCAATTAGCTGACCAAGCCAAGCATGACCGAGCAACATAGTTATTACCAAGTGCTAGGGAAAACTGATGCCTTTAGTTACTGAGCATTCTTCAGAGACCGAGCACCCTAGTAACCATAGAAATTGAGCAACTAATCTCTCAAATCGAGCAGAAACTCCACCAAACAAGGATCAAAACTAACAATCTACCTTTGAAGATGAACATATTTTTGGTTGATACAGGATTGCTAAGATTCCTAGGATGCTCCTATATTAACCTCCCTTTTTCTCCATCCAGTTAAGTCTCAACATGGACTTCATAAGTGGAGACTAGATAGTGAGGATCACGAGACAATATTACATGTTCTCCATGAGAGGTTTGAACCACTTGAGTTGGTCTAAAAAGTAAATTACATACATATTTCATGTGTTAGGACCTACTTGACATCTCTAGATTAAATTGACTATACTTTGTTGATATATTGAAACATATGATGGATTATATTTTGTTCATCTATTAATAAGACTTTGATTATATATGTTTTGATGGTTCAATGCTTTTATATACTTATATATGATTTTTATAATGCTTTTATGCATATGGTTTTATATGTATGTTCTTATCTATGCTTTGATGGCTCAATTATTTTTATATGTAGTTATATAAATGTTTTTATGTTTGGTAAAGTGAATGTGTTAAATTGATGATATTAAGTTTAGAAATTACTTATGGTTCATTAATTACATATTATCTTGTTATTGTTTATTATGGTTCAATTATATTACTTAATAGTTAAAGTTCCCCTTATGACCCCCCCTTAAGACATTAGTTAGACTACTTAAGACATGTTAGTTCCAGATTACTTATATTACTTATAATCCATTAGTTACATATTAGCACATTATTTTTTATGTTATTAAAATTAGATTAACTTATTAGTTAAAGATCCCCTTAAGACTTCCCCTTAAGCCTCCCCTTAAGACATTAGTTAGGTTACTAATGACATTAGTTTGATTACTTATGACATGTTATTTCTAGATTACTTATATTACTTATTATATATTAGCTACATATTTGTGTTATTTTTTATGATATTAAAATTAGATTAACTTATTAGTTAAAGATCAACTTAAGACCTCCTCTTAAGTAGTTATACAAATTCTTTTATGTTTGTTAAAGTGAACGTGTTATATGGATGATACTAATTTTTGAAATTACTTTGAGTTTATTAATTACATATTATCTTGTTATTTTTTATCATGGTTCAATTAGATTACTTAATAGTTAAAGATCCCCTTAAGACCTCCTCTTAAGACCTCCACTTAAGACATTAGTTAGGTTACTAATGACACTAGTTAGATTACTTATGACATGTTAGTTCTAGATTAATTATATTACTTATGGTCCATTAGTTATGTATTAGTGTTATTTTTTATGATATTAAAATGAGATTATTTATTAGTTAAAGCTCCTCTTAAGACTTCCCTTTAAGACCTCCCCTTAAGAAATTACTTAGATTACTAATGACATTAGTTATATTAAACTTATGACATGTTAGTTATAGACTATTTAAATTACTTATGGTGCATTAGTTACATATTAGTGTTAATTTTTATAACCATCTATCCAATCAAATCAAATCATGTAACCATCTAACCATAATGAATGATCATATCATATAACCATCTACTAAACCAAATCATATGATTTTGTAAAAAATCACATCAAATCATATAACTATCGAGCCATAATTAAATAAAATCATGTAACAATCTAACCATAATCAAATCATGTAACCATCTAACCATAATCAAGTCAAATCATGTAACCATCTAACCATACTCAAATCAAATCATGTAACCATCTACCCATAATCAAATCAAATCATTTAAGTTTTTTCTGACCACAATGTATATACATGTCAACCATAAACACATAAATCATCTATAAATAGGTCCAGAATATATAAATGTCAAACATATGTGAAATATTTTGAACATTAATCAAAGATGCACAACAAATGTCCTAAGGTATCCTAGACTAATCAAGTCGCATACAAATAGAGTGAACCTTTGACTGTGATGCAGGAGCATCCTGGGTGTAAGAGCAACTTGCATCACACAAAAATATTTCTATTTTTGTATTCAATAAGGGCTATCTTGTGTAGAGCTGCTATTTATGGAAACTTTCTATTTTTAGTAAGTTGGTCATATGATCTCAGAATGTTTTGATTTCACATGTGGAGATTCATCTCAGTCGTATCAGCCTGCCAGTAAAGTGTCATTGACAGATCAAGTCTAGCTTTGGAGAATTGAAGATTTTTTGTATTGGCAGTAGGGTACAGAAACTTTGAACTTAGTTTTGAAGGCTTTAGAGGCTCTGGATGAGGTCAAAAATTTGAGTGATGGGTGCTTGCACGAGTCAAGCCTATAGAGTGCTTCGTGGCCTTTTTGAAATGGGGTCATAATAGTCAATCCGGTCAACTGGTGATGACTTATGGTCTTCGGAAGTTGGGTCACCTGAATGGTAGAAAATGATTTTCCTTCAAAAAATTTGTTTGGGTTTCAAAAGTCATTTTGAGCCAACTTTGATGTAATAAATTGTAAAATAAAATAATTCTAAGTTTGGTCAGCCCTATGGGCTAAATTTTTGGAACCTTCTCGAGTAGTGGAAATTGCCTATATAAAGAAGGCCCGCAATGTTGCCTAGGGTAGTTCTGGGTAGATTTGGGTAATGATTCGAGGCTTTTTCCTATAGAATATTGTAAGTGAGATGCCCATGTGGCTTTGCATATTGTAATTCTAAAATTTGTAATTCCACACTTGTGGAGATAATAAGAAGCCCATTTTCTGTTCTTGCAAAT
>BSBK01008443.1:220000-242500 GCA_027943335.1 Chamaecyparis obtusa
AACAATTTATCAAATCAAATCAAATCAGATCAAATCATGTAACACTCTAGCCATAATAATTGATTATATCATATAGCCATCTATTAAATCAAATCATATGACCATGTATAAAATCACATCAAATCATATAACCATATAACCACAATGAAATGAAATCATGTAATCATCTAACCATAATCAAATCATATCATATAACCATCTAACCATAATCAAAGATCATATCATATAACTGTATAACCGTCTAACCATAATCAAATCAAATCATGTAATTGTCTAACCATAACATATAATTTTCAACCATCAATATATAAATTATCTATGCATAGGTGTAGAACATATAAATGTCAAAAATATGTTAAATTTCTAGTTTATAAATCAAAGATGCACAACAAATATCCTAAGGTATCCTGGATTGATCAAGTTGCATACATATAGAGAAACCCTCTGATTGAGTTTCCTAAGAATCCTTGGCATGTAAAGAAGCAACATACCCCTACAAATTTAGTACAACTACTTGTCAAATATATATGTACATTTATATATAATTATATACAAAGTATATGAAATATATTAATACATGAATTTAAACTTGTATATTCAAAACCTACATGAGCACTAGTAGGTATCTCCTCTACAAAATCTCTCATGCATACACACTTTGATCCCACACTAAAGGTAGTACACTCATGTAACTATGCCTACAAATATTATATATAGAATACATATATACAAGCATTAGTACATGGAACTATGTAATCAATTTGTTGACTAAAAATAAATTGATCATTAAATTTTTACCATGGTCTTAGGAGTAAGAGGATCATCAATGTGCACCATCATATCATCTATAGAAATACCATCATGCACATCATCTCTAGTACCAATCCTCTTTAATGAGTGTAGTTGGTTGTGTAGCTAAGAAGGGAGTGGTGTAGAGTCAAAGTCTAGATGAAGCAGATCCATCTATGGAGCTATGTCAGTGCTACTATTTATCTATCTCAATCCCTATAACTACTCCTCAAAACCTTCTAGGCCCTCCATTATAATGCAAATATCACCAAGTCGTATCCCTCCATGTGTAACTGCAGTGATCAGTGGGTGCTGAGTGATGTGAACTATGAGATGTATGAGCTCATGGTGTGCTCTATCTCAATTGTTGTAACTACTCCTCAAAACCATCTATGCCCTTCACTGTGATGCAAACATCACCAAGTCATATCCCTCCCCGTGTAGCTACAAAATGATCAGTAGGAGAAGAGTACTGTGAACTATGAGATGCATGAGCTAATGGTGTGCTCTAGGGTGAGGACCTAGAGGGCCCTGAGAGAGACTAATGGTGTCTTTGATAGACTATATAGGGACCTTCTCCACTTGAGAAATATAGGTATATGCATGTAACAGGTCCTCCAATGAATAATGTTCCATCTCAAGGTGAGTCTTCTATCCAGTAAGAGCTCATGTATCACATGGTTTGGGGAGAATAGAAAATATATATGTCCTATTAGTATGGAGTACACTACTAGATGATACCTCAACAGATGCCCTAGGTCAACTCAATCTAGTCATAATATATCGAGTGAGTGTATCTGATGTAATGTTGGCAGTCACAACTGTTAATCTTTATTGAGCATTCAAGGTTGTCATTAGTAGCAAAGGTTATCAAACAGATCAGTCGGTAACTTATATTGAGCTGGTCAGTAACTAGGAGCAAGATAGAGTAGTCAGTAAAGCCTTCACACCAAGCATAATACAGCTTATTGAGCACCAGCAGACACTGACACTGATGGATAGTAAACACCGAGCATCATAGTATACATCGAGCAGTTTATATAGTGTTTACTGATGATCACAGAAAATGGCATAGTAATCTGAAATGGCACATTCTTCTATGAAAATGATAACAATAGATCATAAAATGGTTTACCAAGATTGAGGAACATTTATTGTAAAAGGTATTCATTAAATGTAATGATTATCTTATTTGTAACAGTTGATCTAGGTTATTTTTGCACCATAGATCTTAGGGCTATGATTATTTTTGTAACCTAATTTTTGTTAAAGCGTCAAAAATAGAACACTATATATTCTGTATGTTCACATCATTTTGGGTTGGTGAACTGATATATATGAATCACAGAGCACTTGAAGGCCTTACCTAACTTCAAGACAATCGGCTATCAAAGTAGAACATAGTACATAGGTAATCAGATTAAGCAAAATCAGTAAAGGCTACCGAGAAGATTTAGAGTAGAAATTCATCATAGTCAAGGTGATATTTATGAGCACTTATAGATCTATATCAGACAATTAAGTTGTCAACTAGCAGATAATTATCCTATTACTTTCTGACAATTGTAATAGAGTTTTTTTTGATAAAATCTCTTAACTAAGTAGACTTAACAGTCTTTTGTAAATCTCTTAACTGAGTGCACACTACATCAGTGTTGTTGAAATCCTATAACTAGGTAGATCTAGCTGATCTAATATGTTACTCCTAATAGGGTAAGATCACCAAAAGTGATCAAAACTTGTAGCCTTAATAGGAAAACCTTTTCTATCTGCAGTAGTGAAGAATTTGTGGCTGTCATCCCCACTGTACTTTTTACCTTCTTACAAGGGTTTTTGCATTACCAAAATATTTGTGTTATGTGTTTGTCATGTTGATCTCATGTTGTTTAATTTCATTAAGTTAACTAGATGATTGATACATGCAATTTTATTCAAGTTATTTTAGTTGGTTATCATAGTTTATGAACATAGATCTGAAAGTTTTACAATTGAAAGTTTTAGAAGGCACTGATTCACCCCTCTCCTCTCAGTACCTATCTCTCCTAATTCCAACAACCACAATGTTTTCAATCCTATCAATTGCTTCATGTTGGGAGGAAATGAAAACTCTATCAATAATATCAGACAAGATAGTGCTACCATGGATCCCCTCTACCCAACCAAGTGTTTGTTTCTTGGAATAACCTGATCAAGCCTATGACACTTATCATGGTCTATAAATCTATCACACCCCTATTCAAAGTATCTTGGAAGATCTAGGTAGTTCACATTGAGATCCAAACAGACCTCAACATAAACTTGTTGTGCAAAGTAGAGTGGAATATGGTCGCTATTAGGATAACAAACATGTGTAGCAAAAAACTATGGGTATATCATGAGTGCAATATCAGGAGTCACACACTGTGTAACCTGATATTCTCTAACATTTCTCTTGTCTCTATAGCAAGGTAAAAACTCTCCTTTGATAATATCATTTGAGACTCGTGACTGGACCTCAGCTAAGGTTATATTATCAGAGATCATAAATCTCAACTCTAAAAAAATGGAATCAACAATTTGTGGGGTATATGTAGTTTTTCTACTCATCTATGTATTCATATCATCTAAAATCCATAAAATGGAGGTAAAAATATCTCTATACTAATGTAGGAGCATCTCAGGCTTTGAGCAATCTTGCATCAACCAAAAGCATTTCCTGATTTCTATACCTTTTTTATGTTGTTTGCATTATAATCTTTGCATTTGTTGGTTTCATGTTTTGATAAGTTTACATGATATTGAGAACCTATTTGGTAACCTTCTCCTATGAGCACATAAAGATTGGATGGACTATTTTAAAGTTACAATTGTTTTCCTTGCCATCAGAACAGTGTTTTCCTGCATTTTTGGAGCTGATTGTGGGATGTGGCACTGATGATCATTAATTAATAAGACTTTTCTATCTTAAAGACTTTAAGAGAACCTAAATTACTATCATTTCCAAAAGTCACAACTCCTAATTCATTATGAGTCAAAAGTTATGGCCGTTTTTCCTCAAGACCTATTTTCTGCCAGTTTTTGGGTGAAACGTGTGGTGTTTCTTCTTACGATGTTCCGTGTGATCAAATTGGACCTTGTGACCTTAAAGGAATGTTTTTGGGTCATTTTTGGACCTAAATCCAAAGTTGCATTAGTTTTTTATCATTCTTGCATTATTTTTGGTTTCTTTTATTGGTCTGGACCTATATTGTAATTAAAGCCTGACTGGCTGACTTGTGGCTTAGCTGGCTATATATTGAGGGCTTGGGTAGATGTTTAGGAGCAAGTTGGATGGTATATTGGTAGTAGGAGAGTATCATCATAATTGGATCTTGAGAGATCTTGAAGATTAGATTGTTATCTTATAGTTGTAACAACAGAGCTAGTGGTTTGCATGCTTGGAGACAAGGAGATTGCTTGGAGGCTTGCGAGCTCAAGTTCAGATCTACCTTAGTGTTTCCATTAGTTTCTAATTTTTTTTAGAACTAAAATAGCTAAGGGGTAGAATAAATACTTTTGATTGTATTTGGCCCTAACCCAGAAGGCCTTACAGCCGGGCATGTTGAATGAAATTCTGTTTTGAATCATTATCTTGATGTATTCTGTTGTGCATATTGTTGTTATAATTGGCAGTTGTAGGCTTGGACTATCCATTATTGGATCTTCCATCCCTACTCTGCATCATATACACACTCTCCTTAGAGGAAGCGATAGAATCTTGTAAAAACCTTATCTCCTAGGTAGAAAAATGAAATATCACTCCCATATCAGGAACATCGGGTGCTTGATTTGGGGCACCCTTTTCTTGGTCATCCTTGGGGGCGCAGCCTATGCTAGGTGATCTTGGGGGAACGCTTTACTAGGTCACCCTAAGGTACATGATTGTGTGTCTCCATCTAGGGTTAACATACATCGTTAAATGTTAAAATTTACATAAGTAAATTACATGTACAGGTCAAATAATATTAAAATCTAGTATTATACAAATGCAAATCTAAATTAAACTATGTCAATGATCCATAAGATGTGTTAAGAGAGAGAGAGAGAGAGAGAGAGAGAGAGAGACCTAAGGGGGGATTCTTTAGGGGTGAGGAGAGTGATTGTTAAGTGGGAGATAAATAGTGTTAAAGAGTGCAAAGAGATTTTTAAGGGGGTGGGGGTGTCTTAAGGGGTTTGGTGAGAGATTCTTAATTAGTGTCAAATAGTAGTGAGAAATAAATAGAGTCTTAAGAGGGTGTAGACAAAGTATAAAGGAGTTTGGTGAGAGAGTCCTAAGGGGCATAGGGAGAGATAAAGTTTTAAAATTTTCCAACATTTTCTAATTATTATCTAATTTTTTCAAAGGTTTCAAATTTTTCTAAATTTTCCTAAAGTTTCAAGTTTTTGTAAATTTTCCTAAGGTTTTATTTTTTTCCTAAATTTTCTTAATGTTCTAAAATTTTCTAATAAAAATATTTGAAAACTAACATCTTAACATTACTAATTAAAAATAATTTAAAAACAAGCTATAACATTACTAAAAAGGTAAAATTTTCTAGAATTTTCTAGTATTTTCTAACATTTACTAATATAATTTTGTAATTTAAATCTAATTTTTAAATTAAAAATTACCAAAATGAAATAAATATTTCAAAATAAAGAAATGAACAAAAATAATTTAAAAATATATAATTTATAATAAAAAATAATTTAAAAAAGGAAAAAATTATGTACCTGGAGTATACGAGTGTTGAAGGATGTCAAAAACAAGGCAATGAGGATGAAGGATATGTGGTCATCAGGGGGTTCACTCCAACTCAGGGGGTCCACAAGATCTCTTGAAATAGTGATTGTGAAAATTACCCCTCCACCAAAAATTTGTAGGGAATCTAGCATAGTGGTACTTTAGGCGAGGGGGTCTTCTCTCGAAGGGCGTCTCACCCCTTTGTGCAAAGTACCCCACATCAGGGTCTTCACATGAAGGGGTCTTACCGCTTTGTCCAAATACCCCTACATTGAGCAAAATCCCCAAACATGAATTTTCGGTGCCCAATCAAAAATCCGTCATCCCCAAAAGTGGGACTCACTTTTGTGGGTTCACCCAATAGTCTAGTGCACCCTTCGTTGCAAAAGGTTTTGGTAGAGGTATTGGTTATTTTTCTTGTAGATAGTCTGGTCACAAAGAGGCCAATTGTCCCCAACATGTAGCATAATTTTTAGGAAAGAGGCCATTATCTTCTGGTCCTATAGTTATGGATGATGGTAGATATCACACTATGTTTACAACAGAGAATAATCCTTAGAGTTCATATCATAGAGCAGGAAAGGGTCCAATGGGACCCACATATTGAGTCTTTTGTGACTTGATAGGTTGCATTGAGATTATGGGATTTCTATCCCTAATTGTTGATAGGCTTCTAGGAGTAAGCCTAATTTTAGGGGAGGTGGATGTAATACCCCTCCTATAGTTTACTTTTTAGTTCTTATTGCTATACTTTATTAGGCTAGTTGTATGTGTGCATTGGTTATTTATGTTATTTTTTAGGTTATTAATGTATGCCTTTATATTTGATTTGATATATGAGCCATTGGATGGTGTGTGATATCATGTGTTTATAGTTACATTTATGGTTATTTTCATGATGGTTGTCTACATGCTATAATGTTATTTATGTTTATGGTTTTACTGAACCCATACTTGTATGTGTATGGTTGACATGTATATATTATATTTTTGTTTGATGTGCCTGAGGTGGTTGAGGGATGGAATCGTAGTTACTTTCTTGCAAGATCTACACAATCAGTCGATCCCTACCAATGTCTGTTATATATTTATACATGTATGTACATGCTCATCTTTTATGCAGGATTTTAGGTACCTGACATTGACTTCCTTGAATTGTTAGGATTAGTATGCCCTATCGCAATATCTCAAAGGTAAGAGAGGGAAGATAATATTCAAATCCAAATCCCAACCTAAGCCATTTTATTGTCCTGAAATAGTGGACCAATTTCTAATAGTTTACCCTTCTGAATTCATCCAGGTGACATGAGTTCACAGCCTTTCCATTGAGCATGATTATTGTGTTATTAGGTTTAATAGTTGGTCTTTGGCTGGTTGGTGCATTTGTTGTCAGATGATTAAATAATTTATTAAGATTAATTATGTGGTTTTATTATATTAATTATAGAAAATTAAAAGTTGAACTATTTAATTAATTTTATTAAATTTAAAGATCTGATTAAAAGTTTATTTGTGAGGATAACAGTATTCAATTAATGGAAATTAATTAAATACATTTATTTAAAGATTTAATTAAAAGTTTGAATTGTGGAAGTAAAAGATTTAATTAATTATTAGAGTCAATTTTTTTATAGAAGGTAAATTTATTAATTAAAAATAAATTATTATTAGGGTAAATAATTTTAGGATAAAAATAATATTCTTTTATTATATTAATATGTAATTAGGGTGCACAAATAAATTTCAATAAGTAATAAAAGAATTAATTAATTAGGAGTTAAGTGAATTGACATAAACAAGTAAAAAAAAAGTGTTTGACTTACAAATTAGAATTGAGTTAATTATGCAAAGGAGGAAATTGCATGGTTGAGTTCTCTAATTGCACGATTGAGTTCTGAATTTGCATAGTTGAGTTATGAATTTGCATGGTTGAGTTCCGAACTTGCATGGTTGAGTTTCAAATTTGTATGGTTGAGTTTGAATTTTCTATATTAGGAGGGCTTGGCCATTATTTTCAACACACATGTCTGTAGGTTTTGGATGAAGGATTGGATTGAAGGTTTTTGTGAAAGCTTGGATTTTTCTACGTATTTCTTGTCTTTGTCATTTTTTCTCATTTGGTGGTTTGAGGGAGGGTTTGTAATGTAGGAGCATATCAGGTCCTTGGAAATCCCATGTCACCAAAAACATGTTTGTGTTTTCATGTGTTGCTTAGTTCCTGCTTTGACAAAGTTGGCTTAGTACTTTCTCGTGGGTTTCCTTTGTTAACCGGGGTTGGTCGGTTATCTCTCTAGCACTCGGTTAATTCCTTGGCACTTGGTGATGTTTTTCTGGAACTCAGTTAGCCTTTCTTATCAATTTGTTTGTTTTGGATTTTTTTTGAGGCCGACTTGTGCAATTAATTATGATCACAGATTTAATGCTGGTATCTATCATTGGGAAACATGTGGACCTAGATCTAGTCATTCCTTCTGTTGATGGTAGATCCAAAGGCTGACTTGTTCGGTAGCCTCTTGTATATATTGTAATATTGGGTTGTCATGTAGGGAGTCAATTTTGATAGAAGATAGAAGTTAGAAGATTGAAGATAGTTTCAGATCCTCGCATGTTGGAGGAATTCTATACTTGAATTGTAATATCTGGCCTAAATTGGGAAGGCCATACAACCTGACATGTATGAATCTATTTGATGAAATAATAAGTAGTTGATTTGCATTCTCTCTCTCACCTTTTTATTTGTGGCTTCCACATGCGATCTCTGCAAGGTGGATCTAGTTAGGGTGTGCCTTTGGCCCCTTTCCTCATCCATCCCTTGCATTAGGTGGTATCAAAGCAAGGTTAGATCTAGATCTAGGTTTGTGAATCTAGGTTTGAGGGTTCCTTCTTGTCAAACCCTAGTTGATTTTTTGTGGGGTAGCAAATTGTGATCTAGCCTACAATTGCAGAGGGTTTCAAGATGGTTTGTGGGAGGTGAGATGCAGATCCAGGATTGACAGACATGTTGAGACAACTTGTTTCTAGATTAGAAGCCATTGAAATAGCCCAACAAAGAGGAAGACATCTTGAAGATGTTAGTGATGATGAAATTGATGAAGAACAAGTTGATGTAGAACCTGCACTAGTGATGGATCAAGGTGAGGAAAGATTGTTGAAGGCTTTGAAAAATCTAAAGTCTACACCACACTTTAATCCTCTTGAGTATAGTGGAAAATTAGATTTGGATGAATGTGTGGACTGGATCACCGAGATGGAAAAGTACTTTGAATATTAAAATGTCCCCGAGGAAAAGAAGGTGAAAATTACAAGCACAAAGTTGAAAAATCATGCATCCTTGTGATGGGAACATCTACAGTTGGATAGAAAGAGGAAAGGCAAAGAAAAAATTAATGTATGGAATAAGATGGTGAATAAGTTGAAATGAAATTTTTTACCTTGTGATTATCAGAATAACCTAGTTAGGTGAATGCAAAGTTTGAGGTAGAAAGATAGCTCGGTAAAGAGTATACTAAGGAATTATATAGATTAGATATCACATATGGACATGATGAAGATGATGTGGAAATAATATCTAGGTGCCTGAATGAATTGGGAGTTTCCATCCAAGAAGAAATCAGTTTGGTTAAATTGGAGAACATTGAAGAAGCTTATCAATTTGCATTGAAACCTGAGGAGAAATTTAACAAAAGACACAAGGAAAGACAAAGAAGTAGAGGTGGTAGATTCCCTAGAGGAAGAGGTGGATCTTATGGTGAAAATAGTAGATCTAAACCAGAAAAGACAAATTTGGATAAAGGCAAGACTGAGTGGAAAGGTGAAAGTTCATCTAGAGGAAGAGGCAATAACTTCCGAGGTGGTTATAACAGAGGTGGTTTCTGAGGAACTTGTTACAATTGTGGAGAAGAAGGACATAGATCATTTGAGTGTACACATACAAGTAAGAAGGTTGGTAGAAGTAGAAATGCTTTGGTTATGTCATGCCCAAAATAAATCAAATAAAACACAATTTTTTTTTAATGTCTAGTTGTTGAATGATAATGTCCATAGGTTCAAGGATAAGTCAACTATAGATGGACCGACCATAACCTAGGTTTTCTATTTCAACAATTTTATAACAATTAATGGCCACATGGAATTGCCCTAGTTACCAAGTCCACCATCATGCTAAGTGGGGACTGCATAGGATACCAAGTTTGTCATAAAGGTTCAAGGTGCGATGATAACTCATTAGGTGGTTTTCGAGTCACAAGATGAAAACAATAACATCTAATGAAGGGGTTTGCTAATGGCGTATTTATCTTTTGTTAGACCTGAAATGGGTGCTTAGAAGTTTTTAATAGGTCAGGAGGGTCTAATGCCTTGCATTCACATATGCTACAATGGAGTTCCATTAGTTAAATGCTAATGTGTAAATATTATCAAGTTTATTAACTTAACCAATAACTATAACCTCCCTAAAAAATTTGCACCTAAGAACGTCCTATAGCTAAGAAAATCAATAGATCAATATAACTAAATGTTTACATAAGAAACTATTAATTTCAGTTCTAAAAATGCATCTAATAATAAAAACTAAGATAATTCCTAAATACAATCTAATACATTACTATATAGTTAACTAATATTGTACATCACCGATTTAATACAACTCAAGGGTAAAAACCTAAATGCGTTAATTAAATCTTACTAATAAGATTTTAAATAAATTTAACATTAAAATTTAAATCAATTTAGATACATTTATTACAAATTAAATAATTAACTATTAACTTGTTGCCAGTCAAATAATTTCTTAGTCTATTTTTGTGTAGCAATTTTTTCCTTTTTCAAAGTTCAAGTTGTAAATTGAACATTGAACTTTGAACTTGAGCTTGTCGGTTAAAGGTTCAAAGTTCAAAATGCATTTTTCCTAAAGAGCATCATGTGAAAGTAGTGTCACGACAACACAAGTCAATTGGTCATGGTTGCGTGTTTCTTAGTAATTAGTAAATTGAACTTTGAACTTTGAACTTTGAACCCCCTCTTTTATGGTTCAAGGTTCACATTTCAATATGCACTTTGACAACTCTGTATTGAAAATTTCCACAATGAGAATTTAGCATCATAGTTCATTAAAAAGGAGCTTTTCATAAATGTCTTAGGGGTCCACCACAATTGTAAAGTGTGCACATAAAGTAAAGCATCGTGAATCTTGTCCTTTGAACCCAATACTTATGATTCAAGGATCAGACTTCAAGATGTAATAATACCAAAATAAGAAGCTGCGAGCCAAATCCTTACATACTGACATTGAAATGATTGATGGGACTTGAGGAGTGGTGCCATCTCAGCTCAAGTGATTTCCTTAATGAAGTGAAACATGTGTAATAGGTTGTTAGCATTTATTGTTGTAGAAAAATTTATTGCATGGCATTTCTCTTGAGTTGATGGGAATCGAAGTAGAGTGCGTATATTTATTTTCCCTCCCCTTTTGTCTTGTCATTCTATTTTGCACATCTTCTGGAGGCATCTTGGAGTGGCGAGGTAAATTTATCAAGAAGCAGAAAAATGGTGATTTTTATAGCAACCTTGGCCCTGTGTTTCCTTTAAGCTTCTTCATTTTAAAAAGCAAAGAGTTGGGTTCCATTTTTCACTCATCCAAGTGTTCATAGGAATTTTTACAAAGTTTTATTCCATGTCTTCTTCCAAATTAAATTTTGTAAAGGAGAATAAATTTTCTCCTATCAATAGTTTCCTACTTGAAATGAGAGACACGGTGATAGTGGATGATGACATTAGGGAAATTGTACAAAGGTTGAGAAAAATAGAAGATGAGGCCATAGCTACCAGGATTGTAGAGAGTGGTTTGCTAGAAGAAGATGATTTTCCTGAAGTACTTCCATGCCCAGAATTAGTTATGGAATGTCATAATAGGTATAATAGGGATGAGAGATGCATCAATATAGGAAGTGGTGAGGTTATGGTGCATATAAAAAGATAATTAATAATGGTTTTGTTCAAGATTCCATTAGCAGAGGTTTATGGGGATTGGAGTATTGAAAAAGCCCTAGTAGACTTTGACCAAAATAAGAGGGAATATAGAAACAACATAGCTAGAGATTGGCTGTTAAACCCAGAAAAAGGAGGTTCCCGTTTACCTAGGCCTCTTAGGAAAGACCATTTCTTCAGAGAAGTAAGAGATATAACAATGATGTTAAATAGAGTAAATGGTAACTCTGTAGATACCAACTGGGAGGATTGGATGTACATTTTTCTACAAGCCATTTTAGACATGGGCAATGTCATTGATTGGGATGAGATTATAGTAGAATAGTTGTATGAGAGTCTATCTCAGCCAACCTTGATTTCAAATTTCTATGTCTTCACATCTCTTTTACATCCTTGCTATTTGTAGAATCTGGGATGGTCTACCACATGAGGAATGGAATAGTAGCATGACCATTTATGAATATCACCCCCTATTGTAGAAAAGAAGAAATCCTATAGATTTTAAGAAGGTACAAGATACCTTTATGTCTAAACTAGTCTTTGAGTTAAGAGGAAAATCTAGTTGCAAGATATCTGAAGAAGCCATGGAATTCATTAAGATTTATGGCAGCTTTTATATTCAATTCCCTACTTTTAGTTATTTCAGAGTGGGAGGTTTCACTGATGCTCCTATGAAACTTCCCAGGTACTATTTAGACAAGTGTATTTTACTGGAAGTAGGGAGATAGTTGCTAATGGTGGAAAAGAAGTAGAGGGTCAAAAGAGGTATTGATGCCTTCTTCCCTCTAGAATTGGGGCATTACTAGTTTAGGTTAATGAATGATTTTTCCCTCTTGATAAACAAATTGAAGGAAATGAATCTTCAACCATACCAAGCTAGGAACTATTATGATAGAAAAGGTTTTGTGGAGAATCATTTCAGAGTTGATGCTATGTTCCTACACCAACCAGACTTATAAGACTTCTAGGATGATTGCATAGATGAAGTTGAAGTCACAAGGAGACTGGGCTCCAAGTTTTGTCTGAGGCAGATTGTTGCTTTAAAAATTCCTTTCAACATTAAAAACATAAAGGATGAAGATGGAGGTTTATTAGAATCAGAAGGCATGGGGTCAAGTAAAAAAGTGATCACTAGAAAGGTTGATTGGACTGAAGGAGAGGAAGAAGATATAAAGTCCTTAACTAAAGAGGTTTTCAAAGAACAGAACAATGGCTCAAGTCTCAATGAAAGAATTAGGTGGCCCCTGCATTGAATACCAGAAGAAGTTTGAGAGTTCCAAAAATTAAACCTTCTTGTGTTTCAACTAACAAAATTGAACCGTTATTGTTTTTAGGTAATGCAGATCCTCTTGAAGCTCCTAATATTGAAGATTCAGAATTAGTCTCCAATGGATCTATAAAGTTTACCAGGTAGAGAGGTAAAAGAAACAAGAAAGTGGATTCAACTTTTTGCATTGTTCTTGATTTAGACACAGAGGAACCTAGTGTAAAGCAATTCAAAAGACTGAAAAGAAGCAAAGCTTCAACCATAGATTCAGTGTCAACAGGAGTTAGTGGGAATCCAGGTCAACATGACCCGATCACTCCAAACAATCCAGGCACTGCTATCTCATTATAGAATGCAAGCCCAAAGACTCTAAATTGGATGGATTTGTCTATGAGCAAGAAGATGAATATTGTTCCTACTTTAGCTCCTATTAGAGACTTGGTTAGCAAGTATCTCAGAAAGTCTCCAAGGATGAAGAAGCCAAAGATAAAATCTATGGTAGATGTAGACCCAAACACAGGTCATTGGTTTGTGGAAATATTCAAGCCTAATTCTGATAAGGCTAGTGCTGAGGTCACTGAACAAGATTTTAATGTGGAGAAAATAGACCTAGGGGTAGCTTCCAGGGTGGTAGATTTGAAGATTTTGAACTCTGCAAACAAAAAGATCAATCATTGAGTATTGAAGAATGTAGAAGACAAAGCAAAACTGAAGCAAACTCTATGTGAGATGGCCAAATATATTTAGTAGTTGCAGAACCTTTTTCCTCAACGTCTAGCAATGGTCCCTCTAAATTTGGATGTTAAGTCTCCAGATAATTAGAAATTTCTTGACTAGGTTCACAAAGAAAGGTCTCTGTCTAAGGCATCTTATAGTTGGATGGGAGAGATTGGTGAAAAGGTCACTGGTTTTGCACAGGCTTAGGAAGATATAACCAAGAGATCTTCCTTTGTGGTATCTACTATGAAAGCTGATATAAAACTTTGGGAAGGTAAGAGAGATGGCTTGGAAATAGAGATAACTAACTTGGATGAGGCTTTTGTCTATGGTATAGACAAGTTTTTAACTGAGAAAATAATAAATGATGTTGATGCCAGTTTATTATTTTCTGCTAAAGTTAATGAAGAGTGGCAATGTGATCTCTTTGATTAGGGTATTGAGGAGTCCGATCACACTCTGAAAGCATTAGCTTGTGTTGAAGAAGTCCTCTGTAACCATATTGATTGCCTCTACAATTTGGAAAAGAATGAAATTAAGGTTGGGATTGATGGAACAAAAATGAAGGAATCCTTTGCAGAAAAGGCATAGGGGTTGAAAGATGCTAAAGAAATGGTGGCTCATGATTTTTCAGCTATAGCCTAGGTGCAATCATTAACAATCCTTGGTGATGAACAAATAAAGACACTAGAGACCAAATTGGAATAGTTGCAAAATTGTAAGTGTATCTGGGAGCAAAGGCTCAATTCAGTTTCTCCACCAAACCAAATGGTACTTGAGAGATTCATGGTGGCCTTCAAGGAGTGGACTTCCATGCACAAGGCAGATGATGCCACCACTAGTGCAAATGTTGAGAAAGACCAATCAATCAATTAGTCTCTGATAGGGCAGTTCCAAGTGGTTGAGGGTTTTAGTTTCATTTTCCTCTAATAGACTTTTAGTTATGAAATTGATCAAGCCCTGCATGGCTATATATTTAATTTTGAGTGACCTTGAGAGGGTCGGTTCTCTATTTTTAGAAACATAGTTATTTGATATTTAGTGCAAGTACTTTCAAGATGAATGGTTTATTTTGGAATTGGAACATATAATATAATATCAGTTGATTTATAGAAGACAATATTATTTCTCTCAGATCAGTTGGTCTGATTGTTATATATATATTGACTTTAGTTGGAATTGAATGCATATGCTATAATCTGCATGTATGTTCTATGATCATTTTTCCATTCTTCTCTTTTATTTCAGTATTTGTTGAATCGATCTTTTTGGGAATGTTTTCCTAACAATCTTAGTCAATTGGCTTAGATAAATGTGGACCTTTCTTGGAGCTTTAAAATCTTTCTAAAATCAATTTATATGGAGAATTGATAAAGCCTTTCTTACTTTCAGGTCAAAAGTATACATATTTTCTTATCGTTTTCATTCTTTTTGAATAAATGAATTGTCAAGATTGATTTTTATATAAGGTAGCTGCTCCTTTAATCGTAGACAGTTAATGGGGTCTACGGGGTGTGGGGACCACTTCCCCCCCTTTTTGCATGGTTTTTTTAATTTAATTTAAATTTTTTTTAAAAGATAAACTTAATTAATTTGCATTCTTAGCAAAAGGGTAATGTACCTCTTGCATAGTGTTATTTTTATATTTTTTTTTTTCGAACCCCAAAATTAATAACAATAGTATATATATATATATATATATATATATATATATATATATATATATATATATATATATATATATATATATATATATATATATATATATATATATATATATATATATATATATATATATATATATATATATATATATATTTGTTTTGAAAGCCTTTAGGAGGCTCTTTTGGGTTGAAAGCCTTTATTTAAACATGAAATTTTCTAGAAATGCCAAGGTGAACTTTAAAACAAAGTTTGTTTATTTGGTTCTCTCCTTTTTTTTAAAATCTTGAATCTATTAATCTATCTACTTGTAAAATGAAGACAAGATTACAACTTAAAAATTATTGTTTTCATACCATTAAGAAAAATCTTCAAGAGTTTAGAATAGTATTACTTGCAACAATGAAATAACATGCAACACTAATCCATTCCTTTTTCTACTGAGTTCAAATAGAAATTTACATTTGAATAACAAAATTCAATATTCATTTCCTCATAGAAATCCATTTAACAGTGAATAAGAGCTTTCTCACATACAACTTGATATAGATTGCAATGTTTAATACAATAACAACATGAGGTATTTCTCTTTTCAAGAGTTTAACAATGCAACACTCAAAGTTTGCTTTCACAAGACACCGAAATAAAAAACTCTCCAAAGATTTTTCCTTTATAAAACATAGCCTCCAAACCTGCAAATGAAAGAGGGAAAACCATGGAGAGCTAACCTCCCATCCAAGGTCTCAATGAGACCACCCCCATGCTTGGAGAACCTAGGCTAAATGAGTATACACATCCAAATGCTCACAAATAACATAGATGCACAAAACAACAATTAACTCCCAACCAAGGCTTCACAAATGATTTTTCCAAACCCATTGAAGTAGGGTGAAGGTGGGCTTTTCCAAGGAGGAGAATGCCATTGCATATTCAAATTTTCAACAAGAGTTTTTCTATGTCTTTCCAAGGATACATTGACATTCATTCCATATACAGATTTTGTCATGTCCATTCCAAATACAATGGCTTCAGGGAGCCCATACTCCATGAAATTATCCCTCTTCTCCAAGAGAAGAGACTCTCACTACAATGGAGAGCCCAACTAATCCCTTCACCCGAGGCTACTTCTTCCCTTCCCAAAAGGTAATTAATGCCTTAAGCTCCCATGAACAACACTCCCAAACCAAAAGAACAAGAAATGATACAAAATCCAAATGCATCCCCAACTCAACACAACAATAACAAAATCTACATACAAGAACACTATACAAGATTTACATATATGAACACCATACATGATTTACATGTTCATCAAAACAATAACATACAAAGCTAAAATGCTAGAGCATTTCTCCATGGAAATAATTCGCCAACCTTGGTCCAAGAAAAATGGAAAGAATAAGGTTGAGAAGAGCCCCTTATCCTTTTTCATTTCCTTTCTCCAACACTAATTGTCTCTAAAGTTAGAGAGTGGCTGACCACCAACTAAGTCTCTCCCAACCCTCTAAAAAGACCTCTAGAGGTGTACTCAAGACCTAGCCATTAATGAGACATGCCCTCTAGTCCTTTTGTCTTCCCTCTTGTCCCCCCTCTTAATTGTGGGTTTGGTAAGGAGTGTGGGACAAGTTAGATGCATATGACCATCTCCATTGTCGCCACTTTTGAAAAGTGGCCTTTTTGGAGGGCCATAATGATTATCTAGGCTTTCCCATAGGTAAAAACTAGCCCTCAGCCCAAGGTACCCACCTAGGGCTAGATAATTTAGGCCAAAACTACACCTTAGCATTACTTTTGACCCCTCTAAAGTACCCCTAAAGTCCAAATATGATTTCCAACTTGATGTGATCCCTACAAGACATCTACATGCAAGTGGGACTAATATAATGTCATATAAGGTCAGGTGATTCTTGCCCAAGCCATAATTTGACATGTCACAATCCACATGTACAATACAAGTGTCAAGTGACACCATGAATTCCACATCACATTCACAATTGACATGTCCAATTAACAACATAAATCTGAATTATTAACATATATTCAACATACATTCACAACAAGGATCACGTTACAATGAGGTTTCAATTCCTTATTGGATTAAACCTTGGCTTACTCAATTCACATGTTTATAGCCCTGATTCTTTGAATAATTCCATGGTTATGTTTCCAGCACACTAAAATAGAGCATTAGTAGTCCAAGGCAATAAAATCACATGCAAATATATATATACATATATAATTCATAATTAGCGACATTAATCAATATGTAGAATTCAATTCTTAATCACAATTTTCATTCAGTAATGTTTAAACATAGTATTTTCATAAATCATCATGACATACTATCCATTCTACTTCCTAACGTAGAGCATAATCCATGAAATAATCAAATCTAATCATGATTAAATCTTCTCATCAATTCACATATCTAAGCATGTATAACCAAAATTAACCATATGTTCTAGGTTCTAATCCACATCAAAATATAGTCGACATAATATAATCATCATCATAAGGCATACTATTATGAGTCTCTGTCAAAATGATCAAAAGTATATCAAAGTATCAAATCATGAAGTGTCAAAATTCAAATGGGACAATAATGCTATGAAGGGCCGAGGTGAGGCCTCACATCCTCCCCCTCTAGGCATGAACTTCCTCCTGGAGTTCATCGAAAAGGTATGGGTACTATGATCTCATCTATACTATATCCTCCCATGAAGTTGTGGCCTCATCATAACAATCCCATTGGACCCTAACCTAGTCCAGCTCTCTGTCTCAAAGTGCAAGGGTCTATCGGGCTAAAATGGAAATGGGCTCCAAGGCTAACTATCTGTTTGACTCCACCTGCAAGGCATCCCAATCTATAATGTGAGACTCATCATAAATATATTCCTATAATACAATACATGAAATACATCATGGATGCATGATAGGCTAGATGGCAAAGCTAGATGATAGGTGACTAGTCCTATCCTCTCCAAGATCTTGAAAGGTCCAAAAAAGAAAGGTGCTAACTTAGAGCCCTTTCTAAAATGGATTGGACTCTTATGCGAGTGCACTCTCAAGAAAACTCTATCTCTAACAATGTACTCACGATTAACCGTCTTTGCATCTGCATAGTTCTTCTATCTATCTTGAGCCTCTCTAAGATGTTGTCTAATCAAGACCACTTGCTACTCCATATCCTTGACCAATTGAGGTCCAATAAATACTCTATCCTTGATCCTATCCCAACTCAGTGGTGTCCTGCATGGTCTACCATACAAAGCCTGATATGGCAGCATACCTATAGAGGAATGATGCCCATTATTATAGGAAAACTCAACCAGATGAAGTTACTCCTCCCACTTGACCTGATGGTCCATCACATACATGTACAACATGTCCTCTACAACCTATTTAACCCTATCTATCTATCCATCTATCTGAGGGTGGTATGTTGTACTAAAATTTAGCCTAGTGCCCAAGGTTGCCTGAAGCTCTCTCCAAAAGGAGGATGCAAAAAGTAAGTCTCTATCTGAGATGATTTTACAAAGAATTCCATGAAGTCTAAAAATGTCCCACAAAAACACCTATGCAACTGTTGGCACTGTGAATGTGGTACGAACGGGTGAGAAGTGAGGAACCTTGGTCAATGTGTCAACTATCACCATGAAGGCATCATGACGATGAGAGGACATAGGGAGACCAACAATAAAATCCATGGAGATAGTATCCCACTCCCACTCTGGTATCTCATGTGGTTGCAGGAACCCACCTGGATGACTATGCTCTACCTTCACCCTCTAACACTATAGGCATCTAGAAACTATGCTGGCAATCTGTAATCTCATGTTTGGCCAATGATAGAACTATCTCAAATCGGCATGCAACTTCTTAACTCCTGAATGAGTTTCATAAGGTTCTCTTTGAGCCTCAAGCACAATAATATCTCACAAGTCACTCATAGAAGGTACATAGATGCATCCCCTATGACGTAGAAGGACATCAAACTCTAAAGAATACTCTATAAATCTCCCCTCAAGAGGTCTCTAGGAATGGATAAATTGACACACCTCCACATATAACCCATCCTTTGGAAAATGATGCAATATACGCTCACTCAAATCTGTACTAGAAGTTATAGACAAGAGCTCATGTTTCCTCCTACTCAAGGCATCTGCAACTACATTCTCTTTCCCCTTGATTTAATGAACATCAAAATCATACTCACATAAGAACTCCATCCATATCCTCTACCTAGCATTAAGGTTAGGCTATGTAAAGATATACTATAAACTCTGATGATCTGAATAAAGCTTAAATTGATGACCTAGAAGAAAGTACCACCATCTCACTAAAGCATGAACCACCACTGCGAGCTCTAGGTCATGAGTAGGGTAATTAAGCTCACAAGTCTTTAGCTTCATAGACTGGAAAGCTATTGGATGACCATCTTGCATAAGGATTTCTCCTAAGCCATCCAATGAATCATCTATGCATACAACAAAATATGTCAAAGGATCTGGCACTGCTAGAATTGGTGCACTAGTGAGGGCTCTCTTGAGCTCTTGGAAAGCTCTCTCACACTTCTCTATCCACTCATACTTCTTCCCCTTTTCTTGAAGGGAAGTGATGGGATGAGCTACTCTAGAAAATCCTACCACAAAGCATCTATAATAACCTACTAACCCCATAAAACTTCTAACCTCAGTGACATTGGTGGGCGCTGGCGAATCCATAATGGCTCTAATCTTTGATAGGTCCATAGAGATCCCATCACCTCATATAACATGACCAAGATAATACACCTTGGGTCTAAAGAAAGCACACTTTGACAAGTTGTCGTATAACTGATTCTCTCTCAAGCACTGCAAAACCTATCTCAAATGCTCCTCATTCTCCTCCTCATCATGGTAATATATCTAAATGTCATCAAGGAACACTACCACAAACTTATCCAAGAATGTACAAAATACTCCATTCATGAGGCTCATGAACACATCTGGAGCATTCATGAGGCCAAATGGCACCACCGTGAACTCATAGTGACCATAGCTTGTACAAAAATAAGTCTTGTGGATATCACTCTCCACTATCTGCAACTGATGGTATCCCAACTTCATATCTATCTTTGAGAATACTCAAGCACCCTACAACTGATCAAATAAATCATCGATCCTTGGGAGTGGGTATCGGTTCTTAATTGTTACCTTATTCAACTACCGATAATCAATGCACAATCTAAGTAATCCATCCTTCTTTTTCACAAATATCATTGGTGCACCCCAAGGTGATACACTAGGTCAAATATGCCCTATCTCCAAGAGCTCTTCTAACTGAATCTTGAGCTCACTAAGCTCATGTGTAGTTTTCCTATAAGGTGCTCTAGATATGGTCTCGGCTCTTGGCACAAGGTCTATATGAAAATCAACTTCCCTAGGTGGCGGCATACCAGGTAGTTCAAAATGAAATACATCTGCAAACTCTTGAAGGATAGGATAATCCTCAAGGGAAGGCTCCTCCTCTAAATCCTCCTCTCTATCACTAATGGTGATGGCAAATAATTGAAATCCCTTTTGCATGCAATGCCTAAGCTGCATAGTAGAAATCATGCAAAGGGATATAGGTCTCTGTACCCCAAATATCACCATAGAAGTACCATGATCATCAACACACTCAACCCTCTTCCGTTGACAATCCATCTTGGTGCTATGGACATATAGCCAATCCATGCCAAGGAAATAAGAACCTATAGGGGTAATGTGGAGATCAGACATCATGATTAAGTCTCCAATATGAATCTAACAACTATGAACTAAGGAATTAACATACACCCTAGCTCTTGAGGCTAACTCAAGCTCCCAACCGACATCCTATCTAACTTCCATGAGCCCATAAAGCTCCACTACATATGGAGATATAAAGGAGTCTGTGGCTCTTGAATAAAACAAGATAGAAATGCTAATACCCTGAATCATACCTGTGGCCTCTATGACCATGGCCTAATGCTCGGCCTAACAGTTATCAACCACTGCAAATACTCTATGGGACCTACCCATGTCTCCAACTGTAGGCTCTAAGGTAGCCCCTCTCTGACCACTAGCTAACTATCCTTGATGAAGGGTGCTCCCCTTAATACCACAAACACATAATAGAAACAAAGAAAAAACAACAATTTGCAAGAATAGAAAATGAGCTTCTTATTATCTCCACAAGTGTGGAATTACAAATTTCAGAATTACAATATGAAAAGACACATGGGCATTCCCCTTACAATATTTTATAAGATAAAGCCTCGAATCATTACCCAGATCTACCCAGAACTACCCTAGACAACACTACGAGCCTTCTTTATATAGGCAATTTCTACTACCCAAGAAGGTTCCAAAAATTTAGCCCTTAGGACCGACCAAACTTAGAATTATTTTATTTTTCAATTTATTACATCGAAGTCCACTTAAAATAACTTTTGAAACCCAAACAAAAATCAATTTTTACCATTTCAAGTGACCCAACTTCCGAAGACCATAAGTCATCGCCACTTCACCCAATTGACTATTATGACCCCATTTCAGAAAGGGCACGAAGCATTTTATAGGCCTAACTAGTGTAAACACCTGTCACCCAAATTTTTGACTTCATCCAGGGCCTCTAAAGCCTTCAAAATTGAGTTCAAAGTTTATGTACCCTGCTGCCAATACCGAAAATCTTTAATATATCCAAAGCTAGACTTGATCTGTCAATGAAACTTTATTGGCAGGCTGATATGATTGAGATGAACCTCTACATGTGAAATCAGAACATTCCGAGATCATATGACCAACTTACTAAAAATAGCAAGTTTCCATAAATAGCAGCTCTGCACAAGATAGCCCTTATTGAATACAAAAATAGAAATATTTTTGGGTGATGCAAGATTTCTCTTACACCTAAGATGCTCCTGCATCAATCCTTGTGGGTACTCTCTTGCTATATGACCCATACCACCACAAGTATAACATGGCCCTTGGGTATGAATCTATACTCCCCGTGTCCTAGGTTGTTGTGATCCTACGGTCCTATTGGAACCACTATATCCACCCCTAGAGGACTGTGCCTGAGGGGTTTGTGTCCTCTGATCTTGTTTATGGCCCTGAGACTGCCACTATTTGGGCCTAGATCCCTGATAATCCTATGAAGCCCTCTATCTAGAATCCTGCTAGGATCCTTTCTGTTGAGACTATTGACCCTTAAAGGATCCTACTGCATGATTCTGTTTCCCCCTCCAAAGGGGTCTCTGCTATCATGACTACTGGGATGAGGGGTTTCGGTGCTGAGACCAATCTCGAGCCTCCTTTCTAGTACAAATATTCTC
>BSBK01008444.1:0-109718 GCA_027943335.1 Chamaecyparis obtusa
AGACAGATAATAACAATGGCTATTTCTTTAAAACCATAAAATCATGACTATAGAACAACAAATTATTGTGTTTTTAATAGTTGGTTATAATTATGATTAAGATTAAGTGAATGATCAAATAGTAGTAGTTTTAGCAGGCTCGGGAAAATAAAACTCTTCTAGGTTTAATATCTCTCAATCATTATAATAAAAATTATGGATCAAAATTCCTAGTAAACTATATAAATAAAGATCCACACATATATATATATACCTCTATATACATATAAACTAATAAGAAGATATATATTCACACATATAAATATTAACTTTATATATATATATATATATATATATATATATATATATATATATATATATATATATATATATATATATATATATATATATATATATATATATTCATAGCATATTTTTAAGCATTCTCTCCCCTCAATGATCAAAATTTTATATTCATAAGACATAGAATTAGATTCCTTTGTGGGATTTCTCGTTATTTCTTTCTATGATCTTATGATCCATTTGGTTTATAGTTTGAATAAGTAGATGTAATCTTTCTTGGAAAGGTAGTGTTTGGTTCTAGATTTCTTAAATAAGGATGTATATTCATCAAAGAAGACTTAGGAGATGGGATCTTTTATGCTATTACTTGTCTATTCAGATAAGGGAGTTATTACTTCATTTTCTAGTGTAGGCTGGTAGTCAAAATTCATTACTTGTTATTTTTAAATATAGAGTAGCTATGTCAGATTTAATTTGATGAGACATTTCATAAATTTCATTCATATTACACTAACCGGTGGATGGATGCAGGGAAGGGGGGTGAGTTTTCAAAGGATCCTTTTACAATCATTATTGCAGTAGATTTTCCTTAAACTATATGATTTGTTAGTCTTTAAAATAAAAGGATGTATTAATATTATAGAAACTATGCTAACAAGTACATGAGGTCAAGCCAAGTGATTGAATAGGATATAATTTAGAAGAAACTTTGGATGAAGACTATCTACCTCAGCTTATCTTCAAAGATAATTGATTCTGAAAAAATGTCTTGATTCAAGATGCGATTGTATAGTATTTTATGTAATGGGCTATGAAGTGTATATTACGTAAACTATAAATTGAGCATTGTAAATAGAGGGATTCCTCAATCTTTCTAGTTCATGTAAATAGGGGAATGCCCCTATCTTTCTAGTTCATGTAAATAGTGGAATGCCCCTATCTTTCTAGTTCATGTAAATAGGGGAATGTCCCTATCTCACTAGCTTTGTAAATAGGGTAATGCCCTATCTTTAATATGTTGGACATATGTCCCAGGCAAGACTGGAGGTTTTCTTCTCCATTCTTTCCTACCAATGTCCGCACTAAATGGAGACTCATGTATCTTATCTTAAATAATTAATATAATTAATCATGGCCTTGGCCTTTTACCGATCAAAAAAAAAACCAAGCTCTACCCATAATCATTATCCTAATTGAACTATAATTTAAATTTAATTAAACTCTAATCTTAACCATTAATAAACTATCACCTAATTTGAACACTAATCTTAAAGTTAACCCTTAGTAAACCCTAATACTAAGCTTATTTGATGATTAATTGATTTAACCCTAACCTTTCTTAATTCAAATATTTTATTTATTATACCCCATGTGAGGGATAGGGTTTAGGGTTGAGGTTACAATTTACATTATGATTAGGGTTTGGATTAGTCATATAGCTAGGTTTAGCATCATTCTTAGGTTACAAAAATAGTTAGGGTTAGGATTAGGGTTTATATTATGGTTATGGTTAGAGTTAGGATTATGGTTTGGGTTATGGTTTAGAGTTATGGTTAGAATTATGGTCAATCTTAGGGTCAGCGTTTGGATTAAGGTTAGGGTTTACATCATGGTTAGTATTAGGATTAGGATTATCAACAACTACTTATATCTTGATTCTAGACATTAATACTCTTTATATATTTTAAAGTTAAATATAAAAAACATTCTTATAAAATTGATTAATGATTATTTATATAAACATTAATTAAATTAATTGCAAATAGAATTTTTCCAGTTATATTATTAAATTTATACTAATCAAAACTTATTCTATTAGAAGTCATTCTAGGGTTTAGGGTTAGGTTCTATGATTATGGTGAATAATTCTCACCCTAATTTAACCCTCATATTAATTTTATTCAAACCTAATATTAACACTTATAAACCTAACCCAAATTGAACACTAACATTAAGATGACCCTAACTGCTTTTTACAATTAATTCATGTAACCCTAACATTAACCTAACTTGCATATTTATAATATAACCTTAATTGAACTCTTACTATAATTTAATTCTAAACCCTAACCCTATCCATAATTCAAAGACTTTCCAATTACCCTAATCAATCTCTAACCCTAATTGTATCCTAACCCAAACTTTATTTGAAGCTTAACCAATTTAGGCCCTAACCATGGCTTAATTGTAACCATAATAATAAGTATACTCTAACCATAATCATTATCCCAACTGAGCTCTAATTTTAATTTAAGTAAACTCTAATCTTACCCATTAATAAACCATTACCTAATTTGAACACTAACCTTAAAGTTAACCCTTATTAAAGCCTAACACTAAGGTTGTGTGAAGATTAATTTATTTAACCCTAATCTTTTTGTGACTTAAATATTTTATTTATTTTATTTATTTCAATATATTTATCTATTTATCATTCTCAACACCTCCTTAAATTTAGATTGTAGACATTGATATTCTTTATATATTTTAAATTTAAAAATAAATAAATAAATATTTTTAAAAAATGATTATTGATTATTTATGAAAATATTAATTAACTTAATTGAAAATAGAATTCTCCCTATTATATAATTAACTTTACACCAACAGAAGTTATTCAAAGTAAAATATTTTTTAAGCATCTTTTGCTTTCTCACATTCACAATCCATTTTGAGACTATTATCTGTGCGCGTTCTTTTGAATATATATTTGAGGTTCCAAATAATGTGGACAGGATCAAAATCCACCAAAATTAATGGCCAAATAGAACACCTCCAAGAAATCATAAGTTTGGTGGAGGAGATGGATACAGAAGCCGACGAAATCACCAGCTAAGCAGTGGACAGAAACTTCTATAAATTGGAAAGAAAAGTGAAAAATAGGCCTCTTCTTGTTACCAAATTCATACATGCCACACCTAAATGCGTTCATGTCGCATTCGGGGACCTCAAAATGGAGTGCAAAAGACAAATCAAGCCACATGGATGTCATGCAAAATGATGGAAGAGAAATTGAGGCAACGATTCCTTAGATTGGGAATCTTTGAGAAGCCTGGTTGATCATGGAGAAATTATTCAAATCTGTGGATGAGAGACTATGAATTCAAATCAGAACAAACTTGACGGCCACGGATTTGAGGAGGCCTCAACTCAGTCATGGACATGCATTCTGACACTAAAATGCACTTTCAAACTGTGGTAAACTCACGAAATTCATTCTACATGTTTGTTACAATTTTTTAAGGAAGACTTTTCTCTTTTTTGCTCTGCAATGAAAAATACAGGATTTAAAAGAATGATTTTTCATTTTTTAATTGAAGCGACCAATTTTTTTTCACATATTTGTGATTTCAACTGTAGAATGTTTTTCACATTTCAATTATTATGGAGAGGGAGAAACCAAATAAACCAGTTACCCTTGCTGCTGCTACTTATTTCTCCATATTTTCTTGCAATGTAACAAATTCTAATCGTATTACTGCAGATGAATGGCATGCAATTAGGATGCATGAGCATCATGTAAGATTTCTTTATGGATTTGTGTTTTCTTTTTAATTTGAAGATGAGGTGAGAAAATAACATGAATGGATTTTTTTACCAGGAGGACGAAGGAATCTTGTCTAGATCTGAATCATTCTTCAGAACGAAGTGGTGCTCCAGCTGTTATCGTAGCCAAAATGAAACAATGGCGACCCGATTTTTACGAAGAGTCATCGGATTCAATTGACACTTACCCTAACAGAGAGTTGAAGGGAGGGACTGGAAAGAAAGTGGGTGAAATTATACCATTAATGAGGGAAAGGATGAGGATGGCCGCATGTTGCGGCAAGGGAAAGAGCACTATAGATGGCCTTTAATAAATGACCTTCACGCTCCTGCTCCTGATTCGGCATGGAATATGTCTCAATCTCAAATTGATACGTCCAAAAGTAGCAGTGCATGCAGCAAAAAATTAGGTTTCGTCTCCTTCCATTTTGTCAGCTCAATCTTGTTAAATCGGGTTTTGTTTTGTCAGGAAATTGCTTTAAATTTTTCTCGCATTTTATTGTCATAATGAAAGAATATCCGCTATTTTTGGTCTTGAGTGGAGCCAAATTCTCTTTTAAACAGTGTAAATCTTGTTAATCAAGCTTGCATGGGAATGAAAACTGGTTCTTTTTTCTTAGACTATTACATTCGTTGGCTTCCTATAGGGTCTTCCTATTGCTATTGTAAGGTTACGCCTCTCGGCGTAAAAAACTTGTGATAAGTATCATGATACAAACAAACGAATTGCATCTTGCATAAGTATGTTAGTACATATATCATAATCAGGCATCATAAATATAAATCCTATTACATCCATCCATCATAATGTGTTACATCTAGTCACATCATAAAAGGTGCATAAACATGATAGTATAGAAAGCACATACATCCACAACAATAAAAGCATATCATAAATTTTTTGCATCTCATAAACATCAGATCATAGGAATCAAATCATATAGAAAATGCATACATGCATCACATAACATAGAAGCATATCAAAACATCTTTTGCATCTCATAAACATCATAGATACCATCATCTTATTTTCAAGAGATCATTCATGTTTTTCTTGCATACACAATCTCTCGAGGGGACATCATTTACCTTGTCAATACATTGTTCATGATGGGGTATATCGGAGCATAATTTTTATTATTCTTTGAAATGACAACTTAAAAGCATTATATCAAAGAGGGGCAAAATGTAGACACTTAAAAAAACCCTATTTTTCTAACACAGTGATATTTCTAACATTTCTTTTAAAATTATTAAATAATCTTTATTATTTAATTAATTATGTCATTTTACTATATTCTAAAGTCAAAATCACCATTTCCCCTTAATTTCATAATTAAGTGATTTTAACTAATTACCTTAATTATTAATTGTCCAATCACTATTTTAGCAATTATTTGTCTATAAAGTAATTAAACAATTAAACATTATTTAATTATTCCTTATATCATTCAATTAATTAAATAAAGCATATTATTTAATAAATATTTCCTCTTTCTAATTATTGCATTTATGTAATAAATTAATCAAACTCCTTTCACCAATTAAATAAATTATATTTATTTAATTAAATAAATTGTTCTTCTCTCATAAATAAATATTATTTATTTATTTATCAATTGTCACATGTGCAAGTAAATAATTATTTTATTTATTTAATCATCATTTATTCCTCCAAAGCTAATTCATACTAACATTTTGTTCACTCTATAATTACCTCTCCTAATTGTTCAATCAATATTGTTAATTCCTCCCTTATAAATTAGTTAAAGTATTCAATCAATTTAGTCTTCTAATCCATGCAATTAGTTGACTCCTCTATGCATTTAGTTCACTCCTCCATACAATCAGTTATCTCACCAGTCCATTCAAGTCATCTCTTCAATCTATTTGCTAATAGATCAATCAATCATGTTAAACCAAGTAATCAACTCAGTTGAACTCTCACTCACTCTGAGTTCAACTCCTCAATCACAGTCAATCAACCCTTCAATCATGGATTCTTGGTTGAAACCCCTAAAATCTTATAAATAGAGAGCCTTTTCTCATAATTTGGTAACCACACACGCTTTGCATTCTTATGTTGACATAATCTTGAGCTCAATTCTGAGAACACACATCCCATGACAAGGAGAACAACAAAGGATGATTATTACTAGTTTACATTTGCAATTGTTGAAATGGATTCCATTATTTGACCATATCTCTTTATTGTCATTTCCTCATTTGATTATTGGAGTTTTTCATTCTAACTTTTATTAATCAATCTTTTGTGTGGTAAGATTACAATTCAATTGCAAGTTATTCCCTAATTTTGAAACCCCGATTACAATCACCTTCAAGTTGGTTACCAGTTTCATTCATAAAAATGTGGCACATTTATGGCATAGCTGAGCCTGTAAAGATGTCCATGTAGATAAATGTTTAACCTCCCTGAAGTATATTAGTGGCCCTGTCATCACACAATAAGATCAACAAAACAAAGAACCAAGGAGAGGTCGAGTCTTGTCATTGAGTAACTTGTTTGCTCTTTCCATCGGTAAAGCACTCCATCTATTTACTTATTTCTCTCCCATCCACTTGAAAGCTTTCAAACTATCCATCTGTGAGATAGATTCTTCCCACTTGACATCTATAACAACATGGGAGTCTCTAATGAACTTGATAAAACTAGTCTCAAACTTAATCATCACATCCACTAAATTATTAAAATCAGGGGTATCAATATCACTATCAACAAGAATCATGGTCTTATCTCCACACTTGGTCAAATGAGATCAAAATTACATTTCCAATCCTCTACTTCTTTCATGTTCTTATCTTTATCTAAAATGTGTGGAACCAGAGGATGGTCAAGGCCTACCAAGGATTGTAATTTGGTATTGATGAATTTTTTATTCCCCTTGAAGAATGACAATAAAGAAACTACAAAACTGATAATTTCTTTGGTGACCTCAATAATAGGAGGTAGATCATCTTTGTATCTTTTTGCAACATCTAATTGGATCATAATAACCAACCTTATTGACCACACAATGAACAAAGACTCCAAGTAGGAAATAAAAACATCACATAACCTCTCAAATTGAACTAAAGAAGAGTAGGAAGCATGAAAAATATTAACCTTAGACTTGACCTTGTCAACTCTATGTTGAAGAACCTGCATGAGAGCACAACTAGTAGATTTTGGCAAATATGTGACTACGTGACTAAAACTAATCAAATTCTATTATTTTTTTATATTTACAAGTATAAATGACTAATTTGATCATCAGATAAAATCACAAGGTCAGATAAATAAAAATGACTAAACAATAAATCACCCAAATAAAAATGACTAAATTAATGAATGATTATTACTTCTTTATAATAACATTTGATAATATCATAGAATTATATACTTAGAAGTTTTGTTTCATGACCAACAATGCTTGTTCACCGATAGGCTAACACTATAAAGGAAATTGGTGTGATGAGAGGTCAAACAAGAAACTAGTGACTACAACCTATTAGGTTACAAAGTTGAATCTCAAATATCATCTACGCAATGAATATATGATCTAGAGTTGGCACATAAAAATGAGGGCAACAAAGACTGAGCTATGCATCTTCATAGCTAAGATACACTCTTATGTGCACAAAAGACATCATAAGAGATTATATAATTGTCTAGATTGATCATACAAAAATACATGTCCATACAAGACATTTAAAAGATACCTTTGCAACCTTGGAAGTGATCAAGTTATAATCAATGATAGTGACTCATTCCCAAGTGCATAATTTTAATTTATAGAGACACTCATAGTCTTACAAAGATACATTAAAATCTCTCCTTTATCGAATTATAAAATAAAGTTACAAATTAGAACCAAAATTTGAGCTTAAATCATTAGAAAACTTTCCCTAATTGAGATACATTATAAAGATCACTAGACTTGGAATAGTTGCCTCTTGAACCTATATAAACTCTTGGCCAAAAACATTTTAATTATCTTTATAAATTAAAAAATAATTAAGACAAAATAAATATAGCACCAATGTCTATATAATATAGATCGCCTAAAATATATTATTTATCATAATTACTAATTTATTAAAAATTAAAATTAATTAATTAAAAAAATCAATCAATTAAAAGTTAAATTAGAATGAATCTTATTAATTTAATTAATTACTAATCATACAATAGGGACAAATTAAAATCATGATGGGGTTGTGCGTTTGGTAATGGACAAACTAATATTTTGCTTTCCTGCGGTAAGGATTGGGCAATGGTAATGGGAAAAACCATATTTTGGCTTCCCGCCCATATGGATTGAAGGGTTTGATATATTACCAATTACACAAATAATATTTTGCATTACCTGCACACAAGGATAGAATGATTCATAGAAAAATAGAAGGGTTCATGGCATATTGCTCAAAGATTTCATTCATCTCCATTGTTCTTCAATTCAGTCTTAAGGTAGTGAATGTGTTCCCCTTTGTTTCTCAAGCACTGATATTTTATTCCCTTTTCTTTCTCAGATGGGATTGATCTTAGTTTAAATGCTTTTGTTTATAAGAATAAAATTGATGCCCTAGGCGGGCTATACCGTGCATTTTCTAACTGTTTGTGAGTCATTCCTTATTTGATTAATTCATTAATATCAACAATTTGTATTCTCTTGAGGAGATCTTGTTGAATCTATAATCTCCTTACATTGTAGATCTTTCACCCATGCACTCAGAAACAACTAATTACAAGTCTTTCTTCTGCCCTAATCCACAAGCCATCTTAATATTTTTACCTAGCTTGACTCTTTTCTAAAAGAGTCCTAGGTGTTTTTAAATACTTTCCAAGGCCCTGGAAACTATACTCTTCTATTTGATATATTTAAGATTCCTCATATGCTTATGTGAGCCTTCAAAATAGTCACGCCAATCTTAATTATTTTATCAAACAACCAAAATCAATAGTGACCGGCACCTAAATGCCACACAAGGAAAATCATACAAATCTTGAAACAACAACTATAACTCAACCCAATACCAGCAATGTTATCACCCAATACTGAACACTCCATCCAAACAATGACTTCAATTTTCCTACAAACCTCCACAAGTTCTGACAATGCCAAAAAATCACAAACTTTGGACTTTATTTATACATAAATTTATTTTTGCACAAATTGAGACTTTGAATGAATGTCACAACATTAATCAAAGATGATCTCTACCACCAAGGCTAATCTTCTCCAAGATATTTTTCACCCTCCAGAGGTTAAGTTGAACCAAGTTCAGTCCCAAGAAGATCCAAGGATTTAACAAAGTAAGAACATAGTCTCCATAATACCAAAAGAGCTCTTCAAACCTCCTTTTATCAACTTTCTAAGAATAATTCACAAAACTCAATATACAATCACTTTATATATAAAATAAGCCTTATATTCATGAAAAGTGATTTCTTTCGTTATTTAAACATTTGTGACACTTGAGAAATGGAGATTGATAGAGGAGGGCTGGAAGGTGCGAATTCAAATTCATGTTCAGGTGGGAAACTTGCAACTGGAAGGATCCTTGTGACAACTATGGTAGGAGATCAAGAGGAGGGGGGGTGCCAGATGAGGGCTCCACCAAGGAATCAGATGGGGACAAGGACCCAGATGATGATCATTCTCGAGGAGGTGGACCAGATTTAGTGGCAGTTTCTGGTAATTTTTCCCGTGCTGGGAGTGCTAGTAATAATCTTTTTGAAAATCTGGCAAAGGGGAGTTGGGCATCCTATTTGGGGTTGAACCTACAAGAAAGTCTTCATTTCTCTATGTTAACAATACTTTAGAGCTGAGAAAGGGAGTTTTCATTATTTCTCTCCATGATCCTCTCATGGATCATACTATTTCTTCCATGGCGCATACCCTAGTTGGAAAATTTACGGGATCTAGACCTAACATTGATATGGTCAGAGTCATATCGGCTAGAAAATGGAAGCTTAAGGATCAAGTAGACATAGCGGCACTGTCGAAGGGTTTCTTCTCTTTCATTTTTTCCAGCTCTAAATATCTTTCTAGAATCCTATGTGGGGGACCCTAGATGTTTGGCAAATCATCATTGGCTCTTCAAAAATGGGAAACTAACTTGGACCTTAATGTAGATATGTTTGAAATGGCCCCGATGTGGGTTCATTTTCATGGCCTTCCTTTGGAATAATGGCATAAGGATATATTTGCGGGGTTGGCAAGGGCATTTGGAGAACTTCTGTCTATAGATCCTATGCCAGCAGCTATGTCTAGGATTTTTTATGCTAGAATCTGTGTCAATATCCATCAAAAGGTGGACTTGCCTAAATTAATCATAAGGAAGGCTATTGGGTGAAACAATGCCCGATGAAACCTCATAAGGAGAAAGTAAACCAAGGAAAAAAAAGAGATCCAAGGAAGGAATGGAAAGAAAAGCAAGGAGCTCTCCCCCCTAAGACATCTGGACCACCTCTCCTAGAAGGGAACATGGAAGGAAAGGAGAATAATGAGAAACCAGAAGAGAGCAGGAAGGAAATGGAACCTCATGTAACCAATATTGAGGAAAATGGCTCTAAAGACCTAGTTGAGATATTAAAAGTTTCAGAGCTCCCTCCAGAGTTGAAAAGGGTAGTGAAGAATAATCAGTGGGACCATTCAAGTCCTATTAGAGATTCTATCTCTGACCAAAATGAAATACTCCTCAAGAGCCCAGGAGAGAACAGTTCTGGGAATATTGTCACTGTTTTATCTCCAAATATCGGGATTGAGAACTCTTTTACTCCTGGTATGAGAAATAAGATTTTTTCTGAAGAAATTAAGGAAGAAATTCTAACAGATAGCTTGGAAAATGATTTATCCCCAGAGGAACATCAAGAAGCTCCTTGTTCCGAGGTCATTGATAAAAAGAAGTTTAAAAACCATTCAAAAAAAGGAGGGGGAAATCAAAACTCTTTTGGCTCAAGTAAGAAACAAGACAGTACACATCTAGGAGGGGTTCATACAAAAAGATAGCAAAAATTTGATGTTGGCTCATCAAAAGGGGATAAAAGAGGTAGACCTTCTCACAAATTTTCTAGGGAGCTAGAGGCAAAGAAGAATATTGCGGATGGAAAGAAATCTACCATCCTTGAGATTTATTCCCCAACCTTATAAATGAAGATCATATCTTGGAATATAAGAGGACTGAATACTCCCCATAAATAAGATGTTTTGAGAAATTTGGTGAGAGATAGTAAACCCGATATTTTTCTTATTCAAGAGACTAAAATGCCCAGAGAAAAAGTGGAAAAAATTCACCTCTTCAAGAATGGTAACTGTAAAGGAAGTGATTCTGATGGCACCTCTGGTGGAGTGGTCATTTTATGGAATAAACATTTCATTAATTGCACTTTGTTTCTTTCATAGAAGAATAGCATTTTTGTTAGATTTAACCATTTAAAAGATAATTTTAATTGGAACTTGATGAATATTTATGCCCCCAATACCAGAAATGGTAGGTCAAAATTTTGGAAAAAGCTGAAAGAGATCCGAAATAATTTTTAGGAAGAAAGCTAGATGGTGATGGGACATTTCAATACTCCCCTTAAAAATGAGGAGAAAATGGGTGGTATCCCTTCCTAGATAGAAAGAAGAATGGACCTGATGGAATATATCAATGATGAATCTTTTTTGGATGTTGAGCTAGAAGGAATATCCTACACATGGTCCAATAGAAGAACAACTATTGATCTTATCCAGGTTAAATTAGACAGAACTCTTTTATCTCATGACTAGATTTCCAAATATTCCTGCACCTTATCTTTTTCTTTGAGAATTGGCTCTGATCATTTTCCCATAGCTTTAAATGCTAATCTTATTAATAGGAAAAAGAACATCCCATTTCAATTTGAAAAAATGTGGATGGTCCATCCTAATTTGAAAGATAGTATAGAAAACTAGTGGAACTTTAATCGGGAAGGGGGAGCTATGTATAGAATTGCTAAAAAGTTGAATACTATCAAAAGGAAAGTTAAACTTTGGAGCAAGGAAGTCTTTGGGGATATTTTCCTTTCTAAAGGTAGAATGAAAAATGAAATTAAGGAAATTCAAGAGAAAATATAAAAGGAAGGTCTCTCTTAGGATCTTAAAATACTGAAAATATTATGGTGGTTGACTTTCATAATATTATCTCCAAAGAAGAATCTTTCTAGAGACAGAGATCAAGAGCTCTTTGGCTCAAAGCTGGGGATAAAAACACCATATTCTTCCATATGATTTCTATGAAGCATAAAGCGATCAATAGGATCTCTTCTCTCATCTCTAATGGTAACACTTTAAGTAAGGAGGAAGACATCAGAAAAGAGATGCTTAATTTCTTTTCTTCTCTATTATCTAAAGAGGATAACTTAGACCTGCATGATCAAGTTGAAATCCTATCTGTGATTCCTCAGTTGATTGATCATAGAACTAACAAATTATTGCAAGTTATTCCTTCAGATAAGGAGATTAAGGAAGTTGTCTTCTCTTTTCAAGGGAAAAAATCTCTGGGGCCTAATGGGTTCCCTTTATTCTTCTTCCAATAGTTTTGGGACATTATTGGCAAAGATGTGCAAGATTTTGTTAAAGAGTTTTTCAAAACTAAAATCCTTCTTAGGGAAATGAATGCTACATTCTTGGTTCTGATTCCTAAAAATCCTAGAGCTAATTTGGTAGAAGCTTTTAGACCGATTAGACTTTGTAATTATGTGTATAAGATTATCTCTAAAGTCCTCACTACTAGATTGTTGTCTATTCTTCCTTCTATCATATCTCCCCAATAGAATGGATTTGTTCTAGGTAGGAAAATATTGGATTCTATTGTTGTGGCTCATGAAAATATTCACTCTTTGGAAGCAGTGAAAAAACAAGGGTTCCTGATGAAATTAGACTTGTCCAAAGCCTATGATAGGGTCGATTGGTAGTTTCTCCAAAAAGTTCTCTTCTCTTTTGGTTTTGATAGTGGGTTCATCAAACTTATTATCCAATTGGTCTCTATTGTTTCCTCTTCTATTATTTTCAATGGAGGGTCTTAGAATTTTTTCAAACCATCTAGAGGTCTTAGACAAGGAGACCCTATCTCTTTGATTTTGTTTTCCATTCTTACTGAATGCTTAGGAAGGTATATTAACAAACTTGTTAGTGAGGGAAGAATCTCTAGTCTCCAGCCTTCTTCTGCTAGATCTTATTGTTCTCATGAGTAATTTGTTGATGATATGGTAATTATGGGGGAGCCAACTATGAAAGAAGCAAGAAACTTGAAGAGAGCCCTATCAACTTATACTACTGCCTCAGGCCAACTCATCAACTAGACTAAGAGTTTTATTTTCTTTATTAATACTCCCTAAGAGAGACATTTGAAGATCTCTAAAATCTTAGGATGCAACATTGGGAACCTTCCATCTTCTTATTTGGGTTTGCCGTTATGTTCTAAGCCTCTTGAAAGTTTTTGGAACTCTATTATTGACAGATTTAACAATAATCTTGCTGGATGGAAAGGGGCTCGCTTGAGTGATTCTAGGAAACTTCACCTCCTCAAATCAACTCTTCAAAATCTCCTGGTTTATGTATTGATTCTCTTCAAGATTCCTCATAAATTTTCCATGATTATTGAAAAAATCCAAAAAATATTCCTTTGCTCTGGACTGGAAGAAAAGAAAAGACTTAGCTTGATTGCTTGGGAAAATGTGTGCAAACCCAAAAGTAAAGGGGGGCTTGGTTTGATATCTCTCAAATCTATTAATAAAGCCCTTATGGCCAAATAGTTATGGAGAATATATGGAGAGAGAAAAGAATTTAATGGTATATTGAGAAATAAATATCTCTTCAATTATAGCACTCTTGAGGACTATATCATGAATGGAGAAAATATGAATGGATCCTACATCTGGAATAGTATAAGTTCTATTAAAAGATGGAAGCTGGGGGATGGTAGGAAAATTGATTTCTGGGATGAAAATTGGATCCAAAATGAGCCTCTCTCAAGTAATCAAGACTGGAAGCAAGCTATTGACCATGCTAAAGTGAATATTAGGGTCAAAGTAAAGGATTACTGGTAGGAAAATAAATGGAAGAACATTGGAGCTATAGACAGAAGATTCATTCCCCTCCAACATGAATTGCAAACCTGGTACATCAAGGAAAACTCCCAGCATAAGTTTATATGGGCTCTTACTTCTGATGGTGTTTACATTGTTTCTTCTACCTATGATATGCCCTTCAATAGGGAGGATAAACACCTATGTTTGAGTCTTTGGTATAAGTTTCTTACACCCAAAATCAACTTCTTTTATTTGATCCTTGCTCGAAACAAACCTTTAACCCTTGATAATTTTACTAAAAGGGGTTTTTATCTTGTTAATAGATATTGCCTTTGTATGGAAGATTCCAAATCTTGTGATCATATAATGTTACACTATACTTATACCCATAGGGTATGGGATCTAATCCTTAAAAAGTGGAATCTTTGTTGGTTTTTCCCTCTTTCTTGGTAGGATTTTGTCAGTCAATGGAACTATTTGTATTCAAATGATCTGGCTAAAGAATTTTGGAAACTCATTCCTCCTCATTTCTGCTGGCACACCTGGAAGGAAAGAAACAACATAATTTTTAGGGAGAAATTCTCTAAACCTGAAGTTGTTGGCAATCACATATGTTGAGGGCTGGAGGAAAACTTTAATAGTGCTATTAACATCAATAATCAAAAGATTAAGTTCCAAATTTCTAAAGAGGATATTAGAAACTGGAATTTTCCTCATTCTAAATCCTATCCCAAGCATCCAAGATCTAATGCTATTTGGATGATTCCTCTGAATGGTTGGGTCAAAACTAACTTTGACGAGGTGTTAAAAGGAAATTTAGGAGTGTCAAGTGGTGGAGGAATCTTAAGAGATTGGAATGGTAATTGTGTTAGAGCTATAGCCGCCACTCTAGAAATGCAATCAAATCATAGAGTTGAAGTGATTGTTGCCCTTAATGTTATGTTGCTGGTGGAAGAAACCGGTTGTAAAAAAGTATGGCTGGAAGGAGACTCCCTTAATATTGTCAATAATATCAAAGGTATAAGCAAATCTTTGTGGACCATTGAGCACATCATTGATAAAATAAAAAATATAACCATACGTCTTGAATCTTTTCATGTTACCCACAACTATCGTGAAACTAACCAGGTGGTGGATGGACTGGCTAACCTTAGGGTTAGAAGTGATGTCATACATAAGTGGTATGGATCATGTAAGATCAATGATGAGATTAATTCATGTATTAATTATGACAGAATTAATCAAAAGGAAGGAGTTATATTTAATGATTATACAACATGATTTAATTCTAAACCAGAGTGATTTGAAGGTGATGTGCCAATTTGTGAAGGATTTATTAAATTTAATGACCACACATCATAATTTAATTTTGAACTAGAGTGCTTTGAAGGTGAAGTGCCAAGTTGTGATTAATTTATGTCATATCTCTCTGAATTTGCATGATTTCTGGGTCATTAAAAAAGAGCTCTGGGGTAATCTTCATTGTTCGAAGCTTTCTATTTTTAGATTGAGAGATTCAGGAAAACAAGTTCTTGAAACAGAGTTGAGTATTTTCTTTGAGTCTTGCTTTAGGAAGGATAATTTTAACATGGGTGGGGATCTTAAGAGGGAGGAACCAGTGGAATGTAAGTGGATCCATGAAAAATAAGTTTGGAGGAAGCTTAAGAAGGGAAAAGTGCACCATTACCTGAAACGACTACATGGGAATGACAAAGATATCTCTAGAGCTTTCATGGCAGGTTGGGAAAAAGGAAAGGTTAAATTTGTGGGGAAATTTTTCACTCTCACCTTGGAGCTTCTTGCGGAGATTACTGGTCTTCCTCTCGAGGGCATGCACTTTTTCAAAGATAAGAAGGTGGGAAATAAGGTGTACAAAGACTTCCCTATGACTGATGAATAACATGCCCTTCTGGTGAAAGGTAAATACAATTATGTTAATCTGGATAACATCAAGATCATTTGGGGTTTGGTTCTCAGAGTGATTCTGGAATATTTCACTCTCAATGGAAGATATTCCAGAGTCTATAATTATCATTTTGTGTTGGTTAATCACTTTAGGCATGAAATTAGGCTCTCTTTCCCATTTTTCTTGCTTAGTTCCCTTAACCAGAGCATTGTTGATCATAGGGTGAGGGATTCCTCTATTTTTCATGAGGGCCTCATTTTTCTTATTATCGAGTATGTCAAGGATCATATCCCTGAGCTGATTCCTAAATGGGTTGCCAGCTAAAAAAGGAAGAACCCGGATGTGTCTCCTTCTAGGAATAAAGCCTCTTCAAACCCAAAAAGCCCTAAAAATCCCTATCAAAAATTATTTTCCTTCAATTATCAACATGGTTGAAGGTATGAAATCTAAGGATGACCAGGAGGAAGGGGCAGAGTCTTCAGAGAATGATGAAACTATGAAAGAGGAAGAAGGTAATAGGGATATCTCTGGGAAGGATAAAGCGACTATCTTTGAACCTATCATGGATAAGGAAGCTGTGAGTAACCTTGTGACTAATATTACCCAAGACCTGGTTAGGATGATCCCTGAGGATGTTTATAATAAAATCAATGAGATTATGGAAGTTTATTTTGATATAGATCAACAGAATCCAAATGATACTCTGGAGGCCAACAACAATGTCGATGATGATGAAAAGACAGAGATTGCTGAGAATAGTCTTAAGGAAAATACTGATAACATTGAGGAAGCTGAAGATTATAAAAATGAAGAGGATAAGGTGGAGAATCAGGATGTTAACTACAATGATGAAGAAGTCAACTATAAAGAAAATGAAGACTGTAAGGAAATTACTGCTAATATTGCAGAGGAAGACATCAGTAATGAGGATTTGAGGATTATGGAAGAGGAAATTCATGTCAATATAGAAACTTTTTGATTCTGAAAAGGAAGTTGATAATGAAGATGAGGAATGTGAGGCTAGATCTCCCCCCCTAAAAGCCCAAGGAAGAACACTAGTGACATGGAAGGGGATACCCATAATCAAAGAAGCCTTGAGGAAGATCTGTGGGATGTGGATTTCAAGGTGAAGAGAACCATCAATATGACTATGTTGTAGGTGGCTAGAAAAAAATCCATGTATGGATACAAAATTAACAAATGGATCCAAAATGATATCTAGGAGCTACAAACTAGATGCAAAAATCTCGAAGCCAGGAATGCCTCGCTGGAGGAAATCATTGACAAAATACAGAATGATGTTGAAATGTAGAAAAAAGGTAAGAATGTTTTTGAGAAGGTTACTGTTATTACCACCACACTGGATGAGAAAATTAACAAGGCTATTGAAACTGTGATAAGCCCAATTACTGGCAAGATCAACAATAATGATACTATGCTAAAGAAGATGATCACTCTATCCAACACGAGCATGAAAACAATTGTTGATAATCTTAAAGCCATCTGTACCCTACTGGAAGGGAATAATACTGATAAAATGAAAGAAGAAGATCAAGGGAAAGATGATATATAGTTGCCTGGTCTGAGTTCTAGAACTAGATCCAGTGCTAGAAAGAAGACTACGGTCCAAGCTAAAGATATTTCCAACCTGAAGGAGTCCATCAAGAATATACAGAATCAGATGGAGAAATCTGAGGAATTCCTCAAAATGATGAAGTGACCATGCTGTTGGGAGTTCTTTTGCCCTATTTTGTTGGTAGTTTTTTTATTTTAGTATCATGCACTTTTTGTGCTAGTGCTTTAATGTAATATATGGGATATGCCCCTCTCGATTTATGTCCCTTTTTGGGATAGATTGATCTGTATTTTACTTAACTTATGTGTATCTTATTTATGCTTTGTTAAAGAGTTTCAGGGTCCCTTCAAAACCTGCAGTTACCGTAATCAAAAACATTTGTGACACTTAAAGTAACTTTACCAACGTCTAACATTTAAAATTTTCAAACCTCATTCCAACAAGCTATTATACCAAGATTCTTTTAAAGATATTTTAATAAAATTTAAGGAATCTTTGTAAAATAATTAAAATAAAGCCATTGATACACCCAAGTTGCCAAAATTTTCAAAAAAAAAATCAAAATATTATTGCACTGAAGTGATATTGATGATGAATAATACAAATCAAGCCCGATCAGATGGATTACTTTAAATAGACGCTCTCCCCAACAATCTTGTACAACACATCAAAAGATGGAAATCACTTTGGAAAGTGGTATAAGTGTCCTCAAGATTAACTGTAGAATATTTATATGCAGTGTATAATATTGTATATGTTGGATCCATTTCTTATAGATACCAAAGCAATGCCAAAGAAGGAATAAGAACTCAACATAAAGTTCACTGTTTGAAGAGTTGAAAAGATTATTGTGCCAAATGAAAAACTTAGATGCATTAAAGATGACATCAGTAATGTTGTTACCACTTATAAAAATTATTTCTTTTAGTTTTCCTTACATTCATTTAGTCTTATAGCTTCCACTTGTGTCACTTGTAACTTGAACCTTAAAAAACAAAAATATAAATATTAGATTATGTGTAATGCCCCGCCAGGGAACCCTTGAGATATTAACCTAAAACATATTACTACATTTGCAGAATATTTTTTTTCTTAAATGTTTACAAACAATGATGAATATACAAGCGGAAGCAAAACATAAAATCCATAAATACATAAAAATAAATATAATCTCCATAGGTAGATTACACATCTCAAGGGTTCCTTGACGTAGAAACTATGAAATATGATTACATCCATAAAATACATATTACATCATAATTACATCTGAATGATACAATACACATAATCATCAACATCCATTCTACATATCACAGGGTATGTAATTACAATAAAATAAAAAGTAGAATTTTAGGGAACCTCTGCCTCTATTGCTCCTCTTCCTAGTTTTTTTTGCCCTCTCTCTCTTGCCCATAGAATTGTGTCTTACTCCAAGAAGATAGGAAAGGAAGTAATTGCAGCCAGGATCATCCAACACTAGAACAAGGACGTCAGAGTCTCAAATGGTAAAAGAATCACTACCTCCCAATCTCATGGAAACCTATGGTTCCACTCCCAATGTGCTAAGGATATAACATCAAATCCCACTCGGATAGAAATACCAAACAATCAGGTAGACTAAGCAAGGATCCTAAAAGCTCCTATCTCAAGGGTACAAACTCATAAGTCAAAGGTACACATAATAACCCAGAGGCAACCAACACATGTAGGAAACTTAGAATTAAATCAGGGAACTGTCATCACATGAGTCAACTCTAAGGTCACCTGGTAGCCTCTCTAGACTCCAACCCCTAGTGACTCTATGCGGTATCAGTAGTCCTTTCATGCAGACATGGAAAACCAACTATGCCAAACTCACCATCACTATTGGATGGGCAAGCATCTTCTCTCACTCCCATCCTTAGCCTATACTAGCACTCAAGACATGGGCGAGGAATCATTATCTTATTAATTCATTTTAATCCTCATTAATTTAATATTATCACTTGATTAAGTAACCTACTAAGGATACCCAGGTAGCCACTTCTGGGCTCCGACGCCTCCAAAGTAAGTCACTTCCCCTTTAACACCTAGATAACCTACCCTAGGTTTAATAATCTTAAATCATGACTCTAAGTCAACATAGTCTCATTATATCCAAAACTGGTTCCAAGAAGTAACAGGAACACATAATGCAATTTCTGTCATAAAATCAACTCCATAAGGTTGGGTCACATTTGATTAAATATCATTCAAGTATGCAAGGCAAATAGATATAAACAATAATCTCTAATCCCGCCTCTGGTAACAGTCCTACTAGGCTGACATACTAATCCCCTCTAATCCCAAACGTGAAAGGAAAATAAATTAAAAAATAGTAGAATTTAATACAATAAACTAATTTGTAAATTTCAGCACAAAATTAATTTACTCAATAATTACTAACAGACTATAATTACATTAAAACAATTAAATTCTAACCCTAATAAATCAATTTATAACATTTATGAAATAAATTAATTTTAAGAATTAAAATTACTAACACAATATAATTTTATAGTCTAATTTAGAAATAAATTAATTGCCTGATTATAATAATCAAATGCATCCTCAAAATAATATGCCACAAAAGACTAGCAAAATATATCACTTTAAATAAACAACCCAAATTTAAACATAATTATTAACAAAAGAAAATCATGCCTACTTAATATACACATGTCAAATAAACCGCCTTAATTTTATTAATCTTCTTATGTTTTTTAATAATTTATTATTTTTTATATTAATTTAACATTTCTTAATATTTTATAAAATTTAAAATTAAATAAAAAACAAATTATGAGGGGGACATGCGGTCTCCACCCCTGGTTGTCCTCGCGACAGCCTAGGCTATCGTGCAGCAATCCCTAGGACTGTTGTTTCGGCAAGGGTGGAGGTTGGGGTGGCCCTCGCCTCCTCTCCCAAATTGATTTTTTTTTTAAATTTTTATAAATAAAAAAAATTAAATACGGTACTAGTAAATACTGTACCCTAGGGTAGAGAACTTGAATTTTTTTATTATTTTTTTATTTTTGAAAATGAAAACATAGGTATGCAAGAAATACTATCATGTGAATAAATTTTAATAGAAAAGAATATATATATATATATATATATATATATATATATATATATATATATATATATATATATATATAACATAAAATTTGTAACCATATATTTATTTTTCTTTTACAGATAAATAGAAAATCTCACATGCCCAGATCGATCTAGGTATTTTTAAAATTTGTTTTCTAAGGTTTAATTGAAACTTTATTTTCAAATCTAATGCCAGATCTAAGTTTTCTCCAAATAAATCTATTGTAAGGTTGAACCTAGGGTTTTCAGACAAAATATTATTTCACAGAATTTCCAATAATCATTAATCTAATTTCTATCAATTCCATAAATTCAAACCCTAATTGAAATCAAGCAAAAATTTAAACCAAGGATTGCATGCATATCAAAATTTCCTACAATCAAATTCCAAAATTTTCAATATGAAGAGAAATCACATGAACAATCCAAATATCCAGATCTGATAGGTTCGAAGAAAACTCTCATTTTAGAATTACAAAATTACAATCACAAGGGTTATCAAACCCTACCTCAAAGACCAAATAGATAAATTCGACGATGACTAGAAATAAAGACAAATCCAAACTCTCAGAAATTTGCACCAAATTGAAATCCTTCACCCAAAAATTCTCAAAACTTGTGTGTTAAGAATAATGACCAAACCTTCACAATATAGGAAATTAAATTCCACATGCAAAGGTTGGAACTCAACTCTACTCACAACCTTGTTTTCATTAATTTCTAAATTCCTCTAATTTCAGTTCTGAACCCAAGACTAATTTTCTAATTGCTCTTGTTAAACCACTTAACTCAAAATTGACTAATTCTTTTTATTTTATTTATTTTAATTTTGATTGTGCAACTTGCATTCGAATTAAATTAAATAATAATATTTAATATACTTTAATTGTCCACGTGTTATTTAATTTCTCAATTAATAAATACCTTTTATTTGAAAAGTTAAATTTACAAATAATTAAATCTAAAGTGAATGTATTTAATTATTTTTCATTAATTAAATATCTTTATTTTCACAATAAGCTATTTAATTAAAATCATTAAATTTAATAAATGCATTTAATTAATTTAGATATTAATTAAATTCTCTCACATTTAAAATAGCTAAAAATAGCAAAATTTAATTTATTTAAAATTACACAATTAATCTAAATAAATTATCTAATTATAGCAATTGCATCAATAACCAAAAATCAACTGAACTTAACCATGCTCAAAGAAGGGACTATAAACTCACATCACCTGGATGAGTTTGGAAAGGGTAAAATATCATAATCTTGTCCATTATTTCAGGACAATAGAATGGCTTAGGTTGAGATTTGGATTTGAATATTATCTCCACTCTTTTACCCTTGAGACTTGCGATAGGGCACACTCATCCTAACAATTCAGGGAAGTCGATGCCCAATATTTTCAAACTTGCATACAAGACCAACATGTATATACATGTATATAAAATAAGCAATGGTGGGGATCAAGACATCGTGTGGATCCCGCAAGTAGGTAACTACAACTTCGTCCCTCAACCATATCAAACACGTCATACAAGAAAGTAAAAGCATACATGATAACCATACACATGCAAGTATGGGGTAAGTATAATCATAATCATAAGCATCATTTAAAACATGTAAATCATTATCATTAAATAACTAACATCATCTAATTGCATCAATATAATAACCATAATTATTCATTTATTAAAATCACCATATAGTGTCATACATCCAAAATGACATAATAACTGAAATATCAACCCACACATAAAAGTAGCCTAAAAGAGTTTGGGAATATAAAACTGAAAATTAAACTATGGGTGGGCACTACATCCACCTCCCCTAGAATTAGGCTTACTCTTGGAAGCCTACAAACCAATAGGGATATAAATCTCGTAATCTCATTGTGTCCTCCCAAGTTGTTGGTGACTCATCAGTAGGGTCTCATTGGACCCTTGCCTGCTCAATGGTGTGATCCCTGAGGGTCATATTTTGTCATTGAAGAATGCAAATGGGCTCCAAAGCCAACTGCCTATCCTCTACCTAGAAATCATTCTAGTCAAGTACATGTGCAACATATGATATATATTGTCTAAGTACTCAAACATGGAAAACATCATGAACACAAGACAATCTGGGCGGCAAAGCAAGATGATAAGCAATTAGTCCTATCCTCTCAAGAATCTCAAAAGGTCCTACAAAATGAGGCACCAACTTTGAACCCTTTCCATAACGGATCAGACTCTTCCATGGATGCACTCTCAAGAACACCTTAACACCAACAACAAACAGTTTGTCCACTTTGTGAGCATATGCATATTTCTTCTACCTATTCTGATTTGTGGTCACATGCTCAAAGATGTGCTCCACCTGTTTCTCCATATCTCAAAGCATCTCAGGACCTACCAAAATAAAATCCTCTAGCTTATCCCAACTCAAAGGTGTACGACAAGGATGACCATATAAAGCCTAAAAAGATGACATACCAATAGAACTGTGATATCCATTATTGTAGGCAAACTCAACCAAATACAAATAGTCCTCCCAATTAGTCTATCTATCCATGACATACATTCTAAGCATATACTCAAGCACCTGATTAACCCACTCGGTCTAACCATCAGTCTCAGGATGATATGTCAAACTAAAATTTAGTTGTGCTCCAAGATCATGATCCAAAGAGGTCAAAAAATGTAGACATGAATACAGGATCCCTATCTCATACAATCTTGTGGGGAATACCATGTAACCTCACAATATCCTACATGAAGACCCTAGCCACTAAACTTTTTTTATAGGATGATCTCATAAGAGAGAAGTGTGCCACCTTGGTCAACCGGTCAAGGGTAACCATAATGGTATCATGTCTACAGGGTGTCATAGGAAAACCCATGATGAAATCCATTGAAATGATATCCCATTTCCATGAAGGAATGAGATTGGGTTGTAAAAGACCTACTAGATGTCAGTGGTTTTCCTTAACCCTTTGACATTCTAAATATTTAGCCACAAAATCAGCAATGTCACGTTTCATACCGAACCAATAGTACAACTATCGAAGGCCTGTATGCATCTTCTTGACATCTGGATGTGCTGAGTTAGGTGCATGATGAGCCTCAAATAAGATCAAGGTATGAAGATCATCTAATGGGGGTACATATATCCATCTCATGTAACATAAAAGATTATCAGACTCCAAAACATACCCTAAAAATCTACCCTCCAAACGTCTCTCTAACTCAATCTTAGCTCTTACTTCCTTGTACCAAGTATTTGAAGGAAGTGCCTAGAGTATATGACTCTGCAAATCTACACCAAGAGTAAAAGATGATATCTCATGTCTCCTACGACTCAAGGCGTCAGCTACCACATTTTTCTTACCCTATATGTACTTGACCTCAAAGTCATATTCACAAAGAAACTCCATCCATCGCCTCTGTTTGCCATTCAGGTTAACATGTTCTTTTGGGATAAATCTGCCATGAACATCTCATCTTCTTCGATGCATGAAAGTGAGTTAATGAACTTGTGAAGCAAGCTCACAACTACTAACTATTGACTAAGAATAGAAAACTATCTTAAAAATGAATGACTCATCATGGTTCTCAGTTTGACACCATCCCTAGCAACGGAGCCAAAAATGAATAGTCTCACAATAGGTAATGATAATCATGCCATTGTCTCTCTTATGAATAATGTATTCATACTAAGGATTACTTTTCCTAATCATGAAATGCATTTAGATTGCCAACCCAAGGACGTATACTTGAAATGGGACAGCATGATTTGTTCACTAAGCCCCTCAAAGAGTCATACTACCTATGCTGCAGGAAGATAAAGTGCATGAAAGAAACCTATGCTATACTGCAGGAAACTAAGCACACTTAACTAAATGAAATTACTACTAAAATCTTATAAACTTAACCTAAGCCTATATTAGCAACTCAAAGCATTCACTATGTCTATCTCTACAAGTGTTGCAGGAACACTCACAGTAATAATGTTGCAGGAGTAAAATAGTAACTTCTACTTGAAAGCACAGGAAATATAGAAAGAAATTCTACTCTATTCTAATCTACTCCACCTTCCAAGTGGGCCCCCTTGGTTGGCTTCATCTAACTACTAACATAGAATATACTTTAAAATCACTCTTTCATTATATTCTCATAAACTGATTACATAGTAATGGAACAATACATGAAAAATATAGAGAGTAGCTTTGCTATGCTAAACACAACAATCGTATATATTTTCACATTACACAAATAATCAATCAAATCCATTTATATAAAGGATTGACGCTTATTGAAATCATGAAAGTAAGTTCTGACTAAGTCTTGCCATAGAAGAAGGAAATATAACAACCCACGATAGAGTACAATAAAGTCTGGATAACTAATTCAATAGAATAATGAGCACTGAGGAAATATAGTAGAGTTGTTTCCTATATTTTCTAGAATGATGGCTCCTCTCTAGTAGTGGCATGATCCTTGGTGATGTGATGGCTCTCTCCATCATAGTTGGAACTTCAACATTTCTTCTTTAATGCAGTCGATCCACTCTCCAGTTGTTCCTTATTTTCCTGGCAGGTTAGTAGCATGTGGATATGTATACAAGTCAACTAGTCAATTATTACCCAAATATTAGAACACAGATTCAAGTAGCTATATGAAGTACTACAATATATATATATATATATATATAACATTCAGAAAAACATGTCATATCTAACTACCCATAATCTTGGTGGTTCTAACTGTACTTATCACAATTTCACATAGTTATAGGTCAATGAATGTCTTGGAAATGTTTTAACAAAGCATAAAGATTATCATAAAATAGAGACAATAAATTGTCTCATCATCTGCTCCCTAACAAGCATAATGTTTGTCCTCAAGCATTACACTTTTTGGCTATAGATCTAAAATTACCAACACTTGCATTTCCCTTCTCTCCACTCTTAAAAGTATAATATAATCCTCTTGTCCTCTCCCAGTATTCCATATGATGTTCCTCATGTAGATGGTCTAGTCTGGTAGCTTTGATATCATACAGAGGCCATAAGAGTGTTGGTGGTTGGAAAGATAGGGGAAACAACAATTCTCTTCTAATCTATCATCCTAGATGCATGTACCTGGTTGCTCTATTCATGGCTACCTCAAAATTTATTGGGCTATGCGGCTCAGATTTCTTAAAGACCTTGGGTAGCCTATTCCATTTGCTTCTTACCCCGGTGAGAGCTCTCTAGATGAAAAATAGGGTAACCCTTGATACTCCCTATAAACCCTATCTCTAAGTGCAAAGACCTTTTCTCTTATTTCAGGTTTTTGCCTTCCATAGGTTAGGTTAAACCAATCTCTTAGGAGGACATCATGTTTTCTCGATTCAGCTCTTAAGGGTAATGGTTCAGACTTTTTCAGGTCTCTGTAGTTATTTAGTTTCCTGTCATAATTTGCCTCATTATACATCCAGGACATTAGGGCTCTCAAATGGATATCACCTATATAAAGAAAAGGGTTCCATTCAGTTTCATGTTGAATGACAAAATTATGCAGATAAAGCTCATAGAGTAAGTTATGTTTTCATGAAGGAAGGGTCTGGTATAATCCATAAAATTATTGAGCTGATTTAAAATCACAGTCTATATCCTTCATAGTCATCATTATCTTAAATAGGAGGAACTATTCTTTCAAATAGATGGCATAAAATCTGAGAGGTGGTCTACAAGCTATAACCTGATCAGCTAGTTTGAGAGCATGATCCATTTGTTGCTTCTTCTTCTTCAACTATTCTTTAAGAACTTCTATCTCCTCTTGTTGCTCATCTATCTCTTTCTACATTCTTTTTATTTCTTGTTTCCACAAAGTTTTCTAGAAGACAAACTGGTCATATATATTGAAGAGGATAGATTGTAATGTTGGAGGGCCAAATTCTTGCAACTAGATGCTCTATTTTCTCCTTTCCTTACAAGTCTATTCAAAATATTCAGTAAACCATGTTTCTTTTTAAGACATAATAGACATATGGGAATAAACAGAGTTTGGTGGAGGAGTCAACTAGACATCTTCAGCAATGTTTTCTTGTACTATATTAGGGCTTTCCTCAGGTGCACCCAGATCATCATGTGATATATTACCACAAGGTTCTTGCAGATTTTGGGGAGATGAAGGAACTTTTGTTTGCTTAGGGGAATTGTCAAAAATATACTCAACAAAAGGCTTCATGGTAGGTTTTTCTAATGGAACACTTGGGTTTTCCAGGGAAATTGGAGACACTTGTCCTCGCATTCGAGGACTTATCCACACAATTTTTTCACAACCTCTATAGTCTTCTTTTTGAGGGTTCTTTTTGGCCTTTCTCTTGCAGGAACAGATGCTATAGGATTCGACCTTTTTCTTTTACTTTTTGGGACCACAAGGTTTTGAACTTCATTCTCAAGATCAGGGGTTTCTTCTCCAATTTTTTGTTTTCCTTTCCTTGTGGAAGAGGTAGGGACATTAATTTCTAGAATGGGTGAAGGCCTATTTTCTTGAAGTAATTATGGTTCTTTTTCTTGTGTAGTTGTTTCCACAGTGGGCTCAGAAGGTGTTGCATCATTTTCAAGGGGTTGTTGAGCAGGGTAGGTTGCAGTGTTTTATGCTGGACAAATTTTGATCATGCTAAGGGAGAGACATCCCTAAGGGATTTTTCAACTAGCAGCTTAATTAGGGCATGGTGGGTGATAGAATTTGTATTCCCTTTTTGAGTCTCTTCAATGCTAATACTTAGCATATTATACAAGAAATTAGGGACATTTACTGGGAGACTATGCCTTATACAACTAAGTAGCTTAAAATAATGTGCATGTAGATTTGAAAATCTTCCCTCGCATGTTAGGTACCTGATAATATGCATTGCTATCTCATTGTATGGTGGAGGAAGAGACATTCGTTTGCACCCTTGCCTGCCAATCTCCAGAGGAGGATCACTTGGAAGGGAAAACTAGGCTCGTGATGACCTAGCGTCATGTTCATTGGGGTAATATTCCCCAATTGCTGATAACTCAGTTACCTTTTCTATTCTCTCTTATATTGAGACAACCATTAAACCCCATATGGTCACCTGCCCTTCCTCAAAAGTATTCATAAACTGAGCTGCCACCTCTTCATTAAAATTAGATAATTGCAAGAAATAAGCCAACCAACCACATGCATTAAACCTCCTAACTGCTTCAATGTCTGTAAGCAAAAGGCCATGATGCACTGGCTTGCGTCTCTACAGTTGTCCACCCATTTTTTTCCAAATATTCTACCTCCAAATTTCTTCTCACCGTAGCTTGTTAATCTTTTGACCCCACTTGTTCTACAAATACCTTATTCCCTTCTTGAATTTCAAATGCTCTTCTTGAAAATACAGACCTTTCTCTTGTAATTCCTCTATTTTTTTTAGCATGAAACAATAATAATGGCATTTTAATAGAGGACATTATAAATTTAACTACAAGCTACCACATAGTTTAATTATAATCTTTGTAGGTCACATCAACTTCAGAAAATTGGGAATTATTTGGGATTTATAGTATGGAAAATGTGTGAGAATAAAGGGGAGTTAATGAAACAAGGCCTAAGTACAGCTTTGAAATGACAAGGAAGTGACAAGGATAGCTTAGAAATAACATTAGAACTTAATACACTTCCCCTTCCCCCTATGAAACATTAACAAGTGTCCACACTTGGCACATTCAGCACAGGATGCAGAACTGGTGTAACGTTGTAATTATAATTTATTGTAGTACTAAATATAATTACCAAAATCTAAGTGCTAAAAGTGGAAAGAGATTTGAAAAGTTGTACCTAACAGCTGATTACCATACGTGCAAAATAAAAGGTGGTGAGAGTGAAATGATGCTGGCAGCTACATGTGTCAGCTAATGTGACTCTTATTGAAAACATAAAAATAGAAAAAGATGATGACATGGAGGGTGGATGGATGGAAGATAGAGAAATGAAATGGGTTAGAAAGAAGAATAGGCAAAAGTGAATGGAGAATTGGACTTCATGCAACATGAATTTTTATTATGGTCGTACTTTGAAGGCATGTTATATTGAAGCTGCAAGAAGAAGGTTTTCACCTTCTATTGTAGGAAGTGTTACTTGTTGTGCGGCTGAAGTGTTATTGTGGAATTGTTGCGGGAAGTCCTCTTTTAATTGGGGCTGATGATATAGGCATAGATGATGTTTGTTGATGAGTAATTTGAATTACACTAGATCTATTCTTATCAACTAGACTACTCCGTTGTTGAAGACATATTCAATTGTATAAGGTTCCAGCCATCTTGTCTGTAGCTTGCCTAGAAATTCTTTGAATCTAGAGTCATAAAATAATGCCCAATCACCCACATGAAATTTTTTTCTCTTAATATGGGAATCATGCAACCTCTTTTGTTGTTTCTATACTAGCTTTGTGCGCTCCAATGCAGATTTGTGCATTTCATCCAAGGAATTGAGGTGTAGAAGGCGTTCTTTCTGTGTTGCAAGGAGATTAATGTTTAATTCCAGTGTTGTATGCAATGTCTTGTGCTTGAATTCAATTAGTAACATTTTTTCCTTCCCATTTACTAATTCAAATGGAGTGAATCCTTTGGTTGTCTTCCAGGTTGTGCGGTAGGCTCAGACTGCTTCTGTGAGTTGGCTGCTCCAATATCGTTGTTGCAGATGAACTATTTTTGTTAAGATGGCTTCAATCTCTCTATTTTTTACCTCTGCCTGACCATTTTCTTCAGGATGTGATGCAAGGAAGGGTTCAAGAGGGGCCAAACAATGGCACACCATAATGATCCAAGCCTGCTCAACACATGCAGAAGCAAATAAACACAACAGTGAGAGAGAGAATGCAGAAGCTTTCATATATTTGCATCACATAGAATGATACATGCCAGACTGTAAGGCCTTCTTGGTTAGGGCCAAATATTATAATGAACTACAGAAGTCCTCAAACATGAGAGGATTTGTCAAAATCTTCAATTCTATCTTCTCTCTAAAAACTCCACTAAAAACTGCTTCCTAAACTACAACCAAACAACTACATTTATACAAGAAGCTACTGAACTGAGTCAGCCTTCAAATCCATAATCAACAAAAGAAATGATTAGATCTAGGACCACACACCTCCCAATGATTGATTCCAGCATTAAATCTATGATCCATAATAAATGCACAAGTCGGCTCAACAAGAACTCAAAAGAAACTACTCAGTAAGCAAGGATGACCGAGCAAGAGACAAGCATCATCGAGCACCAGTGAAATAACCGACCACACTAGGTAACCAAAGGAAACCAACCAACTACTAGCCAACTTAGTCAAAGAAGGAATCGAGCAACACAGACAAACTCCAAAATGTTTTTGGTGACACAGGATTGCCAAGGACCCGAGATGCTCCTGCATCAAACACGGGCTTATTTTGAAATGATTCTCTGAATCATTTGGTAGGTCTAGTCTGAGCTGCATCCAACTTAGACTGAGAAATCCATGAATTGTCTTCCATCGATCCATTCTTCCACTTTACCAGATATTCCATATACTATTTTCCTCTTGTACTTTTGCCAACTCTTTCCTTAAAAATCTATTCAATTTCTTCACTCTACTTCTTAGGATATTCTGTCGGTATTGTCACTTCTTCATCAGGTTCATGATACTCATACAAATCAGCAATGTTGAAAATAGGTGATATGTCCATGTCATCAGGTAACTCAATCTCATATGCATTTTCACTATCAAATTTCTTCAAGATCTTGCAAGGTCCAAACTTCTTCATCTTCAGCTTCTCATATGTTCCAACAGGAAATCGGCCTTTCTTCAAATGAACAATCACTTCATCACCAACATCAAAATTTTTATGTTTCCTTGATCTATCAACTCTATCTTTGTATTTTTTATTAATGTCTTCCAGCTTCAGCTTCACATCTTCATGCAATGTCTTCATGTACTCAGCAAATTTTACTCCTTCAGTACTTCTTTTATTTTCATCAGTAATGTCTCTCAAATCAGATATACCTCTCAGCTATGTGCCATTCACAATCTCAAATGGTGTCTTTCCAGTACTCCTATTCATTGAATTATTGTATGCAAACTCTGCTTTTGCCAATACAGAATCCCAATTACTCGGTGTATCTCCAACTAAACATCTCAAAAGATTTCCCAAACTTTTGTTCATAACTTCAGTCTGTCCATCAGTTTGTGGGTGAAATGTAGAACTATATTTCAACTCAGTGCCAAATTTTTTCCAAAGGGTTTTCCAAAAGTATCCAACAAATTTACTATCTCGGTCAGAGATAATACTCCTCGGTAATCCATGCAATCTGACAATTTCCTTAAAGAAAAGATCTGCTACATGTACTCCATCTGATGTCTTTCTACAAGGTATAAAATGTACCATGTTAGAAAATCTATCCACAACAACAAATATAGAATCATTACCTCTTATTATCTTTGGTAAGCCAAGAACAAAATCCATACTGATGTCAATCGAGGGTTTCTCAGGAACAACAATCGGTACATACAATCTAATATTCTGACTTACTCCTTTTGCAACTTGACAAATTCCACAACTTTTCACAAATTTCTTAACATCTTTATACAACTGCGGTAAAAAGTACTTCTCCTTAAGCAAATTCCATGTTTTATCAATATCAAAATGTCCAATTAAACCACTACTATGCTTCTCTTTTATCAAATTAGTTCTCATTATTCCTCTTGGTATACACAACTTAATACCTTTAAACAACATACCTTCCTGAATAAAATATTCATCCCATTTAGTATCTTTTTGATCTTGAATAGGTGCTCTGCACTTTCTCCATGGCTCAAAAAAATCAAGGTCAAACTCATAAGAATCTCTCATCTCATCAAAACCAAGAACTTCAATTTTCATCTCGGTCACCAAAGATCTTCTTCTACTCAATGCATCAGCAACTCGATTACTGACTCCACTTTTATGCTTTATTACAAATTTGTAACTCTGCAAATACTCAACCCATTTCATATGTCTCTAATTCAACTTATTCTGACTACCCAAATACTATAAATCCTTATGATCAGTATACAACACAAATTCACTCAGTATCAAATAATGTCTCCATTTCTTAAGTGCTTGAACAATAGCATAGAATTCTTGATCATACATAGAAGATTTCCTTCTAGCATCATTCAAATTTTCACTAAATAAAGAAATAGGTTTACCTTCTTGACTCAATACAGCTCCAATTGCACTTCCACTTGCATCACATTCTACTTGAAATACCTTACTAAGATCAGGTAATGCCAAAACTGGTAATTCAGCAACCTTCTACTTCAGGGTCTCAAAAATTTTGTCAGCTCCATGTATCCACTTGAATTCTCTTTTTTCTCCTCTCATAGTTTCAGTCATAGCATTACAAATTGAACTGAAATTCCTTATGAACTTTCAGTAAAAACTTGCCAAACCATGAAATGATCTTACCTCACTAGCATTCACAAGTGTAGGCCAATTCAAAATAGCTTCAACCTTTTCAGGATCCATTTTCAAACCATCAGCTAAAATAACAAATCCAAAATACACAATCTCCTCTTTCATGAATGAACACTTTTTCAAATTTATCAGCAACTTTTCCTCTTTCAATCTCTGCAAAACTTGTCTAACATGCAACAAATGTTCTTCTCTGGTCTTACTGAATATCAAAATATCATCAAGATATACAATCACAAACTTACCCAAGAATTTCTTCAAAACTTCATTCATCAGCCTCATAAAAGTACTCGATGCATTAGTTAAACCAAAAGGCATAACCAACCACTCATACAAACCTTCTTTTGTCTTGAAAGTAGTCTTCCATTCATCACCTTCTCTGATTTTGATCTGATGATACCCACTTTTCAAATCAATCTTTGTGAAATACTTTTCTCTAGTCAAACTATCCATTATGCCATCCATTCTCGGTATAGGAAACCTACACTTCACTGTTATCTTATTTATTTCTTTGGAATCCATACATATTCTCCATTCTTTTAAGGTGCCAATATAGAAGGTACTGCACAAGGACTCAAACTTTCTCTGATCAAACCTTTCTCTAGCAACTCTTGAATCTATCATTTCAATTCTTGATTCTCAGTAGGTGTCAACCAATGAAGTGCCTTATTCGGGAAACTAGCTCCAGGGATTAGATCCATACAATGATCAATTCTTCTTTTCAGTGGAAAACTATCAGGTACATTATCAAAAATTATATCATTGTACTTTGTTACTTGGTTTGTTAGGGATCATAGCAAAACATACATCATTCTTTTTCAAAGAGTTAACAAACTTTCTTCTCTCCATCAAACAAACTTTCACAGATGTGCAAACATTACTAACAGGTTCTTCCATCAATAGTAACAAGATTTGTTTCTTTCCATCAGCCACAATAGTATACTTATGCAATATCCCATCATTTATAGCATGTCTATCATATTTCCAAGGTCTACCCAACAAAATATGACAATAATCCATAGGCATGATATCACATAACACCTTATCATAGTACTTTCCAATCTTCAAATTCACATAACATTGTTTACTTACCATGAGTGTGTGCTCATCTTTGATCCATGAAATCTGATAGGGCTTCGGATGTACTAACCTTTCCAACTGCAACTTTGTGACCATCTCTTCAAATGCTAGATTCTTTGAGCTACCACTGTCAATGATTACCTTCCAGACTTTATCAGAAACTCTACATCTAGTCTTGAACAAACTTTTCCTTAGCGGGTCTTCCTTCTTACTTTCATTCCAGAGTGCTCTCCTTACCATCAAGTTATTTTCTTTCTTAGGTTCTTTCGGTGACTCTTCTTGCACCAAAGCATTTCTACTGCTACTAGCCTTCTTACTAGCATGTGTACATTCAAAAGATCTATGTCCTTCTTCTCCACAATTGTAACAATTTCCTTAGAAACTTCCTCTGCTATAACCACCTCGGTAGTTACTGCCTCTACCCCTAGATGAACTTTCACCTTTCCACTCAGTCTTGCCTTTGTCCAGATTTGTCTTTTTTGGTTCAGATCTACCATTTTCACCATTAGATCTACCTCTTCCTCTAGGGAAACTACCACCTCAACCTCTTTGTCTTTGCTCATGTCTCTTGTTCAATTTCTCCTCGGCTTTCAATGCAAATTGATAAGCCTCTTCAATATTCTCCAACTTGACCATACTAATTTTCTCTTGGATGGAAAATCTCAAACCATTCAGGTATCTACCAATTCTTTCCACATCATCTTCATCATGTCCAGATCTAATATCTAATCTATAGAATTCCTCAGTATATTCCTTTACCAAGCTATCTTTCTATATCAAAATTTGCATTCACTAAATTAGGTTAATCTAATAATCACAAGGTAAGAACTTTCCTTTCAATTTATTCACCACTTTATTCCATACCTTGATTTTCTCTTTGCCTTTCCTCTTCCTATCCAGTTGCAGATGTTCCCACCATAAGGATGCATGACTTTTCAACTTTGTGCTTGCAATCTTCACCTTCTTGTCTTCAGGAATGTTTTCATACTCAAAATAATTTTCCATCTCGATGATCCAATCAACCAATTCATCAAAATCTAGCTTTCCACCATACTCAGGAGGATTGAAATGTGGTGGACTTTAGACTTGTCAAATCCTTCAAAAATATTTCTTCACCTTGATCCATAACATGTGCAAGTTCTGCATTTGCCTATTCCTCCTCAATTTCATCATCACTAACATCTTCAAGATGTCTGCCTCTTCTTTGGGCTGTTTCAACATCTTCTAACCTAGTAGCAATCTGCCTTATCATATCTACCAATCCTAGATCTGCATCTCACCTCCCATGAACCATCTTGACAACCCTCTACAATTGCAGGTCAGATCGCAATCTGCTACCCCACAACAATCAACTACGGATTCAAGAGGAACCTACAAACCTAGATCTGCAGACCTAGATCAAGATCTCACCTCGCTCTAATACCACTTGATGCAAGGTAGGGTTCAAGAGGGGCCAAACAATGGTGCACCCTAATGATCTAAGCCTACTCAACACATGCCAAAGAAAATAAACACAATAGTGAGAGAGAGAATGCAGAAGCTTTCATATATTTTCATCACATAGAATGATACATGTTAGGTTGTAAGGCCTTCCTAGTTAGGGCTAGATACTACAATGAATTACAAAAGTCCTCAAACATGTGACGATATGTCAAAATCTCCAATTCTATCTTCTCTCTAAAAACTCCACTAAAAACTACTTCCTAAACTACAACCAAACAACTACATTTATACAAGAAGCTACCAAACTGAGTTGGCCTTTAGATCCACAATCAATAGAAGAAATAGTTAGATCTAGGACCGCACACCTCCCAATGATTGATTCCAGCATTAAGTCTGTGACCCATAATAAATGCACAAGTCGGCTCAACAAAAACTAAAAAAAAACTACTCGGTAAGCAAGGATGATCGAGCAACAGACAAGCATCACCAAGCGCCAGTGAAATAACTGACCACCCTTGGTATTCAAAGGAAACCAACCAACTACCGACCAACTCAGTCAAAGCAGGAACCAAGCAACATGGACAAACTCCAAAATGTTTTTGGTGACATAGGATTGCCAAGGACCCAAGATGCTCCTGCATCAAGATGGTAAGGGTTGGACTTCTGATGCCTAATATTGTATTCCTTCATTAGTTCGGTGATCAAATTAGATGTAAACTATGCTCCCTATTTAGTTACAAGTTCTCTTTGCACTCCATAGCAGGTGAAGATGTCCTCATATAAAAATTGTGCTACCTTTTGATCTCATGCATACTGCATGGCTTTTACTTCCACCCATTTGGTCAGATAATCTATGCATACCAGTATGTATGATTTCCTATTTGAAGGAGGATCTATTGAACCAATGAAATCCATTCCCCATTTCTCAAATGGTGTTACCACCACTTGTGGGTGTAAGGGAATTTCATCTGATTTGGTGGGACGACCCATTCTCTAGCATTTATCACATTTTCTTATGTAGCTAGCTGCATCCTTGTGAAGTGTTGGCCAGTAGTAACCTGTTGTCAAGATCTTCAGAGTTGTCCTCTTGGTGGCAAAGTGGCCTCCACATGGCTCATCATGACAAGCATGGAGAATATCATATGTCTCATCCTCTTGCACACACCTTCTCATGATTTGGTCTGGACTAGTATAAAATAAGGTGTTGTCAATCTAGGAGAATTGGAAACTTTTCTCAACAAGCATTTGTCTGTCCTTTAGAGAGAAATGTGGGGGCATTTTGTCAGCTGCAAGGTAATTAGCTATATTAGCATACCATGGATTTTTTATAGTAATATGAAATAGGTATTCATCAGGGAATGTATCATCAACCATAGTAGCATCTGAGTCAGCATTCTGGATAAATAATCAGCCACTACATTTTCCTTCCCTGGCTTGTCAATAATGGTTATATCAAATTCCTGCAAAAGAAGAAGCCATCTTGTTAACCTACCTATAATGGCAGGTTTGTTCATTAGATACTTGATTGCTGCATGGTCAGTATGAACAAAGATGGGGTAACCTGTTACATAATGGTGGAATTTGTTTAAGGCATAAACTACTACCAGTAATTCTTTTTCAGTTACTGTGTAATTTAATTCTAGTCTATGTAGGCTCTTGCTGATATAGTAAATGGAATTTTCAAGGTTACTAGGCTTTTGTCCTAAGAAAGCACCTATTGCATAGTTTGAATCATCTGTATGTATGTGAAATGGTAGAGACCAATCAGGTCCTTTAAGGACTGGTGATGTTGTTAGAAGTGACTTGAGCTACAAGAAGGATTCATCACAAGCTGATGTCCATATAAACTCAGCCTCTTTAGTAAACAAGGTGTATAGAGGACTAGCTATTTGACTGAAATTCTGAATAAAATGCCTATAATAGCCAGCATGTCCTAAGAAGGATCTTACATCTTTTTGCGTAGTAGGTGTAGGCAATGTGAGAATTACCTTGATTTTTACTGGGTCTACTTGGATACCTGCTGCTGAAATAAAATGTCCAAGTACAACGCCTTCCTACATCAGCATAAAACATTTCTCACCGTTGAGAGAGAAATTTTGTTCCTTGCATCTGATCAGCACCTTTTGCAGATTTTGCAGAGCTTCTTCAAATGTGACCCCAAATGCAGTAAAATCATCCATGTATATCTCCATGCAATCATGTGAAATGTCAGCAAAAATACTAATTACAGCTCTCTAGAATATTGTTGGAGCATTACACAACCCAAATGGTAGGATAGAATATGCATAAGTTCCCTAGGGACATGTGAATGTCATCTTTTCTTGATCCTCTAGAGAAATACTAATCTGATTGTATCCATTATATCTATCAAGAAAAGAAAAATACTTTTTACCAGCTAAAGTATCAAGTACTTGATCAATGAAAGGTAAGGGGAAATGATCTCTCTTTGTGGCTCTGTTTAATTCCCTATAATATACATAGATTCTCCATTTACCCCCCCCCCCCCCTTTTAGGCACTATGACCAAAGGTGATACCCATTTGCTATCAGAGATTAGATATATAAAACTAGCATCTAGCAGCTTTTGTAACTCTATTTTGACTATTTCTCTTAACGTTGGGTTAATCCTTCTCTGAGGCTAATGAAGTGGTAGACTTCCCTCATTGATATAAATCCTATGAGTAAAAAGTGTGGGGCTTAGTCCCTTCATATCCCCATAGTCCCATGCAAAGTATTTTTCATGTGTTTGTAGGAGTTTGGTTAATTGCTCCCACTATTGTGAGGGTAGATTTTTATTAACATGAAGGGTATGACCCTATGAAAGCTCAATAGTAGTGGTAACATTAAGCATGGATACTTCAAAGATAGGACTGGAAAATACTTCACAGGGTGGTAACTGATGGATAATATTGGGTTCTGATGGTAAAACATAGTCCCCAACATGGTCCTCGTAGGTAGACAACTCCAACACAGAGCTCTCAGAAATGTCTTTTATCACATCATAGTCATTAGTAAGGACGCTTCTAATCACTGCATCTTCCTCTTGCAACTTCAGAAAAGACTTCCTATGTAACATCATGAGTTAAGCCACAAAGTTCAACTCTTCTTCTCCATCTCCTAAATTTGGCCATATAGGGGCACTTAAATCTGGCTGAGGTTGAGCTGGAGGATATAATTTTAGTTTCTTAGTTGCTTGCCCATCTAAAATTGTCATGTTCCCTGATCTACAACTAATGTTGGCATTAGTCATTGCTAACCATGGGCATCCTAAAATAACAAGGTAACCAACAAGATTGACATTGTGTGATAACATCATGAAATTAGAAGGATATTCCCAGGAGTCTAAGGTATCCTTCTATACTCAGTTTATTCATGGTATCCTTAGTCATGACATTAATGGTAGTGCCTAAGTCTATTAAAGCATTTTTCATAAACTAACCATTAATGGTGATAGTAACAACTGGGCTCCCAGGATCAAAATAATTTGGAATTACAAGCTTTCCCAACATAATATTAGCTAGTTGTCCTATAACATGAACCATTGTGGGATCTTTTTTCTTTCATCCAGGATTTTTGAGACAAGCTTCCTTAATTGCTTTTCCATAGATAGGAACATCTTTAATAGCTTGAACAGAGGAATCTGGATATGCATACTTTTTAGCTGGTCAAGGATATCAAATGATTGTTCTTCTTTGGGTATAGGTTTGTCCAGGCTAAGCCTCTAAGGAAAAGGAGGTTTTATTGATGTCTGAACATTAGCTAGATTGGAGACATTAGCTGGGGGAATTGTATTTGGAAAATCATTCTCTGGAAGTGAAACTAATGTTGTAGGAAGCTCTGGCACTTCCGTGATGAGAGAGGGTTTAGGTGCAGGCAAAGTAGTACCCGATCTTAGGTGTATATCAGTATGTTAAGTGCATAAGAAGGGTATTGTTTCACATCAGTAGCATATATTGCTTGCTGCTATGGTTGACTATTTAGATTCGATTGTGGCTGAGCAGGTAACTGTGTCTATTTTGGAGGACCTATATTTGCAGGAGGTGACATAATTGCAGGTGGATTCACTGGAGGTAGAAAAGGTGGATACCCAAGATTCTGATTAGGCATTGTTGTGGTCCTCTACATTGGTTAGTGGGTTTCCAATTCCCTTGTGGTGACTACAATTGATTTGGAGGTTGTGGCCATTGGGGTTGTTGTGGATTAAACCACTAGTTCTGCTAATTATTTGGCTTGGCATTATTCCAAGTAGATTGAGTATACTGAGGAGGGTTTTGGACATTCTGGTTTTACACTGACTATTATAAGGATTTGAAATTTGCAGAGGGTCTTGAGGCATACCTTGTCTCATGGCCCATGGCCGACATTGAGAAAAAAAGAACACTTGCTCATCCTTTCCTTCTATCTTCAAATACTCAGTTGGAAGGTGTCGATTCTCCAAGTTCATGACCAACTTGCATTGACAATCCTTCTTTTGCTTGCGAAAATGGGGATAGTATTCAATGAGCTATGCCTCCATGTCTACATGCTTCTTCTTGGTATTCATCATGTCCAAGTGTGTAGCAACATCATTAATGATGTCCTGCTTGAAGTCTGACAGTAGGTTTGAGATTTCTATCTTGGAAATGTCAGAGCCACTTCCTTTTGCAAGTGTTGGATAGAATCATCTACCCTTATTTATTGCTGCTTTGGAATAATTCAAATAAATTTTCTTGAGATCATTCCAAGAATACTGAGATACATCTCCTCCATCCATAAGGTCCAACGCTTCCAGATAGTTATCATTCACTCCTCTCAAAAAGACTAGTTTTGTGAATCCTCTTGCAGTGCATGTTGAGGATTCTTCTGTAGATTTTATAAGAAGTGTGATACATAGTCCTCTAGGGTCTCATCTTCTTTTTGTGACATGCAGAAGATTTCATCTCCTCTTAAATCACCTCCTTTGTAGTATTCCTATATGTCTATAGAAACAAATCCCTCATCCCATTCCAATCAATTGTTGCATTTGCTCCTAGTCCCATAAACCATTTGAGAGATGACTCCTTCAATGTTTCTAGGAACAACTTGAGCTTATGACTATCAGTATTATAGTCAAAACTTTGACACAAAATGTTAAATTCAAATAAAAAGGTGTCGGGGTCCTCAGTAATAAGTCCATAGAACTTTGGAAGGGCTGAAGCAGGTATGTTCTTGAGATTAGGATTGTTGACAAGGCTTGTAATAGGAAAAGGAAAGGTAGGAGCTGCCATTACTAGAGGTGTTGGGTAATGAAACTATGGCTGGTAGGTATTATTAACCAAAAGGCTTTGGCCAATAGTCAGTCCTAGGGTAGAGCTATCAAGGAAACTAGCTAATATCTCTGCAAAAGGGTGAAGGTCAAATGGATCAAAAGGATCTTCTTCTGTTGAAGGTGATGCAGCAAACTCGGGACTTGCGTCAACAAATGGTAACTCAATTTCTTCAAATTCTTCTTTTAGGTTAACAGGTTATTTTGGGAGAAATTTTCCATGAACATCTCACCTTCTTCAATGCATGCAAGTGAGTTAATGAACTTGTGAAGCAAGCTCACAACTACTAACTATTAACTAAGAATAGAAAACTATCTTAAAAATGAATGACTCATCAAGGTTCTCAATTTGACACCATCCCTGGCAACAGCGCCAAAAATGAACAGTCTCACAATAGGTAATGATAATCATGCCATTGTCTCTCATAAGAATAATGTATCTAGACTAAGGATTACTTTTCCCAAACATGAAATGCATTTAGAGTGTCAACCCAAGGATGTATACTTGAAATGGGATAGCATGGTTTGTGCACTAAACCCCTTAAAGAGTCATACTACCTATGCTACAGGAAGATAAAGTGCATGAAAGAAACCTATGCTATTGCTACAGGAAAGTAAGCACACTTAACTACTTAATGAAATTACTGCTAAAATCTTGTAAACTTAACCTAAGCCTTTTTTATCAACTCAAAGTGTTCACTATGCCTATCTCTGCAAGTGATGCAAGGAACATTCACTATGTCTATACTTCAAAATCACTCTTTCATTATATTCTCATAAATTGATTACATAGTAATGGAACAATACATGAAAAATAGAAAGAGTAGCTCTGCTATGCTAAACACAAAAATCGTATATATTTTCACATTACACAACTAATCAATCAAATCCATTTATATAAAGGATTGATTCTTATTGAAAGCATGAAAGTAATTTCTGACTAAGTCTCGCCATAGAAGAAGGAAATATAACAACCCACGATAGAGTACAATAAAGTCTGGATAACTGATTCAACAGAATAATGAGCACTAAGGAAATATAGCAGAGTTGTTTCCTATATTTTCTGGAATGATGGCTCCTCTCCATTAGCGGCATTATCCTCAATGTTGTGATGGCTCTCTTCATCATAGCTGGAACTTCAACATTTCTTCTTTAATGCAGTTGATCCACTCTCCAACTATTCCTTGTTTTCCTGGCAGGTTTTAGCATGTGGATATGTATATGAGTTAACTAGTCAATTCTTACCCAAATATTAGAGCACAAATTCAAGTAGCTATATGAAGTACTATGATATATATATATATATAATGTTTAGAAAAACATGTCATATCTAACTACCCATAATATTGGTGGTTCTAACTATACTTATCACAAGTTCACATAGTTATAGGTCCATGAATGTCTTGGAAATGTTTTAACAAAGCATAAAGATTATCATAAAATAGAGACAATAAACTGTCTCATCAGTAGGCTGCAATGATTACTATGAACCTCAAATCGGTGTCCTAATAAAAAATTTCTCCATCGGACTAATGCATGAACTATTGCTATGAACTCAAGGTCATGTGTAGGATAATTCAATTCATGCTCCTTGAGTTTGTGAGATTCATAAGAAATCACCCGTCCTTCCTGTATAAGGACCACTCCTAGACCTTCCAAAGAAGCATCAACACATACCATAAAATCACCTATAAGGTATGGAATTGCTAAGATAGGTGCAATGGTCAAACACTTCTCGAGGTTCTAGAAAGCCTCTTCACCCTTCTTTGTCCATACATACTTCTTCCCTCTTGTCTGGAGAGAATTAATCTGATATGAAATTTTAGAGAAGTCTTTGACAAACCTGTGATAATATCCTTCCAAGCCCATGAAACTACAGACTTTGGATACATTTATAGGGGTTGGACAATCAACTATAGCCTGAATCTTGGAAGAATCCACTGAAATACCCTCACCTAAGATTACATGCCCCAAATATTGAACTTTTGACTGAAAGAAGTCACACTTCATTGCATTAGCATACAACTTATTGTCATGAAGACACTACAAAACTAGTCATAGATGTTCCTCATGTTCTTCCATATTTTTAGAATATATTAATATGTCATCCAAGAAGACAAGAAAAAAATAGTCAAGGTAAGAGTGAAATACTCCACTAATTGACCACATAAAGACAAATGGAGCATTTTTCAAACCAAAAGGAACAACTGTGAACTCATAATGCCCATAGCAAGTGCAGAATTTTGTCTTGTGAATATTTGCATCTTGAATGTACAACTAATCATATCCTGACTTGAGATCAATATTGGAGAATACATTAGCTCCTTTTATCTGATCAAAGAGATCATCGATCCTTGGCAAAGGGTACCTATCCTTGATCGTTACCTTGTTCAATTGTCTGTAGTTGATGAAATAGCATAAATATCCTTCTGTCTTCTTAATGAAGAGTATAGGTGCTCCCCATGGAGAAACACTCAGATGAATGTTTCCCTTTGTCATAAGGTCCTCTAATTGAATCTTAAGCTTGCTCAACTCCTGAGTGGTCATCCAATAATGAGCTCTAGATATAGGTTGTACTCCTGTAACAAGATCAATACAAAAATCTATATCACGCTTGGGTGGCATACCCAAAATCTCACTGGGAAATACATTAATGAATTCTTGAAGTATAGGATGATATAGAGTCTATTAGATTAGGTGAAAAACTAATCTCCCAAGAACACCTGCATGCATAACCCTGTCACATGGAAGAAGCAAAGAACAAAAAGCAAGAAAAGGCTATGGAGGCCAAAAAGCTAGAGGCATCATATGCACATGAAAACAATCTTCTATTATGATCCAATAAGTGAATGAATAAAATACAAAGAGGGAATCTTTATAAAAGGATACCGAAACCCTAAAGGGGAAAACCCTAAAGAATAATAAGATGCCTAAGTCTAACTTAAGTGTAGAGAATAATAGACTAATAATTAAATAAATTAATTATTAGCTATAATATGACAACTCTAACACCCCCCCTTAAGTGTAGCTTAGGGAGAAGCTAAACAACTAAGGACTAAAATATGCATGAAAACAAAAATACATGAAAGAGCAATGGGTCCCGACAACAAGGCCTGGTCAAGTACCCAAATACAAGAAAAAAGAAAGAGCATGTAAAGCATCTCTGAAACATGAAGCTGTAAACACTGTCAGAAGTAACTCCTAGATCCTCCACTAAAGAAGTGCATGATCAGGTAGAGAAGAAAAAGTCTAAAGAGCTGATCAATCAAAGAGGTGACCTCCAAAAGTAGGAATGAACGAGTGTCTATATAGTAGATGAACCATCTCACCGAAATGCATAGGTGCCTAGCCATTGCATCCGCCTAGTACATAGGAACAAGAACTGAATATGTAGATCACTCAACCAAACCAAGGAAGCAATAGAACCAACAGGTGAACCCCCCCCATAATGTTGAACATGGAGAGGGGTGACAGGAACACTAAAATGCAATGCCAGAAACATCTACAAGAAGAAGAATCAAGAACACCAACAGTACAATAGAAGTACAAGCACAAGATAAAGGGCAGTGTCATAGACACATAGCATGGGCTAATGTCATGGAAGGTACACTCACTTGACAAAGATGGATGAGCACAAAAGAAAAAACATCATAACCCCCCATGGCACTTTATAACTGAGTGTGAGTACAAACAAACACAAGGTGCTCGAAATCTCAGATATGCAAAACTAGGCACTTTATCTTAGTGCATTTATAGAAAAGAGAATTCTACATAAGAGAAGTATACAATTCTCAGAAGAAAGAAAGAAGAGTGAGCCAGAAGAACAGAAGAAGAGATCCCAGGACCTGTAGAATCCAAGTAATCCGCTAGAATGCAAAAGTGCAAAACTCAGAGGAGAAAGAACCTGGAGCAGAATCTGGATAAAAGACCCTTGCCACTGCAAAACTCACAAAACCATCTTTTCGACGATATCTGGTTTGCCCAAAAAGGAGTCTGGATGAGCGAGATATGGCTCCCGAAAGGCAAAAATAACCATCGGACTTTGACACAAAAAAACATTGTCAAAATAGTAGAGCCAGCAAACCTAACCTCCACAATTGAAAAGAGCTCAAAAAGATCTTTCCGACAATATAAAGAAGTTTGAAAAAGGCCTCTGTATGCTCTAGATAGAGAAAAAATAGCGTCAAGGGGGCAGAACCGACACGATCACAGAGAACATCTAACTTTGATAGAAAAAAAGAGCATCAAAATGGAAAAATCACAAAACCATACCAACAAATTCGGATCAGGCTTGGAACTAGCTTTTTGATAATATATCACATGCCCAATTATGATCCCATATGCCTGAGATATCATGAAAAAACACCCAGGGACCCTTGAAAAAGCTCAAAAAAATGAGAAAGGAGGAAAACTGCTGATGACATCAGAAAACTCCCTATGGGCTGAAAAAATTGGCCCCTGGGCGCATGGCATGCATAGGGGGCTGGAGCTAGAGTTCCCGGTCACCCATGTGACCGTCACGGGGCTTAAAAACCCGCCGAGCTGGTAGAGTAGAGTGGAGCAGGACTGGGAGGCGGCGCATGGTGTGGCGGAGCCGGCCGAGGAGGCCAACGGGGCAGTGGACATCGATGAAGGCTGGCGGGTGGCGATGACTCTGCAGTGAAGCGGAGCGGGGGCCGCGGTGGACGCAAGATACGGGAGGCACTGTCGGTGGTGGAGGAGTGTCGGTGGCACCTTTCAAAAATCACTGCATGCGTTATTTTTAACACAAAAAACATTAAAACAATGTTTTTTTAAAAAAAATTTCTCAGTGTTTGTGCCCAAATGGCACTGAAAACCAAAAAAAAATTGCCTCAGAGCCACATTGTCCAAAATGGACAAGTTTTATATGGTTTCTAGGGTTTTTGGGTGCTCTGAGCGTAATGGAGATGTCTATTTGAGCCCAAAGTGACCAGAAATAAAGCCGCCCCCCCCCCCCCCCCCCCCCTCTAAAACCACATAAAAAACTTCTAAAAAACTTGAAAACCTCCTATTTCTGGCACGCTTCAACAAAACATGAACAGCGCAACAAGATGGCTCTGATACCATGTTAGATTAGGTGAAAAACTAATCTCCCAAGAACACCTGCATGCATAACCCTGTCACATGGAAGAAGCAAAGAACAGAAAGCAAGAAAAGGCTATGGAGGCCAAAAAGCCAGAGGCATCATATGCACTTGAAAACAATCTTCTATTATGATCCAATAAGTGAATGAATAAAATATAAAGAGAGAATCCTTATAAAAGGATATTGAAACCCTAAAGGGGAAAACCCTAAAGAATAATAAGATGTCTAAGTCTAACTTAAGTGTAGAGAATAATAGACTAATAATTAAATAAATTAATTATTAGCTATAATATGACAACTCTAACAGAGTCTTCTCCTTTGTTTCCACTTCATCTAGATCATTCATAGTTACTGAAAATACTTGACATCCCTTTTACATGTTTCTCTTGAGTTGCATAGAAGAAATCATATGAAGAGATATAGGGTGTTGAATTCCCACTATCTCATAATCCTTGCCAATATTTTCTTTGCATCTAATTGACTTTTGTCTAAAATCAATATTGGATCTATAGGAACTTAACTAATCCATTCTAAGGACAACGTCATATGATCCCAAAGGAATCACATGAAGTTCTATTGTGGTGATGAATTTACCTAGGTCTAACTCACACTTATGGACTAGAGAGTCTCTTGATATCCTTTCCCTAGAGGCCAACTCTATTTGCCAACCAATGTCTTTCTTTATTGCCACTAGCCTGCATCTCTCTACTATAAAAAGAGATATAAAAGAATATGTAGCTCCTAAATCAAATAAAATAGAAAGATAAATACCTCTAGAGGCACTAGAAGTCTCTACCATAGTACCCTGATTCTCTGTCTGACAATGGTCCACTGCTATAAACACCATGTGAGTGTTTATAGTTGAACGTGGACCTCTAATCCAGCCATACACACAACATAGTCATTTCTCGATCATCGAACAATGAAGATGAGTATGAATTATTCAATTCGTAAGATTCTATCGATTCGACCTATTGCCTTCTAATTAGCCAGGGTGTTTGAATTACTCTTAGAACGAAAGCCAACAACCAAAAGACCAAGCTAATATGAAGGATTTTTGAAAGCTTGAAAGATGAACAAATTGCAATTAATCTAAGAATGAAGTACATATTTTAATCTAAGAACCTAAAAAAAGATATGAGAATTAAGCTATCAATGAGAAAATTACATTAATATGAGAATGCAATTAAAATAAATGAGAATTAAACTAATGTGAAATAAAATCTTCAAAATATGAAATAGTTGAGACTAAATTTGACTATAGTTTTGATACTCTCACAATTGCCTTTTTTTTGAATGAGGAAGAAGGTTCATAATATAGAAAATTCGGGAGAGAGGATGAAGAGTTTCTTGAAATGAAACGGCTAACTCTTCATTTCCCATTGAGACAAATATTGAGGAATTACTTAATTAAAAGAATGAATTATTGCCACATATGGGTGACCCTTCGAATAATTTGAATTATTAAATCCAAATAAAGATAATCCATTCAAATAACCAAATAATATTAATTCATTTTATGTTTATTAGCTAAAGGGGGTGGGTTTAATTTAATTTAAAGCACTTAGGACTTTAGAATTAAATTAATTTATCATAGGGATTATTTAGCTAATAAAGTCAAATACTTAGGAATTAATTACAGTGTAAGATTAATGCAATTTAGGGTTTTTCCAATTGACACCAAGTCAAATGAAGTCAGGTAGGAGAGAGAAAATTGCCTAGTAAAATATGACTTTAATGATGTAAAATTGAAGTAATGCACCAAAATTGATTGAAATTATAAGGTGCCAATTTTGGGGTATTACATTTTCCCCTCTTTGAATTGACGTGTGAGCAACGCGTTGATTCAAAGAAAAGTCTGATGCGACAAATGAGGTTTCGAAAGTCTAGGTTAGGATGCTAAGACACCGATCAGATTGAATGGCAAAACCACCTCCAAAATGAGGCATGATTCTCTGAAGTCTAAGTTAGATTGCAAAGACAACAGTCTAATGGCAACTTGAGAGGAGATTGGAATCGGGGTTAGATTGCCCCAATGCCTATTGATCAAATGATAACAGATGCAGATTTAGGACTATCTCCAGAATCAGGGTTAGATTTCCCCAATATGAAGCTTAGTCCTTCGAGACCCAGGTTATATTTCCCAGATAACGGTCCAAAAAGAGATTTCGAAAGCCATCTCCAGAATGAAGCTTGACTTTCAAGAATTAGGGTTAGATTGCCCCAATACCTAATGAGATTTCGAGAACCATCTCCAGAATGAAGCTTGATCCGAGTTAGATTGCTTAGATACCTAAGAGATAGATGACAAGATGATAAGATGTGAGGCACAATGATGCCCCTAGAGATGAGATGCCCCAAGCAATGAGGACTTTGATTTAGATCAGATTGATATGAGACTGGTTCAACAAGATTCAAATGATAAAATCATCCTGCCCCCTCAGGATCGAAATTGAAAGATGACATATCAGAAGGACGATTGATAACAAGAGGTTGTAGAATAGAAGCAATCATACTAGATTCAAGAAGCTGCAGAAGCAATTTGGAGTGATTTGGAGGTCCTACTAACTAGGTTTGACCATGGTTGACCATGGTTGACTAAATTTGACTAGAGTTGACTTTAGATGAAAACATTGAAGATCTCAAGAAAATGATGAGGAGGTGAGAATCTAGCTAGAAAATGACGCCAGAAGGCTAACTGCATAAGCGTCTGATCCCAAAGGATCCCAGAATTTTAAAACGCGATTTTGAGCCATCTAGAGATGTCAAATTTTGATTTTGAACCCAAAAATTTGTGCAATCTGTAATACCCCAAAAATGGGCTATAAGTTCATTAACCTCCTACATTTACAATTCAAACGAAATTGACATCAAAGTCCTAACCTAAGGCACATCTAAACATCATCGAATCATAATTGATTATCTTAAATTCTGCATCGGGGAATATTCCTAGTAATATTCCTAATTATCTTAATTATCTTTAATTTTATAATTATTTGGCAATAAATCACATTTATCCTAAGTTTGATTAATTGAATATTTTCATATTTAATTAGTTAGATTTAATATCTTGCCACTTAATTGTTTAATTAAATTTAATTCTATCTATTATTAATTGTATTATTTAATTTTGACAATAAATCAAAATTCCTATATTTAATTGATTAAATTCTTATTTAATTAATTAAAGCATGTTGTCATTATTTAATAATATAATTTTTAATAAAAGTTTGATAAAATAGTTAATTAACCCATAAATTAATTATTTTATTTCAAAAATCAATTAAGTTGAGCATAAATCACTTTATTTATTTATTAAATCATAATTATCCATGTGCATATTCAAGGACCAGTTAAACTCAAAATTAAAAAATCAATGCAAGTTGTTAGCTTTTTGAAACTCAACATCTTTTTGAGTTTTAAAGTTGATCTAAACTTCTAATTCGAGTTAAACTGTGCTTTTGCATGATTTTTGTGACTTAATTATCTGTTATTTAAAAATAACTCAAAAATCAACCTGAGTTATTTGAGTGATTTATGGCTTTCTTCCATGCACCTCCAAAGCCTTAGATTTCTATAAAAACAAGGCTCAGCTCTTCATAATTCATCTCTCAAATTTGCATCCAAGCATCTCATAATTTTGCAAGCTTACTTTGCCAAAGTCATCTACGAATTGCACAACTATTTTGAAGAATTGGAATTTGGAGAATCAAAGCTTATTGTGAATCAAGGCTATTGTGAGATCAATTTGTTTTTTTTTAACATTCATTTAGATTCTTTTTCATATCATTGTTAGATTATTTTAGCATATCAATTTTCATATTAGCATGGATTTCATATCAGTTTTTATCATTCTTATCGCCATAGAAAATCCAAAAAAATATAGATTAATTACATTCATATTTCATATCTAGATCAATTGCATTCAAATCTTTCATTTAGGTGTCGTCTAGGTCACTGATCTCGATAACAATCTAAGAACATTAATCTCTCACCTACTAGAAGGTAGTAAATCGCTTGGTTAGATAGTTTTCAATTTTGCACGATTTCGATTATAGCTAACCTCTAATGTTTTACTGAAGTGTTGTGTCTACAGATTAGGTACAATTTTCACACACACATTTCTGGTGCCCACCGTGGGGCAACCCACCTTTGCATGCTGGTTTTGATTTTTTCTGGGAGCTAAAACCCCAAAGTTTCAAATATTTAATTTTATCTCCCAAACAGCTTGGATTTTTGGTCTGAAAATGTTTTTGCAAGTTGGTGACATATTAGGGAAGCTACAATAAAAAATTTAGAATTTTCTGAGATGTTTTGAATTTTTAATAATTTTTTCTTGAAATTCTTAAAAAAATTAATATCTGACGTAAATAAGCATATTTTTTAGAAATTTTTATATTTTTAGAAATCTCTTTAAATTATACAGGGGGTACATTCTTTGTGTTTTAAATTTGGACATGATATAATAGCTCAAATAGTCAATTTACAAAAACTAGTCTATTTTGATAAAAACAGGTCTCTAGGGCACAAATGAAGAGATTTTTCTAAATTTTTTGCATTTTTGGAAAGCTCTCTATTTTTTAGTAGGGGTCTCTATTCTGAATTTCTATTTTTGTGGCCAAAATCATATCAAAAAAATCAGATCTTGTTGACTAGGTCAAATGCAGCAAAAAAAAATAAAGTTTTGTGATGGGTATGCACTTATTTTTTTTACATGGTTCAATGAATGATATGAGTTGTCATTTGGGTTAATTGCTAGTTATTATTTCTGATAATAATTGATTTTTAGAGCTAATCCTATGGTTTTCATAAGTTGAATATATTTTGCATATCTTGTTTGCTTGTTTGCTTGTTGGAGAGTTCGTCACTTGCTTGCATGGAAAAGCTCAACAAAAATTGCTAAAAATTAGATAAAATCTACTAAGCGCGTTGCAAGGATCCCAGGTATTCTCCTTCATCTAATGATATTTTGATTTGGGACTTAAAATAAATCTCTCGTGTGTCTAGCTTGGGTGATTCTTTTCATGCTTTTGTTTTACACACTTGCATAATTGATACTAGGTTGTCACCCCTTAAGGATTCATTAAGTAGTCTTAGATACTGGTGATTGATCTTGATTGCTATCTTGGGTTATTGGACTCGCTAATCTGCCGGCCCCTCATTTCCACCCCGTGGTTGCAATCTCAGCGCCATAAAGGGGAGGGGTCAACAGGACAAAAGCGTTAAGTGTTCCACTTGGCAACCCTTTTGTGCTTTTAGGAACTCACTTGTTTTCTAAGTTGGAGACTCATTTTCAGCTTGTGTGAGGTGTTAAGTGTTCCACCTTGTGGACTCATCTCATATTTTCTTTAAGCGTTAAGTGTTCCTCTTTCTGCTTTTTGGGTACTTTTGGTAGATTTGCTTTCAAGAATATATCTGTGCTCACATAGTAATTAGGCCCTATGAACACTATTCATGATTCTTGAGAGATTGGATTCCCAGCGAAATCCTTCTTGATGATATAATCTTTGTAGGTAGGGAGGATATTTAGTGTGTTTCACATTCAACTTGGTTAGTGCGTCTTCTCTTATTAATCGATACATTCTCTCCCCGAAGAGGTTGATAGATCATGTGGGGTTGACATCACGAGCTTTGGTGAATCAAAATTGGTTAGTGCATCTTCTCTTATTGATTGATACATTCTCTCTCCAGAGAGGTTGATAGATCATGTGGAGTTGGCATAATAGACCTTGGTGAAGCAAAACTTTGTCTTAGCGTGTCGAATTAATCTTCTTGCTTTGTTTGGGTTAAAAGTGAAAAGGTGTCAAAAACCTTGGATCTAGAGCCAAGTTCCCTTGAGGTATACTATTATGAGTCACCTTTAGAGAGGGTTAACCATAGCAGACAATCCCTTCATAGGGAAAACTACATTGACAGAACCTCAAGCGGTCATAGCCATTTTCGCCATGGTAGTGACAGCCGCTATATAAATGTCCTTGTGGAAGAAATCTCCATGGGTATGGTTCATTATTGGGTTGCAGATCTCCCTAGCAGCTCCTGAAGATTAAGTTCTCAAACTGTGTCAAAACCCTGGTGCGCCGAGATTGGAGTTCACCCCTTTGGATCATAAAAGTTGTAGAGTCAAACCATTACTAAAAACCCTAGCGAGGCCAGATTTTCATTTTCTAGGGTATATGTGCATTATTGCAAAACATTTTTGGAACATACACAATTAGCGCTTCTAAGGATTAGAACAAATAAGTCACTTGATTGTTCATGCACAAGGTTGCTTTTGCCCTTGTTCATTATTTTCAGACATGCTTGGAATCACTTGCTTGTTGTTTTTCATGCTTGTTTATCTATCTGGTTATTGAAAATGGATAAATCTGGTACAATCCTCGAATCTGGACATTGAAATTTGCAAACGATCCGAATCTGAAAACTCAAAATTTGCAAAATCTGAAGTAAAATTCTTTTCTGGAGTCAAAAGTCATCTCAGGAGGTCAGAAAGCCATACGAGTTTTTCCAAGTGTCATTTCATTACAACCCATCTGTCATATGATTGAGTACCTAGTGTCATACGAGTTTCCATGCCAGCAAATTCTCAAAGTCAAAATCTTGCAATTGTCGTATGAGATTTTTAACTGTCGTTTCATAGCATACCCACTATCATACGAGTCTGCAGAGTGTCATTTAGGAAATTTTTGAGAGTTGTCAAAAATTGTTAGAATTGCCAGATATTTAGCTTTTTCAGCCTAATTTTAGAATCTGTCGAATGAATCACTGTGTTAGGAATAGAGCAGTAGCTATTGAGAATCAGTACACATGTCTCAAAGAATTAGTACACAAGAGGAAGAAGCTCTAATCACTGCTATGATGAAGCAGCTACAAGCTATGCAAGTTGAACTTAACAAACTTGAGAAAGAAAATGAACCTAAAGAGTTCTCCATGGAAGCTCTATGCCCTTTTCCATTTGATAAAGAGTTGTACATGTCACCATGCCCCCGGAAAGAATTTGAGCAATGTGATAACCCTTATGATACCTCTTCCATGGAGAGTGACACATCCAGCTTTGGAGACTATGATGACTATGATGCTAGACAATGTAATGATACCTATGACACCTCTGTTCCTAAGAATCCTCCTCGTCGTTCGTTCGTGCTTACTACAAATGGGCCATCACATTGGATAGATCATGATGGTGATCCATATGATTCTAATTTTGAAAAAGACTTTGATGTTTTTTGTGAACAATACCTTGATTATGATCCATCTACTACTGCTGAGGACTATAAAATGTACCGTGCTGATTTGAAACATCAATACTAAAAGGCTCTCTCCTCTAAGGACTCTCCTGCTGAAAATAAAGATTATCTTCTCAAGAAATATCATGTTAATGTTGGACTTTTGTCTGGTGATGGTTCCTTTCCATCCCCTACTTCCTCCAATACGCGTACATTTTTTAAAGCTTCTGAGTCTTTCAAATCTTTCATAGAACCTTCATCCGACACAAGCCCTGATACTTTTCATGCGGTTCCCTATAGTTATCCTCCAGGGCTACCTCTTAAAGATACTCAAGCTAACCTTCACTTGGCTGCAAATACTTTCAATAATGATAAACCTAAAGAGCCTAAGCCTTCATATGCTATAATCCCTACTTTAGCTAGTCCTCCACCATCTCTTCCAAAGTCATCCATACAATCCCAACATGCTTCCTTGTCTTTAGAAATGGCTCCATGTCAAGATGACTCTAAAAATGATGAAGAAAAGAACATAAAGAAAGATCAAGATCAAGAACCCTCCATGTCATCCACTCCTTTTCACGATGTCTCTTATCCACCTCAGGGTTCTTTTGATCCTACAGCCCCTTTTTCATGCATTCAACCATGTCTTAAGTCTTCTCCTAAGCAAGATCAAGCTACTACTTACACCATTGAGCTTATTGACAATCAAAATAACCTTACTACACTTGCGCTTTCCAAAGATGATACTTCCATTAAGGTTGGTAAAAATGGTGTTGTTACTTCCAATGTTAAGCCTATTGAAAATCAAAAGAAAAATTATGTGCTTGTGCTATCCAAAGATCCTTGTCAAGATCAAAGTCTTCCATCTTCTTGTTCTACCACTCCATGTTCATTTCCACTTTCTACTCTTCCTAAGTCTTTGCAAGCTTTGAACAATCCTATCAAAGAAGGTGCTCATATTCAAGATGTCCACAATTCTATTGAAAATTATAATGCTCACTCTAAAAATGCTGATATCCTTGGTTGTCATATAGATGTTGATGAACTTATTGATTATCCTTTTGCATCTTCCACTTCCATCCTTGGACCTCTTCCACCACTACTAAAGGCTTCACACCTTCCTTCCATCTTGGGTCCTTATGTCCCTTCCCTTTCCCCTCCTAACTCTCCTAATTTTCCATCCATCTTGGGTCCTTATGTCCCTTCACTTTCCCCTCCTAACTCTCCTAATTCGCCATCCATCTTGGGTCCTTACATCCCTCCATCTCCCATCTTTCCTCAAGATCAACATAGATGCATACCCTTGAATCCTTTTCATCATCCACCCATCTAAACCAGTCATATCCTCCCTCTTCCACAAATCCCAAGTCCTTTGGAAGTAACTTTAATGTTCAATATAAGAAAAAGAAGCAATACAAGAATCCATCAAAAAAAGAAAATCACCATGTCTCCTCTAATAGACATGGAAGCATAAAGTCCAAAAAGAAATTTAAGAAAAAAATTACAAGACAAGTATGAGTTCCAAAATCTATCATTAAAGATATTCTCTCTAGATCATCAAAAGGAAATAAAAATCCTACGGCTATATGGATTCAAAAATCTCTCTTGAAAAAGTCTGGTGTTGAGCAAAAGGTGAAGTTGACATTCAAGCTTTGGCATATCATGGTTTATCCTTTCAAGGAGCATTATCTAAAAAGCTTGCCTTCTTCCAAGAAAAGAAATTAAAAAAAAAAATTGAAAATGTGCCTTGGTGAAAACTTGGAAACAGGCGCCTTGGTAGCAAAAGTAAAGAGAAATCAATTCATTCTATGGTGAAAACCACTCCCTTGTGGCACCTTGGATAAGTACCATGATGAAAACCTGGCAATCAGGCATCATGCATAGTTCTTCTACATATTTCATCCATTTCATCTTCTCTCTTTGATCTTGACAATGTTGATCTATACACGAATATTTGGCTATCTTGTGAGCTATCTTACGATGATTTTGCTTTCATTCCTTCCATGTTTAGCCTTCATATCCATCTTCCTCCATTCATTTTCACCTATCGCTATCATTTCCCCTTTGGTCTTGATCTAATAAAAAAAGAAAGAAAGAGTAAAACACGGTGCTATGAAGCCTCTTGACATGTCTACTCCTTTGGACTACATCTTATCCTTCTTTGGCATTACGCTATTGTGACTTATCCTATGCTGGCCTTTCATTGCTTGTCCAAATGTGCTTTATATGACAAATTTTTCCCTAGCTTGAGTATTCTTGAGGAGTTTTCCCTTGAGGATGTCTTCCCTTCATTCTCATTCATTCTCTTGTCTTCCATCTCTTCCACTAGCTTGCTAATCTCTCTTGTTCTCCACCTTGCTAGACATTAGGACTGCATGATATGATCTTTCTTGGGAGTTTGCAATGGAAAAAAGATGCTATCAAGTATACCAAGTATCAGAACAATTATCAGAATCAGTATCAGAAATAGTATTAGAACCAGTATCAGAATCAGTATCAAAACCAGTATTAGAACAAGTATCAGAACAAGTATCAGAACCAGTATCAGAATCAGTATCAGAACAAGTATCAGAACTAGTATCAGAACTCCCACTGGGGCTACACCTTTCACTTTAGTTTATGGGTCTGAAGTGATACTGCCTATTGAGGTTGAAATCCCATCACTCAGAATCAGAATGCATGGTCTAGTAACTGATGATGACTACAGAGTGTCTAGGTTACAAGAACTGGAACTACTAGATGAGCGTAGACAAGCAGCGTATGATCATCTCAGAGTATATCAGAAGAGAATGTCTAGAGGCTACAATAAGAAAGTTAGACACAAAGAATTTCAGGTTGGTGATCTAGTCTTGAGAGAAAATCCTAAAAATCAATCCCATCGAGAACGCAAGGGGAAGTTCGAACCCAACTGGCTGGGTCCCTTTGTCATCACTGCTACTTTTGGCTCTGGCACCTATCAACTCTCAACGACTGAAGGAGAACAGCTCTGAGAACCAATCAACATTCTCCATCTGAAGAAATTCTATGCCTAAGGCATTCAGTCTATGGTAAAATATCCTTAAAAAAATAAAAAAAATCAGAAAATATCAAAAATTCAAAAAAATACAAAAAATGAAAAATACAAAAAAAAATGAAAAAAAAAAAAAGTGCCTTGGTGAAAACTTGGAAACAGGCGCCTTGGTAGCAAAAATAGAATCTCTGCCAAGATGGTGAAAACCCGGCAAACGGGCACCACTTGTTCAAAATGCTCCATCTATCAGCACAATCTTGGTCTTTCCTAGCTTTCAGTCTTGCTTTAGTTTGTACATATCTCCTGGTTTGTTTTTGCATTTCCAGTTTTCAATAAGTCGGTCTGTACACCAACCAGCTCAAGCGTTTGTATCCTATCAATGTTTAACACTTGGGGGAAATCAATGTCATATCCTATGGTCTCCTATGTATCTTAGACAGATCATATCTATTCAGAGTCCTTTGAAGCTTCATGTGAGTCAGTCAGTCAATCTTGTCTCCAGAAAGGATTTTGCATCTACAACAACGCAATCAATCATCAAAACTCAACTGAAAACAATCTATGCTTTTTACATGCTTTTATCTCCTTGTATGCTTACTGATTCGCATTGAGATTTTTGCATATTGTGTCCCTTCGACCTCTTTGATGATGTCCTTTATAGGATTTAGAGAGTGATGACTGGGGGCATAATCTTTTCTTTGTCTTCTGCTTGTATGTGAAAATCTAACCACTTTGGAAATTCTGGATTGAAATGGTGTCCGACTATAAGAGCCTCTATCTCAAATTGGATGGCCATGCGTACCTCAACCATGGATACCCGGATGATTCAAAGAAGTATTGATCTAACTATTGTCTTTTTGAGTGAGTTCTTTCTCCTACTGTGAAACATGATCTTACCTAAGGATGTGAATGATAAAGGGTCACTACGGGTAATTCACATTGGATTTAGAATGATCTCTTGGATGTTTTGTTTGTAATGCAAGGCATATTCAGGTCATCACGGCGTTCATGTTTTGATGCTTCTACAAATTGCTATATCAAAATGGACATGATATTCAGGTCATCCTAGCATTTATGCCTTGGTGCTTATATCTAATCCGACATTCCAAAAATAAAATCAATATTCATATATCCATGGTTGTTGACCAGTGGGTGTTGTATTGATTCTTGCACATACAAATCGATATTCATATGTCTATGGTTTCATAGCTAGTGGGCATTGTATTGATTTATCCGGTTACCTAAAAGTTCAATGATGATAACAAATCGACATATGATCAGTGACTAGGTCCTAGGTCTTAGGTTGCATTTCATATTGCATGCTTCTTTGCATTTTTCATCTTTGCATGATCTCACAATGACTAAACGAACTTCAAAGCTTAAACAATTCTTCATATCAATTCTTCAAATCTAACAAGAGCTGAATCTAACATGAAGGTTCCTCCAATGAAACAGCAAGTAGAATCCTTTTTCAGGATCAAAATTGAAATCTGAAATCATTTATCTTATTCACTGCTTGCATAATCAACCTTCCATCATCACAGAAATCTAAAATTCAACTTAACTGATTATCTTCCATCAAACTATCAAAAATTTCAACTTGGTCAACCATGGTCAACTCATGGTCAAACCTAGTCAACCTTGGTCTATAGGACCTCTAAACGATGCAGAATGCATTCACTGGATGTGTTTAACCACTTCTCAAATCAATTAACATGCTTCTAAACTCTCAACGTTGACTTTTCTTGTCAGATTTCAATTTTAATCCCGAAGGGGGCATGGTATGGCATATCATTCAAAGTCTGTAATCAAATTTGAAATCATATCTTTATGGAAATCAATATCTTTCATCAGTAAACAAAATAACAATCACGTCTAGTTACTGATTCATCAAAAAAGTCCTCATCACTCGGGGCAAATCTATCATCACTTGGGGCATATCAAATTCATCAAGATCCATATCAATTTGGTATTCTCCTAATCTTGTAAACTGTATCAATTTTTGCAACCATCAGATTATAGTGTTCTTTCCTTGGTTCTTCGGCAACTGAAGGGTTTGGATGTGATACTTGCTAGTTCTGCTAAGACAATCGAGTCTAGAACGGGTCACTCACTTCTTTGCAATCCTAAGGTTTGGAATCAGGCGTTTTGACACTTTTTCGCAATCATAGGTTCATTTTCTGTTATAGTGAACATTATCTTTGGTCATTCAGGACCTATTATCCCCATATCAAATCAATATCAATCAGCTTCTGTCTCATATCAATTATCAATTTCAAACATCAGTTTCATATCTTTATCAAACACAGACTTTCTTTGAACCACTGCGCTTCGCACAGTAATTCAAAGAGGGGCAAAATGTAATACCCCAAAAATGGGCTATAAGTTCATTAACCTCCTACATTTACAATTCGAATGAAATCGACATCAAAGTCCTAACCTAAGGCACATCTAAACATCATCGAATCATAATTGATTATCTTAAATTCTGCATCGGGGAATATTCCTAGTAATATTCCTAATTATCTTAATTATCTTTAATTTTATAATTATTTGGCAATAAATCACATTGATCCTAAGTTTGATTAATTGAATATTTTCATATTTAATTAATTAGATTTAATATCTTGCCACTTAATTGTTTAATTAAATTTAATTCTATCTATTATTAATTGTATTATTTAATTTTGACAATAAATCAAAATTCTTATCTTTAATTGATTAAATTTTTATTTAATTAATTAAAGCATGTTGTCATTATTTAATAATATAATTTTTAATAAAAGTTTGATAAAATAGTTAATTAACCCATAAATTAATTATTTTATTTCAAAAATCAATTAAGTTGAGCATAAATCACTTTATTTATTTATTAAATCATAATTATCCATGTGCATATTCAAGGACCAGTTAAACTCAAAATTGGAAAATCAATGCAAGTTGTTAGCTTTTTGAAACTCAACATCTTTTTGAGTTTTAAAGTTGATCTAAACTTCTAATTCGAGTTAAACTATGCTTTTGCATAATTTTTGTGACTTAATTATCTGTTATTTAAAAATAACTCAAAAATCAACCTGAGTTATTTGAGTGATTTATGGCTTTCTTCCATGCACCTCCAAAGCCTTGGATTTCTATAAAAACAGGGCTCAGCTCTTCATAATTCATCTCTCAAATTTGCATCCAAGCATCTAATAATTTTGCAAGCTTACTTTGCCAAAGTCATCTACGAATTGCACAACTATTTTGAAGAATTGGAATTTGGAGAATCAAAGCTTATTGTGAATCAAGGCTATTGTGAGATCAATTTGTTTTTTTTTTACATTCATTTAGATTCTTTTTCATATCATTGTTAGATCATTTTAGCATATCAATTTTCATATTAGCATGGATTTCATATCAGTTTTTATCATTCTTATCGCCATAGAAAATCCAAAAAAATATAGATTAATTGCATTCATATTTCATATCTAGATCAATTGCATTCAAATCTTTCATTTAGGTGTCATCTAGGTCACTGATCTCGATAACAATCTGAGAACATTAATCTCGCACCTACTAGAAGGCAGTAAATCACTTGGTTAGATAGTTTTCAATTTTACACGATTTCGATTATAGCTAACCTCTAATGTTTTACTGAAGTGTTGTGTCTACAGATCAAGTACAATTTTCACACACACACAATCGTGACGAAGCTAGGATGAAAGATGAGAACCTTCGATGAATAGATTGAGGAGACAATAAAGAGAGCACCAAAACACTGTCTCAATGCAAGCCTAAGCTAGATGCAAGCCTAAAATGAACATGCAATCCCTAAGACTTGGTTGTTGGACTCATCGTATTATCATCATAGAGTTGTTTTTGGTATGGGATGATCTCAAGATGCCATACAATCCTCACTAACATTGCAATCATGAGAATATGAATATGACATTAGTCTTAGATTTGTCGGAATGAGATGTAAGCATTAAGGCACAAGAAGCCAGAATGACCTGAACACCTATTCCTTTTGATTTAGTAAGTTAACATAAGCATCAAAGCATAACTACTAGAATGACCTAAATGTTTCTTGCATACAAACATGCCAGACACATGAGAGTTCATTCTTTTGCCAAAGAATGCTCACAGTGACCCTTATGTTCACTTAGCAAGACGAGCGTTTGCAATTTCACTCATAGTAGAAAGAAGTCACTCAAAACAGACAAGGAGAAGAACCAACCTCACCAAAGCATCCATATAAAAGGAGTCAAGGTACACATGGCCATTCAACACGAGATGAAGGCTCTCATAGTGGACACCCCTCTTATATAGATTCTTTGGATCATTGGAACTAAACTAGCAAACAGAAAGCAAAAAAAGATCATGCCCCCGATCTTCACGTTTCTCAATCAAAAAAGACATCTTAGATTCACTCGAGGGGAAATGACAAAATGAAAGAACAACACACAAAAGAGAAAAGCTCAGCATGCTTCAAAGAATCACAAATTTAGTTTTAGTTTCAGTTTAAGTTTGTGTTCAAGCGGATTGAAGTCAGATGGGAAGAATACAGTGCAAACAGTCATCTCAAAGAGAAAATTGGAGTGCTAAATGAAGTATCGGTAGGCAGACACAGCAAGAAATGCTGGTGACCGATACAAGAGAGATCCTCAAGGAGAGAGATCTCAGGGATACTAGTGAAACATCAGTAGGCACACACAGTGAGAACCACTAGTGACTAATGTACAAGGAATCCTCAAGGAGAGAGATCTAAGTGATAGCTAGGTATTAGTAGGCAGGCACAGTGGGAACCACTGGCGACTAATACACAAGAGATCCTCAAGGAGAGAGATCTCAAAAATAGCTGGGCATCAGCAGGCAGACACAGTGGGAACCACTGGTGACTGATGAAAGAAAGCATCTCTGAAAGTGATAGGACAATGCCCCCTAGACCAGGAAGGTGCCCCCAAGTGTGACCAGTTCCAATCCATGCAGAGTCGAGGAGAATCTCGAAGATAGGTGAAAGAGAATGCATGAGCTAGAAAACTAAAGCAAGAAATGGACTAAAGCAGGAAACAAACTAAAGCAGGAAAGCGAGAAAGCAAACTAAAGCTAGAAAGCAAGAGCCAATTAGCGGTGTTGCAATAAGTATAGCATTGGGAAACAAGAGGCGCCTATTTACCAAGTTTTCACCATCTTGGCAGAGATTCTATTTTTGCTACCATGATGCCTATTTACCAGGTTTTCATCAATGGCACATTTTTCTTCTTTTTCAAATTTTTTTTTGTACTTTTCTATTTTTTTTATTTTTTTGTATTTTTGAATATTTCATTTTTTTTGTATTTTTTATTTTTTTGAGTATTATCAAGGCGCCTGTTTACCAGGTTTTCACTAAGATGATCATTTTTTTTCAGGACATTTTGCAATTTTTAGGATTTTTTGACAATATACCATTTTTTGGATTTTTTCAGGATCAATAAGTATGTACATGAGCACACAAGAAATGTCTCAGTTTTAGAATCTTTTCAAGTGAAGAGTGTTGATAGGCTCTTTGAGCTATTCTCCTTCAATGTTGGAGAGTTGGTAAGCACCAGACCCAAATACATCAGTAATAATGTATGGACCAAGCCAGTTTGGTTCAAACTTTCCTTTCTGGATCCGTTGCTGCTGATTTTTGGGGTTTTCTCTTAGGATGAGATCACCTACTTGGAATTCCCTTTGTCTAAATTTCTTATTGTAGGCTTTAGACATTCTCTTTTGGTATGCTTGAAGATGATTGAATGCCAACTTCTGACATTCATCCAGTAACTCTATCTCTTGTAGTCGGGATATTCTATTTTCTTCATCAGTGATGAGGCCCCTTAGAGAGACTCACAAAGTAGGCATCTCGACCTCAATAGGAAATACTACATCTACTCCATAAACCAAGGAAAAGGGTGTGGCCCCCATTAGTGTTTGGATGCTTGTTCTATAGGCCCATAAAGCTAGATTAATCTGGAGGTGCCAATCTCTACCAGATTTATGAACTATTCTGTGCAAGATTTTGAGAATTGTCTTATTAGAAGCTTCTGCTTGTCCATTACTCTAGGGATAATAGATAGATGACCAATGCTGAATGATCCTAAATTTGGTACATAACTCTTTCAGGTCCTTTTTCTTGAATTTTCCCCTATTGTGAGTGATAATGGATGAGGGTACACCATATCTACAAATGATATAGTTTAGTATAAACATAGCTACAAACTTTCCATCAACTATAGTTAGACGGACTGCCTCAACCCATTTAGTAAAGTAGTCTATAGCAGTGATGATAAACTTTTTCCCTTTGGAATAAGACAGATGAATCTGACCCACCAAGTCAAAGGCCCATTGCTGAAATGGCTAGAAACTGATGAAAGGAATAAGCTCTTTAGTAGGAGCATGGATCATATTTCCATGAAATTGACACTATTTACAAGCCTTGGCATATTGAATAGCTTCTTTCTCCATATCTGGCTAGTAGTAACCATCTCTAATAAGTTTATGAGCTAACGTTAGACCACTCGAATGAGACCCACAAATACCTTCATGTACCTCAGCTAACGCATGTTTGGACTCATCGGGTTCTAGAAACCTAAGGAGGGTACCGTCTAAGCCCTATCTATACAAGTCATTTTCTATGATGACATATCGTGAAGCATTATGAATTAGATGACACTTTTCATTCTGAGTATAGGTGTCAGGAATGATTTGGTCACAGAGGTAAGAATAGATATGGTGGTAGTGGGATGAATCATGTCCAATGACTGAATAGATCATCCTAGATTCAGGAATGTCATAGGTTGGGTAGCATAATGTCTCCACCAGGAATTCATGTCTGAAGTCATTTTATGGCATCTGTAACATTTAGGAAAGAGTGGCCATAGCATCGGTTGCTTTATTGTCTACCCTTGGAATTTTTTGAAAGGAAATGTGTGCAAAATACTATTTGAGATCATCCACCATTCATTTGTATGGCACTAGCTTGTCATCTTTTGTTTGATAGATATCATTAACTTGGTTGATGACTAATTGAGAATCTCCAAAGACCTTGAGCTCATCCACATGCCATTCAATGGCTATCTTCATACCATTAATGAGAGCTTCATATTCAACAATGTTGTTTGCGCAAGGAAACAACATTTTATAAGCTTTGGGCAATGAGTATCTTTGAGGTGTTATAAACAGAATGCCTGCACCTGATCCTTGCTGAGTGAATGATCCATCAAAGAACATGGTCCAAGGATGATGTGTGAGAAGCATGATAGATTCATCTAGGAATTCAATGTTTAAAGGCTAGTGATCTTTCAGAGGAGCTTCCGCCAACTGATCAGTAGTTGCTTATCCTTTAATAGCTTTTCTTTCCACATACTCAATGTCAAATTCACTAGTCTACCCGTGAGGGCAGCCTTTCTCAGTAAGTACTTTAGTGGATCAATTTTTGCAATAAGCCTTGTAGTGTGAGCGAGCATATAATGCCACAATTTTTGTGAAGCAAACACCACTACTAGACAAGCTTTTTCAATAATAGAATAGTTCATTTCATAAGAAACCAATGTTCTACTGATATAATAAATGGCTCTCTCTTTGTTGTTTTGATCCTCTTGAGCTAGGAGAGGACCCAAAGATGTGTTCGTGGCTGAGATGTATACTATGAGCGGCTTCCCATGAATAGGAGGCATCAATATAGGTGGACTAGCATGATACTATTTAATTTGAGTGAGTCCCCTATCACATTCTTCATTCCATTCATAAGTCACACCATTATGCAAAGTTTTAGTGAATGGTTGTGACTTGTCAGCCAACTATGCAATGAAGCGCCGAATAGATTGTAGTCTCCCCTGAATTCCTCTTATCTAACTATTGTTCTTAGGTGGAGGCATTTCCATAATAGCTTGAACTTTCTTAGGATCAACCTCTATGCCTTTAGCTGAAATGATGTAACCCAAGAGTTTCCTAGAAGTGACACCAAATGCACATTTTTTGGGATTAAGTCTGAGACTAAATTATTCTATGCGGTCAAGTATGGGACCCAAATTTGTAAGATGAGTTTTCTGCTACATGCTTTTGGCCAAAGTGTCATCCACATAATCTTTCATTTTTTTATGCATCATATCATAGAAAATGGTAGTGACAGCTCTCTGATATGTTGCTCCTACATTCTTAAGCCCAAAGGGCATGACATTCTAGCAGAAGGTGCCCCAGGCACATGTGAAAGTAGTCTTTTCTTGATCTTCTGGTGCAATTTTATTTGATTATAGCCAAAGAAGTCATCCATCAACGAATACATCACATAGCCTACTGTTATATCCACTATCATGTCAATATTGGGTACTAGGAAGTCATCTTTTGGACATGCCTTATTTAGATCCCAGAAGTCTCTGCACACACAAATGGATTTATCATGTCTGGTTACTAGAAAAATATTTTAAATCCACTCTGCATAGTCAATAATCCTTATGAAACCAGCCTTAAGAAGCTTTTCTAGCTCTGCTTTGACTAAAAGTGCCACGTGTGGATGCATCTTTCGAAGCTTTTGTTTAACAGGCTTAATACCTAGTGCAATGGATAGATGGTGCATGATTAGATTGGGGTCTAATCTAGGAATATCAGAGTAAGTCCATGCAAAGTTTATTTTCTTGCTTTGAAAGAAGCTAGTGAACTCTTCTTTTTCTTTTGCAGATAATGATTGTGCTAGATGAATAATTTGTGGAGCAGCCTCTATACCTAAATTCACTAGTTGTGTCGGCTCAATCAACACTGATGATCTCTCCTAAAAGTGGCTCAGAAGTGTATCAAGCATCTCATCCTTGGGCACCTTAGAGAGGTTTTCACCCTCGGATACTTCTTTTATTTTTACTATTTTTGGCTATAATACTACCACAATGTGGTTTTCACCAGCAGAGCATCTATTTTTTCTTCTTTTAATTTTTTGACTAAGATACTTGATATCTGCTTCTGTCATGCTGAAACTGCCTTCGCTGGTGGAGGACATTATAGGTTCAATAGCATGGAGGTAACAAGATAGAGTGTAATCATTATGGAATGTTAGGACTTCATTGGATGAGGAGGGAGAGTTCCAGTTTATCAGGTCGAGATTTTTGAGTGAGAGAAGTAGTGGCTGGTTCAATTGCATTCACAGTATAATCATCAAAATCATGGATGAGTAAGTCAAGACCTAGAGCGATCTCATCCAGAGGAGTGTTTGAATCCCTACGAGACCCCACATCAGAAGTAGAGGACAAATTAACACCGATGGCATCTAATTTGTGTGTCCTAACACTAGACCCTTCACCTAATTCAACAGGGTTTTCAAAGGTATGCACCATGTCTATATCTTTATCATAAGTAGCATCAGACAAAGAGTCAAACTCGTACTCATGTGAGTCAATACTTGATGTGGGAATTCCATTAGTACTGGTTGTATCATCTAAATCATCTTCATTTCTTTTAGCATTAATGGCTTGTTGAAGTTGGTCTTGTTCAAACCACTCTTGGAAATGCGGTGGTATGTACCATTCACCCTGAGAATCAGAATCAGCCATTTGTATTTCTTTCCATTGGTCATACGTGAGTCGATGTACCGAAGTGGTGTCATCAAAATCATTATCAGACTCTACCAGGTGGATAGGTATGACAGGATCATCAGGTTCTGCAAAGAGTGTAGCAAATTCTAGAGGAATAGGATATGGAAAGGTGTCTTCATCAGAGCTGGCCTCTAGATTTACCTCCGGGGTAGTATCTTCAAATTCTGGTTCTAGTTCAAGTTCTGGCACAAATTTGTTTATCCCTAAATGAAAGGGGATATTTTTGAAGCCTAAGCCAGTAGTATCCTTTGTGCGGTGACCTGTAGCTTCAATGGGTTTCACCAAAACATTGTCATTCATTCCTATAGGACCACTCCCTTTATAGTCAAAGTGCTTCATGATCTTGAAGGCCTCACTGTGTGGCTCTTGTTCTAAGTCTAGAGGTGGAGTAGTTGTTTTAGATGTTTCTTTCCCTTTATAGATCCAAGATGTGACAGCCCTTTCTTCATCTTCATCTTCTAATGGTGTTGTGTCCTTGACAAAGGTGTCATCATAGACTATTTTTGGAGCACAAGTAGAAGGTTTGTTATTTTCAAAGGGTCTCCTGTATGAATGCAAAGATGGAGGGAGAGCAGCCAGTGGTAGCATAGGTTCAATTCAATTTCCTCCCATGCCTGTATCCTTAAGTTTTAGAGTCTGTTCCATTTCCTTGAGCTTGGCATCATAGAACTCAGTAGGCTCTCTATTAGCTGGAACAAAGATATCTGTAGACTGTGTGAGTGTGTTGCGAGAGTAGTTGGTATTAGCAGGCACAGTGACTTCCACTCCATGGAATGGAAACTTCATGCATTGATGGTATGTAGACGGAATAGCCTACATCTCATGAATTCATGGTCTACCCAACAAGATGTTGTAGGCAAGAGGAATGTCTAAAACTTGAAACGTAACATCTCTCTCAACAAGGCCAACTTGGATTGGGAGCACAACTAAACCTTGGGATTTGCATTCCTCTTCATCATAGTCTTTGATAGTAATCTTCTTGTGGGAATCTATACAATCCTCATCATAACCTAGCTGGGTAAGCAACTTAGTAGAACAAATATTGAGGCTAGCACCATTGTCTATGAGCACTCGACAGACATGCTTAGGGCCTATCATGACTTCTATATGTAAGGGAGTGTTATGTGGATGGCTCAGAGAGTGATCATCTTCTTCGAAGAATGAAAAATAATGAGGCGAGGTCAAATAACCCACCATAGATTGGAACTAGTCGAGATCAAGATCTTTGGGGATGTTTTCCTCAGTGAGGGCTCTATCCAAAATTTGCCTATGAGCAGGTGAGATCTTCAATAGCTCAAAATTGGTCATCTAAGCGTTGGTCCATTGGAGCTGATCTAAGATGCTATAACTAGTTGTGCTAGGTGTAGGGATCGATTTCATATTTTTGTTGGCACGACCAATAGTATTCTTATCCAAAGTTTATTTCAGAGCATATACGGGAGGATCAGAACCTTTCAAAACAATCCTTCCATGTGATCGTGTAACAAAATTGGCACAATCTTGAGATTGTTCAAATTCAAACGAATGAGACGCGGAACTACGCAAGATGAAAGCAATCTTAGGTTTGGAGCATCGTCACTCCCCTTAATAGTAATCACATCGCAATACTCAACCTCAACAGGTTCGATCATACCAATGACATTGTCATCGGTAGTGTACATGTAATTGACCATAGCATTGGTATTCTTAGTCTTTGAAGATTCACCTTTCTTGTGAGGAGGAAAGGGATCCTTAAATGCTTGATGATCTGAATTCTTGGTATGGTTGTCCATAACAATGTCACCGCTATCAATCAAATCTTGGACCTTATGTTTCAGCTGAAGACAAGTAGAAGTCTTGTGACCTTTATTTTGGTGATAGTCACAGTATGCGTTATCATTCCACCAATGAGGTCATGGTTGTGGGTCATAGAGATGCTTTTCCAAAGGAGCAAGTATCTGATTCTACACAAGAGTTTTATAGACCATGTCAAGTGGTTCTCCTAAGGAGGTGAACTCATGCTTGGGTCAAGATGCCCAAGGTTTGTTCCTAGAAACCTTGAAGGTTTCTAATTTTCCGTCACAGGATTTTCAGTGGCTTTGATCTCCTATATGCTAGAAGAGAGATTGAAAATAGACTTAGCAGGCTTCAGGGTCACATTTTCAACCACTCCATCATTCACAACATCTCTATTCTTGTTGACAAACTTTCCTTTATCTTTATTCAAGGTTGAAGATCCTTATTTGTTGTCCTTGTTCAAAGTCAATTCCCCTTTCTTGATCATAAAGGCCTCTATTCACACCACTTGTTTAATCATGTTATCAAAGGTTAAGGGACCTTGTAATTATACTTGGTATCCGAATTCTGGGACAAGATTGTCCAAAAAGATTTCAAGCCTTTCAGACTCTGGTAACTTGTGAGGACACCTTGTACATAATTGTCTCCACCTTTGGAGAAATGTTAGGAAAGGTTCCCCTTGTCACTGTTTCAAATTGAAAAGATCCCGGATATTGACCGAATGCTAAATATTATGAGAGTAATGTTGGAGAAATAGATTAGCCATTTCATCAAACTTCTTAATGCTAGTGGGCAATCAAGAAAACCACTCCACAGCTGGTCCACCCAAGCTACGAGGAAATAGACGCATAAGGTATGTTTGGTCATGCATGAATTCCATAGATAGAGTGCCAAACTCCCTTAAGTGATCTTGGGGATCGGTAGTACCCAAGTATTTGTCATATTTAGGCAGCTCTACACCTTTGGGAAAAGGTGGCATGTGAAGACTCCTATCAAAGGGGAAAGGAAAAATGCTTTCCATTGTGAATTGTTGTGCAGGTTTGTCCTTGTTCTTTGAAAGTTGGCTAATCTGATCTTGCATGTCTCAGACCATCTTTTGCAATTTAGCAGTCTCAGTCTCTTCTTCTTTGGCCACAAGTGTCTAAACTTGGTAGTCTGGGGGTAACTTGGCCCCTTGTTTGGCTAACTCAAGATAGTATGTTTCCTTCTCTTTTAGAAGGAGGATCTCCATCATCTTGATAAGACCCTTGTTTTCTTTCATAGTGTCTATGTCATTTTGAGTTATTGTGTCATCACCATCATTGCCAAGAATCTCATAAATGCTTGGGACTTGATCTTGACTCTGATCATAAGGAGGAGGATGATAGTGATATGCTGATTGACCACCTTGATGTTTTTTTTGAGCTTGGTGTTGATTCTGATCATTTTGGGAATGATCATAACCTTTCTCATTTCGAGGTTGAGCATGACATTGGTCATTGGAAGATTGACCATGATGCTGGTTTTTTTGAGATTGATCATAAGTTTGGTTGTATTTTCCTGGTTGGAAGTCGAATGGATCTCCCATCTTGTCAACGTAGGACTGTGCAGCAAATGAAGACTCAGTAAAATGATATGAATGATGTTGAAAGGGTGCAACTAAGGTAACTTTTGGTGCATGAACAGGATCAAGAGGGTCAATAGGTTCAAATGAGTTGATATCTTCAACAAGATTGATAGATTCAATAATAGGACTAGTCTAAGGAAGTGGTCTTCCAAAGTTATGAAACAATGAGTTGTTTTGGAAGAATGAGTTGTCCTATTCTTGAAATGAGAAACTAGGTTGTGCTTGAAACAATAGATTAAAACACTCTTGGAACACTGGAGGTGATGATTGAGATGGGCTATCTTTCAAAGTACTCAACGAAGAACTTAAGGATCCCTCATAATATTTAGATTGCACAACAGGTTTGGGATGATCTATTTCTTGATTACGAGGTTTATCTCTACATTGACTAGTATTACGAATGGGGTAAGTCTTGCCACTTCTAGTCATGACATTCATAGATGAAGATGCAATGAGAGAAGATCCAGGATAATGCTAGAACTCTATCTCTAAGATAGCAAAAAGGAGATAAATGGCTAGAATAGCCAAGATGCGAGATGGACCTGGCATGAATCGTCAAGAGAATGGCTAGAACGACCGAGATAAGACTATCACGATGTGAGGTAAAAAAGAACAAAGAGATAAGATAAACAAAGGAGAGACAAAATGAGTCAAAGAAATAATCGATCTATTCTCAACTCGAGACACTCAGTTTCTGATAGTGAATGATAGGAAAATAGACAAACAGACTGCAGGAAAAATTAGATTGGGCAAAAGTTTGACCAGTCAATAGGAAATAGCTCATTGTTTTTGAAAATAGGGTACAGGTTTGCACGAGAAAGTGTAGGGTGGCATGAGAAAATGCCAGACTTCACGTGAGGGAATTTTATCTCGCACGAGAAAATGCTTAGTTTCTGAAACTTCACACGGGAAAATACCAGTGTTTGACAGTTCAACGCAGATTTCAAGATAAAAGATAGATTTTGGGACATAGTGCAAATGGTTCTTAGATAGAAAATCTAGTTTCTAGACAGGTTTCAAGGATAGTTTAATCAACAATCTCAGTTTGAATGTTTCAAGCATTCGTTTACAAGCATGAAGGTTTAGATCAAGCAGTAGTGACACAAGAAGTAGTTGCAAACAGACCTACCAAGGACAAAGCAACTTGGTAGTATCATGGGAGTCTTTTTTTAATCATGATGGACAAGTTTAGGACTCAATAACAAACACATAGTTATCCCTACAAAAAAAAATGGTGAGAAGACAAAACCTTTGCCCCACTGCTTATGCACATGCGTTCACCTCACACAATCATGTCACCCCCTAGAGGGTGCCCGTGTTTTTGGTGTTTCCAAGGACTCAATAGTATATGTTCAAAGGTTACCCTTGAAGCAGGGGCCATTTTCATATACCACCTTCAAACATCCAAGTGCATGCCTATGGTGAGAATCTATGGGAGAGATTCTTCCCCCTCCCTGTGCAAAGATTATGTCTCCTTTCAGAGATGATCTGGGTAGGAAACTAACTAGGGAAAGTTTTTAGTGGGCTTCTATTCACACTAACCTTCGGTGCCCCTGATATAGGGCTAGGGCCTCATAGCCACACCAACACCCGAAAGTCATACACCCCCGCAAGCAGGGCTAGGAGTGGCACCGCTCAGTACAACAGACATAGCCTTCTCAAGATGATAGTCAAAATCAAGAGAAGGAAGTTAACATGGTTTTGGATTCTTTAGAATCAAAAAAACATTCTTTATTATAGTGAGGTGGAATCATCGATGATAGGTGCGTACTCACTTGGATCATTCTCAGAGGTTCAACTTCCAGCAGGCCCTCTAAAGGTGACACAACTTGGCTTGGATTTGAGGGTCAGATTTTTTGATTCTCTCAAAGAGAGAAGAGCATACTTCTCTACCTCTTCACCTTACCCAAACACATCAAGCATATTCATCACCAAGCTAGTTTCACTCCACCAAATCCACAAGCTTTTGGGTTTCTGGTTCTCTCAAAGAGAGAAGAGCATAATCCCCTAACAAGTAGATGTGCTAAAGATTCACTACCTTGCTTTGCTTCCCCAGGTATCCATCATTCTAGCAACATCTAGGTCTCGGTTTCATTCATGGGCATCACTTCCATGTAATGAAGAGCATATTCCCCTACTTTGCTATCAGAACCCTTAAGAAATTTTAACAAATACCTAGTTATAATATGTGAATGAAAACAGTAAACAAGCACAACATTTTAAAGTCTTCGACAACTGTCCTGCAAGAAAACTGTTAGCAAGTTTTTATGATCTTTGACAAGTGACCTACAAACCACTGTTATGCTATAGTAGAAATATGAAATATGAAATCAACAGTAGAAAGTAAATGTCAAGAAAAAGTAATAGTAAATTACAGAATCTGGAAAAATTTAAATGACTGACAGCAAATCTTCGCGTGAGAAAGTACTGCACTACGCACGAGAAAATACAAAGACCTACACAAGAAAGTGTTTCTTCACGCGAGAGAATTCTATTGAGAGAAAAACTTCGCACAACACACTTAGAAATATCGCGTGAAATTTTGTCACTTGCCTCTTCTTCCTCTATATACACAAAAGATCTGTAATCTTTTGGTACCCTGTTACTGTCAGCTTCATTTTTATCTACATACTCATCAACTTTGACATTTACACTTTCCACAATTTTATTAGTGTTAGAATTTAGACACTTATAAGCTTTACTTTTTTTGGAATAGCCTAGAAATATACCCTCATCGCTTTTACCATCAAATTTTCCATTCCTACTATCCTTCAATATGTAGCACTTACTTCCAAAGATTCTAAAGTATTTTACATTCGGTGCATACCCATGCCATAATTCATAAGGTGTCAGATTTGTACCTTTTTTTATCTATACTCAGTTAAGAGTATAAACAGCTATACTTACAGCTTCTTTCCAATACTTCTGTGCAACATTCTTTTCAATCATTAATGTCTATGCACAGTCCAAGATAGATATGTTCCTTCTCTCTGTTATATCATTATGTGGAGGAGTTCTAGGTGCAGACATCTATCTTCTAATCCCTCTATCATTGCAAAACAGATTGAACTCATTTGATGTGAATTCTCCACTTCCGTCAGATCTCAAACACTTTAGGTTTTTACCTATCTCTTTTTCAACCTTAGCCACATACCACTTTAAAAATTGAAAAGTATCAGATTTTTCCTTTAAGAAAATTACATGCATCATTCTAGTATAATCATCAACAAACAAGATAAAATATCTAGCACCACAATAGCTTTCTACACCCATCGGTCCACAAAGGTTAGTATGAACCAAATCTAAGATATTCTCAGAAGTAAAGGTTTTGCTCTTGAAACTAGACTTAGTCATCTTACCCAACTGACATTCTTTGCACATTACATTCTCAGGTTTCTTCAATCTAGGTAGACCTCTCACTTTCTTTTTCATGCTAATTTCTACGATATTATCAAAGTTAACATGACATAGCCGCTTATGCCATAACCAAATATCATCAAGTTGTGTAATCATAAATGTTTCTTCAAATAGGTCTAGATAGAAAAAATTAACTCTTGTATGTTCTCCACTTCCAATCAGTTCACCTGTGGTATCAAATATTTTGGCCTTCCTATGATGAAATTCCACTTGATAGCCAGTGCTATTAAGCTATGCAACACTCAACAGATTATAATTAAGACCCTCAACCCAATAAGCATTTTCACAAGAGATCTTATCAGTCAGCTTAATCAATCATTTTCCTCTAACAGGACATGGTGCATCATTTCCAAACTTTACACTCCTACCTTTATAATGATTTAAGGTATCAAACTTACTCTTATCTCCAATCATATGATGTGAACAACCACTGTCAATAATCCATTTATCATTTTTGTTCACATAAGATATTAATCCATTTTTCTCATCCTCATCAAATTCATCTTTCATTGCAACATAGACAACTTCAATTTCAAACTCATCACTATCAGTGTCAGTCTCTTCTTCAGCAATATAGCAGGATTTATTACCTTTCCCTTTGTAGTCCTTGTATCTTGGGTAACCTCTATCTTCTCTTTTGTCTTTATCCTTGTTGTCTCTTTCTTCATCCTTATTATCCCTGTCAAGACATCTAGCAGCTATATGACCAACTTTATTACATGAAAAACATATAATAGGTAGTTTACCTTTGTACCTTCCTTTTGCCCTTTTCAGTCTTCTAGCCATAAGAGCTTCTAGATCCTCAAGTTCTTCATCAAAAGTGCCACTGTCACTATCACTTTCACTTTCACTTTCACTGATGCATCTTTCTTTTTCCTTATTTGACTTATTCAAAACCATCTGAGACTTAAAAGAAAATTCAATACTACCAACAGTGAATTTATCATAGTTAGAAAGTTCAAAAGTAGTAAGCTTGCCAACCAAACTTTCTAAAGTAAGGGCATTAGGAGAGTTACATCTAGATTCCTGGATTGCAAAAATTTTGATTACATAGATAGGATGCAAAGTTCTCAATACTTTTCCTATTACAGTTTCATCCTCAATAGTTCCATTTGCTCCTCTAATAGCATTTACAACTTCTTTTATTCTACCACAATATTGTGCAATATTGTCACCTTCTTGCATTCTCATTTCATCAAATTTTCCTCTTAGGCTCTCGGCTTTTGCTCTCAGCACATTCACATCACCACCATAAATGCTTGCAAGGGTGTCCCACATTTGCTTTGTGGTACTATAGTCTTTGATGTCTTCAAATTATGGATAACTTAGGGCAGACGCAATCTCCAACATTTCTTGGTTGTGCTCTTGTTTAGCTTTCATTTCCTCGGCAGTCAGAGGTGTAGCAGGTGTGACATAGTCATGTTCAATGTAATACTTAGTAGAATCACCAATACCGGCCAGATGCAGCTTCATCAAACTTTTCCATGCAAGAAATTTTTCCTTATTCAACTTAGGTACCTCCTTATACATCTTGATCATTTGCTTCAAGTACCTTCAAACTTGTTCTCTATAAGCACCAAAAGCTCTGATACCAATTGTTAATATGATTTAGAACAATAGAGAGGGGGGTGAATCAGTTGTTCTCAGGTCTAGATGTATAAAACAATCTTTTAAACTCTTTAACAAATTAGATCTAATAACCAACACCTACTCGGTCATTACTGATTGCATAACAGAAACATATAACAGTTCAGTCCACTAGTCCAAAAGCATATAACTTGTAAAACACAGAAATGTTCAAACCAAAACATTCACACAAGTATCAACACCAGGATGTATAGTGGAAACCCAATTTGGGAAAAACCACTTTGTAACATGTTACTATTATGTTCACTCTTTTGAAGTGAGCTCGGTGAAAAGCCAACCCTGTCAAAGGTTACAAACACACTGTCAAGTGTGACCCAGTTAAAGGATTTCAACCACTCTGTTAAAAGTGTGCCTTGTTATAGGACTTACATACAGTCCATTAGAATGCAACCTTGTTCAAAGGATTTATACCTATGACTGTTAGGTCAACCTCTGTTAAAAGGATTTTGACTGTTACAATGGTTAGAAAGTAGCAATAATATTGATATGAGAAACATACAACTCACTTTGCAAATATCAAATCCAATTCCGTACACATATGCTGGCTTACTAACTATGAACCTTTTCCATCTCCATCACTGATCTTCTCGGAACCCTTCAAGTGATCACAACACTTCTCCTTCAGCCTTTTCTACTTAGACAGTCAACAACAATACTTCCAGCATTCACTTTTTTTCCTCTCCACATTCAACCTCTTGCTTAGGTTTCCTTAATACTACCTCTCTGAGGTCAATACATCTTTTGCCACTTAATATCCTTCATAGATCTTAGGGTTAGGTCAAATTCATTGAATCTATCCTACATTATGTTCTTCAGCTTATTTTTCAAATATCTCGAACCTCTTAAAGCTTTACAATAAAATGTTTTATAGTGCATTAAATGCTTTCATACAATCAATAAATAAAGTCAACACATTTTACATAATTCAAGAATTCAACGATGTCGGCTGGAAATCTGAATTCTTCAACAAATGCAAATTACTAACACTCAGTCAATACTATGTCCAACTTCTCAATCTTCTCTAGAAAGCTTGGTCACCATATAAATTGTTCCCTCTGCTAACACTGTCTTCCTCAACAATTAACTAGTGTTCGGTCAACACTATTTTTACTCAGCATTCACTAGCTTGGTCGACACAAACAACACTCAACTTAAACTAGATTTCTTCACTTATGCTCAATTAAGCCTACCAGTTTAGTCTTCATTCTTACTAAAATAAATGATACATTGTCTTAGCATTGTGCCACATAATCAAGCACTCAATGAAGTATCAAGATAACTCAACCTTTTCTTAGGTGTTGTTGTTACCAACCTTGCCTATCCCCTTAGCAACACTCAAATAGATATAGTGCTTTCTTAAATAGAAATAGTCTTACCAATTAAGGGTTGACATCAATAACAATACAACAATTGCTTCAATTACAGTTTCCAACAAATTTATCATAGGGATTATTTAGCTAATAAAGTCGAATACTTAGGAATTAATTATAGTGTAAGATTAATGTAATTTAGGGTTTTTGCAATTGACACCAAGTCAAATGAAGTCAGGTAGGAGAGAGAAAATTACCTAGTAAAATAAGACTTTAGTGAAGTAAAATTGAAGAAATGCACCAAAATTGATTGAAATTATAAGGTGCCAATTTTGGGGTATTATAGTGAGATCTATCGGCATCCCCTATAATAGGCTCAGAAGTTGTAGGTCTCTATCCTGAAAACTGTGATGCACACTAAGGGTGATTCACTACAATGTGACCATGCTTCCCACAAGAGAAGCAACCATTGCCTCTACCATGACCCCTCCCAGGGGAGGGTACACTATACTATTGATAGCTACCTCTTCTCGCAACTAGATGTGTTCTATGTGTAGGCTGATTGTTCTCATTATGCCTATTGCATGATAATTTACAAAAGTTCTTAGAGTGAGAACCACTATTCTATGCTAGAGGATTTGTGCCCTTATGTTGCTGACTAAAAAAATAGGGAGGGGGTTTCTTGAATTTTATTGCACCTTGATTTTGATTTCCTTTAAATCTTGAAGATGTAGGAACTCATGTCTGAACCCCTATCTGTCCACCATGTCCTGAGGCCAAATTTGCCTCAATCAAAGTAACCTTAATAACCACTTCCTTGAGGGTCTTGGGTTTGAAAACCATAACCTCTCTGATAATACGACCATTGATTCCTTTGATGAAATGATCTAACAAGAGTGGTGATTAAGCATTGTATCCTGCATAGGGCCTGAGCTCAAAGAAACATCGCTCGTACTCCTGAATAGTCATGGACATTTGTCATAGATTATGGAACTCATATGTGCACTGTCACTGCCACTATTATGATAGGAAACATTCATGAAAGTTTTCAAATAAAATATCCCAAGTAACAGTCTCCATAGGATCTAAAGTAATGAGCCAAGTCTCTACCTCAAATCTAGTGCCAAGACCATTAAAAGGAGTTGTTTGTGATCTGAGAAGTTCTATCATCTGATTAGCCTTTACGGCTCCCTGACTGAGGGTAGTGTCCCTCCTTTTTAGACTCCTAGATTTATGTCTCTCCCCATTATCATAATAATGTGATGCTTCCTAATCATCCTTGTTCTGCACAGGTAGGCACTCTAAAATAGTCTAGAGAATTCACATGGCATTAAGTTCTCTTAAGTCACCATGTTGTTCTCTACCATCCTTTTCCCTTCTCTCCTCAACTCTTTGACTAATAGGAGGGCTAGGAAGCTTGCTTCTTCCACATCTCCTACTACAGTCTCCACTTCAACCTCTAGCCACAAATCTAGTCTCAGTGACCATCTTTCCCAAAAATAAGATCAAGATGGACAAAATAAATAAAACATGGTAAGATTGCAAAAACAATGGTCTGAAATACAAGAGTGTTATATATGTCTAAGTTTTTTTTTTCAAGTTTGGACCACTAGACAAAAAATGGGCATACAATATTTCCAGAGCTCCCAGTGTTTGAAACATGGGCTCTGATACCAATTATAATTCCTCACCAGGGAACCCAGGAGATATTAACCTAAAACATACATCTAGCATTGGAACAAGGACATTGGAGTCTCAAATGGTAAAATAATCACTACCTCCCAACCTTGTGGAAACCTGTCGTTCCACTCCCACCATGTTGAGGAGATAACATCAAATCCTACTCGAATGGAAATACCAAATAATCAAATAGACTAAGCAAGGATCCTAGAAGCTCCTTTCTCAAGGGTACAAACTCATAAGTCAAAGGTACACATAATAACCCAAAAGAAACCAACACATGTAGGAAACCTAGAATGAAATTAGGGAAGTGTCATCACATGAGTCAACTCTAAGATCACTTGGCAGCCTCTTTGGACTCTGGCCCCTAATGACTCTATGCGGTATCAGTAGTTCTTTCATGCCTAGACTCACCATCACTACTGGACAAACAAGCATCTTCTCCCACTCTCATTCTTAGCCTATACTAGCACTCAAGGCATGGGTGAGGATTCATTATCTTATTAATTCATTTCAATCCCCATTAATTTAATATTATCAAAAATCAAAAATCAAAGTGTTTGAAGACATGTTTGATACTCTACTGTTTGCAAACCTATCCAATTGCTATTGAATTTGTGATTGAAATCAGACATTTTCACCCTCACATTCGAAAACTTGAAATTAGACCTTAAAAACTCAAAATTTTGCACAAATTGGTCAAGATCAACATCAGTATCACATTAGCCAAAGAGAAATATCGCATTAGAAGGTTGTTCTTGGTGAGAAAGTTTATCTCTAGAATTGTGAGCTACATTCTTGGGAAATTCTCGTACTCTTATTGTCCAAATAATTTTCATTTAATCTCAATTTCAATTATATTTCAGCCTAGTCCAACCTCCTGGTTCAAAAGTGCAAGGGCAGTCACCCTTTGATTTGAAGCACCTCTTTGACAGTGTTGGTAAAGCCCCTTCTTCTATCTTTTCATTTCTCTTTGGACAATAGAGAACTTTGATTATCCTAGTTTGGTGTTGACATTTTGTGAGGTCATCCTATTACCAAGGATCTTCTATTTTCAGTCTTCCTTGGTCAGTCTAGATCTTAGATCCTAGGTGTTGTCATGTTGCTCAACAGCTCAATGAACGTTATGGTATCAATTGCACAAGATGGCTCTTAGTCTTCTTCTTTCTTCTCCATTTCCCATGTTCTTCTAAAGTCTTCTATTCCCATGGTAAATTCTTCTTCTTCTTCTTGATTCTTTTTCTCCTACTATCTAGCTTGTATTCCTCTATTTTTCTATCATTCCTATGCTTGATTTCTCCTCTTTTGGAACCATGAATCTTGACTATCTAGCTTTGGAACCTTTATTAAGAATAGATGATCTTGAGCTCATTGACATATTTGAAAAGTGTTGTTCCTCCAAAATTCTCATGAGTGATGAATTTATAACAAAAATAAAAGAAAAGATGATTAAATCAGATGCCTTTGCTAGAATCATAAACATGATCATATCATGATCTTCTTCTTCCAAACATTCTTCATCATCTAAATCTTCTCATTCTTCTTCACCTTCCAAGTCTTATCATGACTCTTCCAGACATCATTCTCATTCTTCATCTTCTAAGTCTTATCATGATTCTTCTAAACACTATTCACATTCTTCATCTTCTAAGTCTTATCATGATTCTTCTAAACACTATTCACATTCTTCATCTTCCAAATCTTATCATGACTCTTCTAAACATCATTCGAATTCCTCATTATCCAAGTATTCTTCTTCCACTAGGTCTTCATTTTCCTCTTCTTCAAGATCTCATTCTTCTTCTACTTCTCCCAAGAGTCTTACTTCTCTTCAGAAGACATACCATAAAGAGCAACGTGATAGTCCTTGTGATGTCTCTTCCACAAAGAGTGATACACCCACCTATGATGACTATGATGACTATGATGATGGACAATGTAGTGATGCCCATGAAACTTCTATTCCTAAGCATCATCCTCGTGGTACACTTGTGATTTCTAAGGGGGAGTTGTATTGGGTAGACTATGATGGTGATCCATATGACTCTAAATTTGAAGAATTCTTTGATGATTTTTGTGAACAATACAATATTCCTACTGAGGAAGAGAAAATCTACTGTGCTGATTTCAAACATCAAAAGAATCTCTCCTCTAAAAGTTCTCATGCTGAAAATAAAGGTTGCACTCTCAAGAAAGATCATATTAATGTTGAACCTTCCCTTCCATCCGCCACTTCCTCCAATACCCACACACTTCCTAAAGCTTTTGAGTCATCCAAATCTTTCACAAATCCTTCATCCAACAAAGATCCTAAGGCTTTCCATGTGGTTCCCTATAGTTATTCTCAAGAGCCACCTCTTAAAGATACTCAAGCTAACCTTCACTTGGATGTGAATACTTCCAATAATGCTAAACCTAAAGAGCCTAAGCCTCTATGTGCTATAATGCCTACTTCAGCTAGTCCTTCACTATCTCCTCCAAAATCTTCCATGCAATTCCAACATGCTTCCTTGTCCTTAGAAATGGCTTCATGTCAAGAGGACTCTAAAAATGATAAAGAAAAGAATATAAATAAAGATCAAGATTAGGAACCCTCCATATCATCCAATTCTCTTCATGATGTATCTCCTCCATTGCATGGTTCTTTTGATCCTCTACGCTCTTCCTCATTCATTCCACCATCTCCTAAGCAAGATCAAGCTACTACTTACACCGTTGAGCTTATTGATAATCAAAATAACCTTACTACACTTGCATTTTCCAAAGATGATACTTCCATTAAGGTTATTAAAAATGGTGTTGTTACTTCCAATGTTGAGCCTATTGAAAATCAAGAAAAAAATGATGCGCTTATGCTATCCAAAGATCCTTGTCAAGATCAAAGTATTCCATCTTCTTGTTCTACCACTCCATGTTCATTTCCACTTTCTTCTCTTCCTAAGTCTTTGCAAGCTTTGAATGATCTTATCAAAGAAGTTTCTCCTATTCAAGATGTGCATGATCCTATTGAAAACTCTAATGCTCACTCTAGAGATGCTGATATCCCCAGTTGTCATATAGATGCTAATGAACTTATTGATTATCCTTTTGCATCTTCCACTTCCATCCTTGGACCTCCTCCACCAATACTAAGGGCTTCATGTCTTCCTTCCATCTTGGGCCCTTATGTCCGTTCACTTTCCCCTCCTAACTCTCCTAATTCATCATCCCTCTTGGGTCCTTACGTCCCTCCATCTCCTATCTTTCCTCAAGATCAACACAGATGCATACCCTTGAATCATTTTCATCCACCCACCCATCTAAACCAGTCGTATTTTCTTTCTTCTTCCACAAGTCCCAAGTCTTTTGGAAGTAACTTGAATGTTCAAAATAAGAAAAAGAACCAATACAAGAATCCATCAAAAAAAGAAGATCACCATGTCTTCTCTAATCGACATAGAGGCATAAAGTCAAAAGAGATATCTAAGGAGAAAACTACAAGACAAGTATGGGTTCCAAAATCCATCATTGAAGCTATTCTCTTTAGATCATCAAAAAGAAATAAAAATCCTAAAGCTATATGGATTCCAAAGTCTCTCTTAAAAGAGTCTAATATTGAGCAAAAAGTGAAGTTGGCATTCAAGCTTCCAAAAGCTTTCACTTCATCTTCTTCCAAAAATATTCTTTCATTTCATGTGCCTGAACCGCAACCTTTGCTAAACATTTGTCATATTCCTTCTCGTATTCCTCCATTCACATTTGAGAATTATAACAAGTACACCAATCTTCTCTTCGAGGAGTCAGATAGCAATAATGAACCAGAATATGGTTTGCATTTGGACTAGAATATGGTTTACGTTTCCTCCATTTTTCCCACCACCCTTCAAGGTGTGTATTGACGTTGATCTTACCTTTCTTTCCATCTACCTTTTCACAATCTTTCCATTCATTATCCTTCTACCTTCTATCCTTTTTCCTCATTTTCCTATTTCTCCTATCTTCCAACCTCACTTGCTTTACATAAAACCTTATCCTCCATTTTTCTCTTCCATTTTCCTTTCCCTATCAACATCTTTGAGCATATCAGTTTGGATCCTTGGCATATCATGGTTTATCCTTTCAAGGGGCATTATCTAAAGAGCTTTCCTTCTTCCAAAAATTTCAAAAAATAGGAAAAAGAAAAGAAAAAAAAAATTTGAAAATGTACCATGGTGAAAACCTGGAAACAGGCACCTTGGTAGCAAAAGTAAAGAGAAATAAATTCATCCTATGGTGAAAACCACTCCCTTGTGGTGCCTTGGATAAGTACCATGATGAAAATCTGGCAATCAGGCATCATGCGTAGTTCTTCTACATATTTCATCCATTTCGTCTTCTCTCTTTGATCTTGACAATGTTGAACTATACGTGAACAATTGGCCATCTTGTGAGCTATCTTATGATGGTCTTGCTTTCATTCCATTCATGTTTAGCCTTCATATTTTCCTTCATTCATTCTAGCCTTTCGCTATCCTTTTCCCCTTTGATCTTGATCTAATATAAAAAAGAGTAAAATACGATGCTATGAAGCCTCTTGACATGTCTACTCCTTTGGACTGCATCCCTTCCTTCTTTTGCAGTGCACTTTTGAGGCTTATCCTATGCTATCCTTTCATTGCTTGTCCAAATGCGCTTTACATGATAATTTTTCCCTAACTTGGGTACTCTTGAGGAGTTTGACCTTGAAGATTTCTTCCCTCCATTCTCTTTCATTCTCCTTTCCTCTATCTCATTCACCAGCTTGCTCATCCATATTGTCCCTCACCTTGCTTGACATTGGGAGTGCACGATGTGATCTTGCTCATGAGTTTGATGCCTATTCTATCTGGAGGCATCCTTTGTACATATTTTATGATCCTGAAAAAATACCAAAAAATTCATATATGATGCTGAAAAAAATCCTAAAAAGCATATAAAGTCTTGAAAAAATACAAAAAAAATTTAAAAATGCAAAAAATTCAAAAAAAAAAATAGAAAAAGTGCCTTGGTGGAAACCTAGAAACAGGAGCCTTGGTAGCAAAAATACAAAAAAAAAAAGAAAAGAGAAAAAATCAAAAAAATGAAAAAAGATTCCAAGTGGTGAAAACCTAGAAATAGGAGCTACTTGTGGCCTTTGCACTCCTATTTATTAGCATGCGTCCTCGACACTGCACCTTTCTCCATCATACCCTGACCTTATTTGACTTGGTCTGGAATTGGTCTTTGTCTTTGTCTAGGAGGCATAACTGTAAGCATTGGTCCTTTAGGTGTGTTTGTCTCTTGCGGCATTTCACAACAGGTGTTTTTCAACACCACCCCAGACAGTGTTTGTCAACACTACTCTTGCGTCGAGTGTTTCTTAACACTTATCAGATGTCTTATCCAACAATCTAGTATGATGCGATATTTCTCATTGACAAATGTGATACTCAAAGTTTGACTCTATGACCAACACACACGCACTTAAATAATCAACTCATTGAGATATGTTGACTTTATTTTTCTTTGTGTGTTGTCTATGAGGATTTCTTTGATGAGTGGTCTCTCCCTGAGAAGTTTTCGATGATGCATAGCTAGAAGATTGAGGGTATGAGAACATATTTTATTTCTTTATCTGCTTGTGGGTATATTTTGTTGATCCTAATTGTCATGAGCATTTATGCTGGTCTTACTTGACACTATGGATTGACAAGGTATTATCCTTGACTATTTTGCAAGTGCATGCTTCTAGTTATCCCGACTTTCATGTGTCTTGATACAAACATAATATCACCATAGCAAACTTAGGTAATCTCACTGCATTAGTCATCTTGACCTCCATGTCTTTGATGCCTAGGTGGGATTTCCACATTTCTATCTGATAAAGATCATATTCATGTCCACTTAGTTATGCTAGTGTGCATTGTATGATCTTGCGATGCTACCAATAATGCTTGATGATAATAATTAGATGCTATAGGTGTTGTGACCTTGCAAGTCAACCACTTTCATAGTAGCTTGCATTCTTAGGTTCATCATAGTTTAGTTTTTGCATCTTGCATATGGAGAGAGCTCTCCTTTTTATCATCTATGGACTAATTAGTCAACTGTGCTCATTTTCTGATTCTTCTTGATCATATCTTTCATTTCCGGTCTTTCATGTCACATCATTTTCTATCCATTTTCGGACTCAAAATTGAAATCCGAGTTGCGTTTCAAAGTTTTCTCATTCTTCTACATAGTTGACTGACCTTTTGAGGCATAATTCTTCGATCTTTGATGGAATTTCTTCCTTTCCATGTCTTCCAAACTTCTAGTCTTTCATTCACCCCTTTCACTTTCTCTCTCTAAGGTTTGACTTAATTTTTATCCTATATCTTTTTCAGTCAAACCTCGTCAACCTGAGGCATGTTTTCACTGCTCGATGGTTACCCTATTGACCTTTACCTTCGATTATGATTTCCTTATGATTTGATCAACCTTGTCGATTTCACTGTTCTCCTCTACCTGATTTCATTTTTTATTCCGAGGGGGCAGTATTTATGGGATTCTCATCCCTGATTTTCTTGATTCAGACATCTTTTGTGAGCTTTTGCTCAAATTTGAGATTCTTATCTCTTACTTTGAATGTGATCTCGAATCGACCTCATGTTCAAAGGCTTTTATTTATGTTTGTCAGGATATGATCCCGAATCGACCTCATATCTGAGTTGTTTTGTGATCCCAGATCGATCTCACATTTCAAGTTCATTCTTTGACTACATGTGTTCCCAAATCGATCACACATTACTCAAAGAGGGGCAAATGTATGCACCCAAAAATGGTCACCTAGACTTTGGGCCCCATTTATTTGATTTATCAATCCTGAATCAATTTTATCAATAATCAATATTTTTCAACATTATCAATTTCTTGATCAAATCTTAATTTCAATCATATATTGGATTTTTATCCTATGGGCTAACCATTTATCCTAAGCCTTTATTTAATTAAAAGGAATTTCCTCCCCTTTTAATAAATAAAAAGGCCCCACCTTTTCTTCTTATCCTAAGTTGCACAAATAAAGTATTATTCCTATTTTATAAAAAGGAGAAAAGCACTTTTTATCTCATATGGACATAAAGTCAACTCCTATTTTCCTATTGGAGGATACTTGTGCACATGGATTGCTCCTCTTTCAAGCTCCACCGCTGACTAAGACTTTTGCCTCTTAATCTCAATGGTCCATTTCACCTCATTTCTTATAAAAGGAGAGCTCTCTCCCTCATTCTAGGACACTTGTTTTTATGCTAACTCTATGTTGCAAGAATTCTTTGGAGCTTTTTGGAGATCATTGTTGCATTACATTTTAGAGTTCTTCATTTGCTTCATAGTTTAGTTTCCATTCTTGCATAGTAGTTCATGTTTATGCTTTCATAACTTAGATTTCACTTTCAAGCTTTAGAATAACTCATCTAGCTTAATAGGAAGGGTTGTCACACATTGCTATTTCCATTTCATAGCTTAGTTTGTACTTCCATTTTCATAACATAGCTTGCACATTTGCATTCTCATTCTTAGCTTGCATTGCATTGCATTTCCATTTGATTCTTTGGAGATATTGGCACTCTTTCCCTTGTCTTCATTCAAATCTCTCATTGTATGGTTGACTAGCAAGGTCACAAGCTCAATAGCTCTAGCTGAGAGCAAATTCATAATCTTGCAACTCCATCCATAGAGAGCTATGGATCAATTTGTGAGGGCTCATTCTTGAGTTTCCTTTCATGTAAGGATTCATAGAGGTGCACTACTTTTGTGTGTACAATCATAAACCATTTTCATCTCATCCATTAGATTTTGCCTCTTAATCTCCATCATCCATTTTGATGCTTTAATCTTCCTCGACAAATGTGTCTAACACATTTCAATCTCTTCCATTCGATCAATCTTGAATTTTGTCAATCGTTAGATCCTCATAATAAACATTATCTTTTACCTCATAAACATACGCATTTTTCTAGCTCATCAATTATGTTGGTTGTTATAAACTTTAATTATTTCTCTCACTCAGTCAATATAGAATGTGTCAGTGATAACTAACTTGATTATTACCAATACTCAGTATACACTACACTGGCTCGATGTATACATAAATCTTCATTACCGACCACATTAACTTGTTCAATTTTGATCTTTAATGCATAACAATATTCATGTAATACAAACAAGTCAACAAAATGATGTCATAGACTCATCAATAAGTTACCAAATGTATACCTTAGCCATATCTCCATATCCATCTCTTCTTCATGTAGATATCTCTTTCCTTTACCATTTTTATTCTTCAGATGTTTGTAACTATCATGATAAGTATAGTCAAAACTAGTTGACATCAATGATAATATATTGACTGATTTAATTTCCTTACATATCACTTTAGTAGCTCAGTGAACTCTAATCATTATATTTCACTTGTCCATTCAGTTCATCAAGTTATTCAATCAGTTGTAGATTAGCAATCTCTCCCTTTGGCATTGATAGAAACACAATATGAAATATGCCATAGAATACCAAACATATGTACTACAACTCTCTCAGTAAATGTTGTAGCTCAATAAGCTCTCCCTGGCTTGATCATTTAATATGTTTAATCACTACATATCATTTCAGCATTTTAGGAAGACTCTCCTTATGAATTTGATCTTCTTCTTCCTTTCTAATACTTCTCTGATTCTCTCGACCACTAGATAGATATTAGACTTTCTCCCACCTTTGTGTTCTCTCTAACTAATATTTCATGTGAATCTTTCTCTCCCTTTGAAAATAATGCCAAAAATAATAAATAGCTCTCCAATAGCCAAAAATATCTCTGATGTCGAATTCAGATCATGTGCCTTAAAGTACAAATATACAATTTTCCATCTTTCAGCTTTAACAACCTTAGGAAACCTAAAGTGTGAACAATATGCATCAACATCTTTTGATTTTATGATAAAGTATAGGTTGATGCAACCTCCTAATCACCTTAGTGACCGATAGATAGGGGATGGACCCCTAGTCTAGTCCTCAAGTAATCAAATGTATCATTTGGTAAGGGTTTAGTAAATGTAATGCCCCGCCAGGGAACCCAAGAGAACTTAACCTAAACATGATTCTAAGTTTGCAGAATATTTTTTTTTAAGTTAACATACAAGATAAACAACAATGTGGAAGCAATTACCATTTACTCACATTAAAACATTAACCAACATAGGCTACAACTCTCAAGGGTTCCTCGATGAAGATTGCGTTTACATAATTAATTAAATTAGATTAGGTATAATTACAAATCTCATATAAATAATGAAATTTAAAAACAACATCACATCAAAGATAACATAAATACAACTGGTACCATAAGGTAACCATAAACCTACATCCACTGCACATGTTGCAGGGTATGTAATACAATAACTGAAAAGTACATATGACATCTCTAAATAATTGATACAAAGATACATGATCACAAGAAGAAGAGGAAGAAGAACACAACTCCATTAATGAAGATCTAGAAGGAACAACTGTCACAGGGATCATCCAACACTGGTACACGATCGTCAAAATCTCAAATGGTAAAAGAATCACTACCAGCCGACCTCGTGAACCTAAATGGTCCACTCCCACCATGCTAAGGAGATAACAACAGATCCCACTCGGATAGCAAACATAAAATAGATCAAGCTAAGGAAAGGAGCCTGAAAGCTCTCTACTCAAGGTATACATAAATAGTGCAAGGTAAGACTCACTAATCCAGAGGCATCTAAAACGTGAAGAATAACTATGGAGGAGGCTTAGGATACATACTGTGGGAGTGTCATCACATGGATGACTACTTGAGTTACCCTAGACTGGTCTCTTGACCCCAGACCCTCAAGCATCTATCAGGTTGAGTTACCCTGGACTGGCCACTCTGGACCGCGAACCCTCAACATAATCCATGTGGAACCAGAATATCAATCTTGTATTTAATGTTATTCCCCAAGTTTTATTATTATTAGGTTATCACTTATTAAATCAACTTATGATAGGTTACCTTGGTACTGGCCCCTTTTGAGCCCCAAACCCCTATGTAAGCCACTCCCCTAAGATGCACCTACTTAACCTCTCCTAGGCTCACAAAACTCACATAGATCAAACAGGTAAATAGCCAGGTAATCCAAGATCCAGTTTCACACACAAGAAACTGACATGATTATAAGTTACCGTAGACAGAATATAAGGCAACAAGAGCCCATATGATCAATCAAGTGGTGATCAGAAAGACACTCACACATCAAACATAATGTAGAAAACATGCACAACTGACACACACCCGACCTCTATTTTCCCCCTAGGTCATCTAGTGTCCGATAACACTTTAAGAAAAAGAAGAAACACCATGCACGAAGAATACAACACTCACGCCATAAAGAACTGAAATTGAACCATAATCATTACATAATTGAATCCAAAAGTAGGTACACATAAAACCATTAAGAGAAACACAACATAACCATTAATAAAACAATAATTATAAGAATATTCCACATAATCATTTTACGAATTCTACAAGGAAAGATCACCCAATTTCAATATAAAAATATCACATGTCTTATTCACAATGTCAGAAATAAACATGAATAAGTACATATATTTCAACTCATTTACATATATACGAAATTCAAAGGTTTTAGCCAAATATTAATTGCTAATATCTAACTAGAAACTATTAAACAAAGATTCAAATAGGATTCGATTAAACTAAAACATAAGTTTGATCAAAATAAATAAAGTCCATAATCAAAAAATTTATCTAAACTAATCCCACCTCTAAACAATTTAATTAAACTAAGTTAATTAAATCATTTATTAAACTTGATAATATAATAGAGTATATTTAAATTAAATTAATAAATAACTTCAAATTATACTAAAACAATAAAATAAATTAAGTTTAATTAATTAAAGAAAATTAAACTAAACTATAAAAATTTGAAAAGAACTAAATTAATAACAATTTAATTAAACTAAATTTAAAATTTATTAAAAATTTAATTACAAAACAATAAATGATAACATTTTAAAATGTTTTTTTTTTTTTTTAAAGGCAAAAATCAAAAAGTGCGTTGGGGGGGGGGCTGGTCCCCACACCCCCCCTGCCGCACGGTACAAAAAGTACCACCGATAGGCCCCTGTCACGCGGTACCAGAGGTACTGCTGGCAGAGAGGTCTGTCGTGGGGTATGGGGTACAGTCTCGTGCCCCATCAATTTTTTTTTTAAAATTTTAATTTGTCAAAACAACAAGGAACAAAGGCATAATATAATATATATATTTTTCAATATATGAATTTTTCCATTATTTCTTTTTTGCAATGCAAACGTAATTTACATTTATTTATTTATTTATTATCTATTTTCTAAAAATGGAAAATTATAAGAAATAAATATATATATTAACAGGACAAAAAAAAATACTGCAAAACTTATTTTGAAAACTTTAGTATAATATTTCCTATGCACATTGCCCAGATTCCTATGCATGGAATATATTCTCCTTAAGTTTTATTGGGTCTATTTTATGTAATTTTTATAAGACTAATTACTTATCCAGCAAGTAAATTTTCCAACCAGAATTGGAATTTCCCACACAAAAAGATTTTTCTTTCTAGGGTAGATATATTTCCTCAAACCCTATAGTTAAACTATATACCCGAATTGATTTTTCATTTTATAGGAAAACTATGAACAAACTTTTGACAAAATATTGCCAGCATAACGGTACAGTGTTAAATCATAATAAAATATAAAAATCAACTACACTAGGGTTTCTAAATACCTAGATCCAAGATAAACACAGATTCACCAAATAAAATGCATAGAAATTGATACAAACAGATAAAGATAGATAAATGTGAAAATTGATCTGATAGGCAAAATTCAATGCCTACCTCAAATCCAAAGCTAGAAACTGAAAATGGAAAACCTTCTAGATCTGAAAATAGAAACCACTCTAGAATTCAACCCAACATGCAGATCTGAAAACTATGTAGCAAACAGGTACCCGTTCGAGAAGCACAAACAAAAATCACACAAAACCAAATTGCCAAAAGAATCTCCAAATTCCAATACCAAATCCTCTCCACACCAATTTTTCTCCAAAACCTGTCTAATCTCCAAAATGAATGCAATTTTCCCTAATAGGGATTCAATTCCCAAATTCATGCAATCCCTAAAGACAACTCAAAAGCTAACTCACAGTTCAACTCCAAATCAGAATTTGAGGGAAAATCTATTTAATAAATTAAAAATACTTTTTAACGCACAACTCAAATTAACTTTTTTTTAAACAAGTTGATCACTTTTGAGAACAATTCAATTTTAAATAAATATTAATGCACATGTCTCAATTCAATTATGTATTAAATAAATTAAATATTCAATGCACCCTAAAGTCATGCAAATCAAATATTTAATTATTTAATAATGTATGCAAACATAAATTAACTCTAATTATAATTAATTAATCATATAATTTTAAATAATCAAACATTTCACTTTAGATTAATTTTCTCAATTAAACATAGGCACATAATTAATATTAAATTCAACTATGATCCTAACATTAATAATCATATAAATTAACCTATATAAACATAAATCAACTGAATCAAGCACAATAAAATCAAGCAAACTAAGACCAAGCACACACTCAAGAACGGGATCCACGAATTCATGCCAACTAGGCAAATTCGGATAGGGTAGTCAAACCAACACTTGTCCAATCCTAGGACAATTGGGCTTAGGTTAGGGTTTTGGATCTGTGTTATCTCCCTTCTCTTACCATTTGAGATATTGTGATAGGGCATGCTCATCCTGACCATTCAGGAAAGTCGATGCCCGGTACCTACAAATCTGCATACAAAACCCGCATGTACATACATATATAAATATATAACAGACAATGGCGGGGATCGGCCAATCATGTGGATCTCAATGTATGGTTTCACAATAGATGAAGATAATCACACCATTTTCTTTCCTTCAAAGATAGTATATCTATTGTAAAGATTACCTATTCCATCATGAAATACACTTAAATTGTCAACCCAGGGATGTAGGACTTGAAATGGGCTAGCACAGTTTGTGCACTAAGTTCCTTTAGGAGTCATAACACCTATGCTGCAGGAAAGTAAAATGCATTGGAAGAGTCTATGCTGCTGCTACAAAATAGTAAACACACCTTGGCTAACAATAGATAATTGCAGGAAGCTTCAAAAATGAACCTAAACTAATTAACAACTTAGAACATCCACTATGATCATTTTCTGCAAGTGTTGCAGGAACTTCACAGTAATAATGCTGCAGGACTAATACAGTAAATCTATCTGAAAATAGGAAACTGCAAGAAATGAATCTATTCTACCTAAGTCTATTCCACCTTCCAAGTGGGCCCCCTTGGTCCATTTCAATTAACTATGAACACAACAAGTGCTTCACAATCTTTCTTCCATTAAAATCCTTCTTTGATTACATAGAAACTAAATAATTCATGAAGAACAGGAAAAGTAACTTCTGAATCTAAATCAACATTATCTATTTTCTCATTAGCTTACTAAGACAATCCAAATCCATTATATAGAGGATTGGATGCTTATTAAAAACATACATAAAATTCTTGAACAAACATCACCAGAAAAGAAGGTGGAAGATCAACCATGACATAGTACATTTACTACCAAGCAACAGAATAACAACTTGCAAGAAATATAGCAAGTTGTATCCCCTATATTCTCTAGAACTCCTTTGCAAGTGTGGCTTATTCAATGGAACTGAATTGCACCTTCTTTGCCATGATCGGTCTTCATTATCTTCCTCCTTAAATGCAGTAATCACCACTCTTTGCATCGCTCCTCATTCTCCTGAAAAGTTAGCAACATCTGGAACACACATGCAAGATAACATTCCTACTTTTACTTAGATGTTAGAACATAGCTTAAAATAGTTATATGAAATATTGCATTCTATGTATAGTATTAAGCAAAACATGTCATACACACTACCCATAGGTTTAGTAGGTTTTAGCTATCTTTGGCATAAGTTCACAAGATATTTACAACAAGTGTTCAGGAATGTTTTGTCAAAACACAAAGAGTGTGTCCAAATTATAAAAACTTAATCAAAATTAAGACATTAATATGCCTCATCATCTACCCCCCACTATTCAAATGCTTGTCCTCAAGCATTATACTTCTTTGCCATAGCTTTGAAGTCTCTGACTGAGGTTCTCCCCTTTTTCCCACTTCTGAAGGTGTAGTAGAATCCTCTGTTGCGCTCCTAGTGATCCCCTATGTGCTCCTCAACCAGCAGGTCTAGTTTAGTAACATTATTATCATAAAGAGGCCAAGGAAGCGTAGGAGGCTGAAAGGATAAGGGCATCCATAGTTCATTTCTGATCTGTCATCCCAGTTGTATATATTTGGTCACCCTGTGAATAGTTGCCTCATAATTTATAGGGCTATGTGGTTCTACCTTTTTGAAGGCATCTGGCAGTCGGTTCCACCTGTTCCTAATCCCTGAAAAAGATCTTTGCTGTGTAAAATTTGGGAGTGTCTGGTAATCTCTGTAAACCTTTTCTCTTTCTGCAAACACTTTAGCCTTGATCTCTGGTTTTGGTTTTCCATAAGTTAATCTGAACCAATCTCTTAAAATATCATCAGGCTTATGTGATTCAGCCCGTAGTGGCAAAGGTTTAGATTTTTCAAGATCTCTATAGGCATTTAACTGCTGCTCATAGTTTGTCTCATTGTGCATCCAAGACATTAAAGCCCTAAGGTGAACATCTCCTATGTAAAGTAGAGGATTCCACTTTGTTTCATGTGGAATTATGAAATTATGTAGATAAAGTTCACACAACAAATTCTTCTGCCATGTGGGCAGAGTCTGATACACATTGTAAAAATCTTGAGCAGTTTTAAATTCACAATCAATATCCCTGATTGTCATCATTAATTGAAATAACAAAAACCATTCCTTCAGACAAATAGAATACACCCTTGGTGGTGACCTACAGGCCATGACTTGGCCAGTTATCTTTAAAGCCTTATTCATCTGTTGTTTCTATTTCTCAAGCTATTCCTTGAGGGATTCAATTTCCTCATCTTTATCAAATATTATTTTTTGCATTTGGTCTCTTTCTTATTTCCACAAGGTCTTTTGAAAAATGAAGTGATTGTATAGACCAAATAATATAGATCGAATTGTAGACGGAGGAAATTCTTGAGCCATAGCTTTCTTCTTTCGTTCCTTAGCAACTTGCTGGAAATAATGTGTATACCAGGAGGATTTATAAGGTATGATAGAAACATTAGTGTATACAAGGACTGGTGGAGAAGTAGGTTGAACACTTTTAGGGGCATTTTCTAGGACTACAGGAGGATTTGGCTCACACATTTCTTGATCACCTTGTGGCATTTCACTATCAGGCTTATTTTCACATGTTTCCACATTTTGGGGTTCCAACTGTATAGGAGAGTCATCTAGAATATTCTCGACCTCTTGTTCTGTATGAGGTTTTGATACTTGACCTTGCATGTGAGGGCTTTGACGTACAGGAACCTCTTTAACCTCTATTGTTTTGGGGGTTCATTTTGGTCTAGATGGTGTTGGGGTAGACGCTGCAGGAGTAGACCTTTTTCTCTTTGTCACTTGAAAAGTATGGTTTTGGTCTTTCCTTTTAGAATTAGGGCTCTCTTCATCAACCTTATGTTTTCCTTTATCTATGGTAGAGCTAGGTATATCACCTTCTAAAATAGGCTCAACAATTTTATCAGTAGGAGGTAATGCTGGTTCGTTCTCTATTTCAGCTGGATTTTGACTAGGCCCCTCAATTTATTCCTCATTCCCTAAATTTTGTTGGACAAGGTTGGCTTGAGGCTCCAAGGTTTTAAATTCAACAAATTCTGCCCATGATATAGGGGAAGAATCCCGAAGAGACCTTTCAACTAAAATTTTGACTAGGGCATGATGAGAAATAGAATTTTCATTTCCTTTTTGAGTTTTCTCTGCACTTATACACAACATATTGTAAAGAAAATTGGGGACATTAACTTGAATGTTATGCCTTACACAACTGAGCAGCTTAAAATGATGAGCGTGTAAGTTTGAAAATCTACCTTCGCAAGTCAAATACTTGATGATATGGTTTGCCAATTCTGGATACCGCACTGGGAGAGAGAGTCTCTTACACCCTTGCTTTGAGATTTCCAATGGAGGGTCACCCGGCTGAGAAAACTGTGCCCGCGATGACCTGGCATCATGTTCATTTGGGTAATGCTCTCCATTCACTAGTAGTCCTGTGACTTCTGCTATCCGCTCCTTAGTAGCAACCACTTTCAATCCCCATACTGTGGCTTCTCCTTCATCAAATGTCCTCATAAACTCCATTGCTACTTCTTCATTGTACTATGTTAACTACAGGAAGTAGCCAAGCCATCCACAAGTGTTGAAAGTACAGACTGCTTCCACATCTACTAGTAGAATACCATGGACAACCAGCTCATGTCTCTGTAATTGACCTCCCATCCTCAAAATGCCTAGTTTTAAATTTCTCTATTTTCACCACCCTGATAATTTTTACCCCCTTAACTCTCTGCAAATACCTTCTTCTCAGAATTCAAATTGATCTTTCTGAGAAATGTTGATACCACATTCTCTTAACATAGCTCCATTATGTTTGGCATGTAAAATGATGATGCCATTAATTATGAAGGACATCAAGGTTTTAACTAGGAGTGTTCTTTGTATAAATGATAGTCCTTTTAAGTCATGTCAAACTGAGGAAATCTTTCCCAAAATCGGAATGAAAAGGTACAGTAGATACAATAAAGATTTAAAAATTAAAACAGACCGCAGCCAAAGTACAACATATAATGTGGACATGACTAGGGTGACATGGAGATGACACTTGGAAATAAATACACTTTCCTTGCCCCCCATGAAATTTTGACAAGCGTCCACACTTTAAAATTTTCGCACAGGATTGGAAAACTAGCTTTAGGCTTATACGATACATTTAATGCAGTATTATATATAATTATTGAAACCTATATGCTAAAAATGAGGAGAAAGTAAAAATGTGTACCTGAAAGTTTTAGATCGCACATCCGTATGCAAGTTGAGGAGTTCGCAAAGTTGGGTGATCACAGAAAAGGTGTTGACGACATGTTTTATTGAAAGCATTAAAAATAGAATTTGTGGGTGACGTGGAGGGTGAGTGGATGGTAGACGAAGAAATGAGATGAATTGATAAGAAGAAAATGAAAAGTGAGTGAAAGAATAGACCTCATATGGAATGAGGTTTTATTATGTGTTGCTCATCGAAGGCTTGTTATGGTACGGCTGCAGGAAGAAGGCTTGCACCCTCCGCTACAAGAACTGTGTCCAAAGGAGTTGGTAAATTTCTTCGTTGGAACTGCTGTAGGAACTCATCCTTGGTCTATGGTTTATGATAGAGTCACAATCGGTGGCCATTTACAAGCAGTTTGAATTGGACTGGATCAATGGTTGTCAGTTGTACTGCTCCATTATTGAATACATACTAAATTTTGTAAGGCCCTAGCCACCGAGTCTATAATTTTCTTGGTATCTCCTTGTATCGAGAATCATATAAAAGAGCCCAATCTCCCACTTGGGAGTGTTTAGTCTGGATATGTGCATCATGCCATTTTTTCTGTTCTTTCTAAATGATCTATGTTCTTTCCAAAGTTGTCTTTCTCATTTCATCTAGTGACTTCAAGTGGAGAAGTCTCTCTTCTTGTGCTACAGGAAGGCTGATGTTCAATTCCAGAGCAGTGTGTAATGTTTTATGTTCAAATTCAATGGGCAACATTGCAGCTTTTCCATACACAAGTTCAAATGGTGTGAATCCAGTTGTCATCTTCCATGTTGTTCTATAAGCCCAAACGGCTTCAGTTAATCTGCTGCTCCAATCCCTCCTATGTATTTGCACTGTCTTGGTCAGAATGGCCTCGATTTCTCTATTGGTGACCTCTGCTTGCCCATTTTCTTGAGGGTGATAAGGGCTGGATTTCTGGTGCCTTATGTTGTATTCTTTCATAAGTTCTATGATCAAATTTGATGTGAACTGGGCTCCTTGATCTGTTACAAGTTCTCTGGGAACTCTGTAGCGTGTAAATATTTCTTCATATAAGAATTTAGCTACTTTCTCATCTCTTGCATTTTTCATTGCCCTGACTTCCACCCATTTTGTTAAATAATTCGTACATACTAAGATGTAGGATTTACCATTTGATGGTGGGTCAATTGGCCCTATGAAGTCTATACCCCACTTGTCAAAGGGTGTTACAACAACCTATGGATTGAGTGGCATTTCATCTGATCTTGTTGGTCGGCCCATTCTCTGGCATTTTTCACACTCGGTGGTATAAGTTGTTGCATCCTTGTGTAATGTTGGCCAGTAATATCCAGTTGTAAGTATCTTTAATGCTATTCTTTTTCCTGCAAAATGGCCTCCACATGGTTCATCATGGTAGGCATGTAATATGTCATATGTTTCATCTTCCCTGACACATCTCCTCATGATTTCATCTGGTCCAGTATAGAAGAGATTGTTATCTATCCATGAATAATGAAAACTTTTCTCTGCAAGCTTCTTCCTGTCTTTTTGGGAAAAGTGTGGTGACATTTTATTTGTAGCAAGATAATTTTCTATGTCTGCATACCATGGTGTATGGGTTGCTATGTGGAACAGATGCTCATCTGGAAATGTATCTTCAATTGGAGTTGGATCTTCATCAGCAAGTTGAAGTCTAGACAAATAATCAACAACTACATTGGCCTTTCCTAGCTTATCAACAATGGTAATATCAAACTCCTGCAATAACAAGAGCCATCTTGCCAATCTGCTAGTTACAGCTAGTTTGTTCATCAAGTACTTTATGGCTGAGTGGTCAGTATGAACAAAAATAGGATAGCCAGTTACATAGTGTCTAAATTTGTTCAATGCATAAACTATAGCTAAAAGTTCCTTCTCAGTTACTATGTAGTTTAGTTCAGGGCCATGGAGACTTTTACTAATATAATAGATTGCATTTTCAAGGTTAGCAAGCTTTTGTCCGAATACAGCACCTACAGCATAGTCTGATGCATCAGTGTGGATATGGAATGGAATAGACCAATCTGGTCCTTTAAGAACTGGTGCTATGGTGAGGAGTTTCTTAAGCTGTAGGAAGGATTCATTACATGCTGGTGTCCAAACGAATTTAGCTTCTTTAGTCAGCAACGTATACAAAGGACTAGCTATTTGACTAAAATTTTAAATGAAATGCCTAAAATAGCCAGCATGACCTAAAAAAGATCTTACATCCTTTGGTTTAGTAGGTATGGGCAATGTTATGATTACCTCTATCTTGGCTGGGTCCACTTGTATCCCTGTTGCTGATATAAAGTGACCAAGCACTACCCCTTCTTGCATAAGCATGAAACATTTCTCACTATTAAGTGATAGGTTATGTTCTTTGCATTGGACAAGAACCTTTTGAAGATTCTTCAAAGCCTCCTCAAAAGTCACTCCAAATGCTATAAAATCATCCATATATATTTCCATACAGTCATGTGATATGTCAGCAAAAATACTTATTACAGCTCTTTGAAATGTTGTTGGAGCATTACACAGGCCAAATGGCAACATAAGGTATGCAAAAGTATCCCATGGGCATGTAAATGTAGTCTTATCCTGATCTTCTGGAGCTATACTTATCTGATTATAACCACTGTATCCATCAAGAAAAGAAAAATATTTCTTACCAGCGAGAGTATCCAGAACTTGATCTATAAATGGTAGAGGGAAATGATCCTTCTTCGTTGCCTTATTCAATTCTCTGTAATCTACACAAATTTTCCATTTCCCTCCCTTTTTAGGTACTATAACCAGAGGTGAGACCCATTGACTATCAAATATAGGGTATATGAAACCAGCATCAAGCAATTTTTGTAGTTCAGTTTTAACTATTTCCCTGAGTGCTAGATTAATCTACCTCTAGGGTTGACAGAGTGGAAGGCACCCTTCATTGATATATATTCTATGAGTGCATAATGTGGGGCTTAATCCTTTCATATCTCCATAATCCCATGCAAAATCCTTTTCATATTTTTGAAGAAGCTCTATTAACTATTTCAGCTATTTGGGAGGCAGTTTGTTATTGACATGGAGATTATGACCTTTTGACAACTCAACAGTAGTTGTGAGATTAACCATAGTAGCTTCAGAGATGGGACTTGTATCTAGTTCACATGGTAAAAGCTGATGGATAATGTTTGGCTCCTTAGGCAGAAAATAATCCTTATTATATTCCTCATATGTAGTTAGTTCCAACACAGAGTTGTCAGATATATCATTTTCTACCACACAAGTATTATTAAAAATACTCTGAATTACTGAATCTTCCTCCTGCAGCTTTAGAAAAGACTATCTATGTAACATCATAAGCTATACTACAGAGTTTAACTCTTCCTCTCCATCTCCTAAATCTAGCCATACAGGTGTGCTTAAATCTGGTTGGGGTTGTGCTGGAGGATATAGGACAAATTTCTTTGTTGCCTGCCCATCTAATATGGTCATATTTCCTAACCTACAGCTTATATTTGCATCAGCTATAGCTAACCATGGTCATCCTAAAATGACAGGGTAACCAGCTAAGTTAACTTTTGGAGATAGAATCATAAAATCTACAAGGTACTCTAGAGAATCTAGGGCTACTACTATGTCTTCTATCATTCCATTAGGAGTGACAATAGAACTATCAGCAAGTTGCAAAATTGTTGGGGTAGCTCATAATCCTTCTATGTTCATCTTTTTCATAGTATCCTTGGTCATTACATTTATAGCAGCACCAAGATCAATTAAGGCATTTTTAACTAACTGACCATTTATAATCACATTCACAACTGGACTTTCTAGATTAGAATATTTAGGAATAACCAATTTTCCTAACATAATTTCAGCCAATTGTCCTATAACATGGACTGTGGTTGGGTCTTTTTTCTTCCTCCCAGGCTTTTTAAGATAGGCTTCTCTAATAGCTTTGCCATAAACAAGAACATCTTTAATAGCTTGGAACAAAGGAATCTGGACGTGCATGTTCTTCAGCCGGTCAATGATGTCAAAGGATTGCTCCTCTATTTGTGCAGGTTTACTTTGTATAAGCTTTTGTGGAAAAGGAGGTTCAACTACAGTTTGAGTTTGAACTGAACTAGTTACATTGGCTAGGTCAACCACTTGTGGCAAAGAAGTTGCTGGTGCTGATGCTGCAGGAGGATTTGGTATTTCAGTTATTAGAGGTGGTTCAGGTGCTGGTAAAGATGTACCAAAACTCAAATGTATATCTGCAACATTTAGAGCATAAGTAGGATACTGTTGAGCATCAGCAGCATACATTGGTTGTTATGGCTGTTGGTTATTTGGATTTGGCTGAGGTTGTGTAGGCAACTGGGTCTATTTTTTAGGTTCAAAAATTGTAGGAGGTGGCATTAGTGTAGGTGTATTTGCTTGAGGTGGTAAAGGTGGGTATCCAGCATTGTTAGACCATTGCTGAGGTCCTCTCCATTGGTTTGTAGACTGCCAATTCCCTTGGGGTGGTTGCCATTGGTTTGGGAACTATGGCCATTAGAGCTATTGTGGAGGATACCATTGACTTTGTGGATTATTTTGCCAAGCATTATTCCAATTAGGTTGATTATATTGTCGAGGACCTTGGACACTACAGTTTTACCACTGATTACTATATGGATTTGAATTTTGTAGAGGGTCTTGAGGCATACCTTGACGTGGGGCCCATGGCTGACATTGAGAAATGAAGAATACTTGCTCATCTTCTCCTTCTATCTTTAGGTACTCAGTTGGAAGATGCTAGTTTTCCACATTAGCAACCAATTTGCAATGACAATCTTTCTTTTGTTTCTAGCAGTGTGGACAATACTCAGCTAACTGCTCCTCAGCTTCTGCATGTTTCTTCTTAGCAGCCATTGTATCCAAATGTGTGGTGACATCATTGATGATGTCTTGCTTGAAATCAGACAACAAATTTGAAATTTCCATCTTTGAAATACCAGAGCCACTTCCTTTGGCTATTGCTGAGTGAAATCCCCTTCCTTTCTTTACTGCTGACCTAGAGTAGTTCTGAAAAATCTTCTAAAGGTCATCCCATGAAGATTGGGATATATCTCCTCCTGCCATCAAATCCAATGCTTCAAGATAGTTCTCATTTACTCCTCTAAGATAAATCAGCTTCTGGGACTCCTCCTGCAGGGTGTGTTGTGGGTTCTTTTGTAAATTGAATAGGAAGCGAGATATATAATCTTCTAATGTTTCATCTTTCCATTGTGACATTCTAAAAATGTCATCACCTTTTGAATCATTTCCCTTGCAATATTCCTTATACTTGTTAAGAAACAGGCGTCTCATATCATCCCAATTTGCTACTGCATTTGCCCCCAATCCCATAAACCATTTTAAAGCTAACTCTTTTAGTGTGGCTAGGAATAATTTTAGCTTGTGACTATCATTATTATAGTCAAAGCTCAGGCATAGGATATCAAATTCAAATAGGAAAGTATCAGGATCCTCTGTGATGAGACCATAAAACTTTGGTAATGCTGATGCAGGTATATTTTTGAGATTGGGATTATTGATGAGACTTGGTATTGGAAATGGAAATGTTGGAGCTTCCATAGCTGGAGGTATGGGATATTGAAACTGTGGCTAGAAATTGGTAATTGTTGGGGGATTCTGAACAACAGACAGTCCTGAAGTGCTATTATTATGGAAGCTAGCCAATATTTCCTCAAATGGACAGAGGTCAAATGTTTTCTGGATATCTTCTTCTACTAAAGATGATGATGTAGTAAACTCTGGGATTGTATCTAGAAATAGCAGTTCAGGTTCTTCAAATTCTTCTTTTGGTTTCATAGGCTCCTTAGGAAGGAATCTACCATGGACATCTCTCCTTCAATGCATGCAAGAAATTGGTGACTTGTTAATCAAGCTCACAACTTTGTAGTTCCTAACTAATAAACTAATCTAAAAATAAATGACTCGTGAAGGTTCCTAGCTTGACACCATCCCTGACAACGGCACCAAAAATGTATGGTTTCACAATAGATGAAGATAATCACACCATTTTCTTTCCTTCAAAGATAGTATATCTATTCTAAAGATTACCTATTCCATCATGAAATACACTTAAATTGTCAACCCAGGGATGTAGGACTTGAAATGGGCTAGCACAGTTTGTGCACTAAGTTCCTTTAGGATTCATAACACCTATGCTGTAGGAAAGTAAAATGCATTGGAAGAGTCTATGCTACTGCTACAAAATAGTAAACACACCTTGGCTAACAACAGATAATTGCAGGAAGCTTCAAAAATGAACCTAAACTAATTAACAACTTAGAACATCCACTATGATCATTTTTTGCAAGTGTTACAGGAACTTCACAGTAACAATGCTGCAGGACTAATACAGTAAATCTATCTGAAAATAGGAAACTGCAAGAAATGAATCTATTCTACCTAAATCTATTCCACCTTCCAAGTGGGCCCCCTTGGTCGGTTTCAATTAACTATGAACACAACAAGTGCTTCAAAATCTTTCTTCCATTAAAATCCTTCTTTGATTACATAGAAACTAAATAATTCATGAAGAATAGAAAAAGTAACTTCTGAATCTAAATCAACATTATCTATTTTCTCATTAGCTTACTAAGACAATCCAAATCCATTATATAGAGGATTGGATGCTTATTAAAAACATACATAAAATTCTTGAACAAACATCACCAGAAAAGAAGGCGGAAGATCAACCATGACATAGTACATTTACTACCAAGCAATAGAATAACAACTTGCAAGAAATATAGCAAGTTGTATCCCCTATATTCTCTAGAACTCCTTTGCAAGTGTGGCTTATTCAACGGAACTGAATTGCACCTTCTTTGCCATGACTAGTCTTCATTATCTTCCTCCTTAAATGCAGTAATCACCACTCTTTGCATTGCTCCTCATTCTCCTGAAAAGTTAGCAACATCCGGGACACACATGCAAGATAACATTCCTACTTTTACTTAGATGTTAGAACATAGCTTAAAACAGTTATATGAAATATTGCATTCTATGTATAGTATTAAGCAAAACATGTCATACACACTACCCATAGGTTTAGTAGGTTCTAACTATCTTTGGCATAAGTTCACAAGATATTTACAACACGTGTTCAGGAATGTTTTGTCAAAACACAAAGAGTGTGTCCAAATTATAAAAACTTATATCAAAATTAAGCCATTAATATGCCTCATCACTCACAAGCAAGTAACTATGACTCCGTCCCTCAACCACGTTAGGCACGTCAAACAGAAATGTAAAATAAAAACATCAACCATACACATGCAAGTATGGGGTTAGTAAAACCATAAGCCTCAATGATTTCCTAACATATAAATAATCATCCTAACATAATCCTAACATTTATAAAATCGGACTAGGGGTGGGCTACTATAGTAAATATGTCTACAAGTTATTCTTTAGATTTCACAAATTCCAGTTTCACTTGCTTTTCTTGTACTTATTCCCTCAAATATTGATACTTAATAGATATATGCTTTGTCTTAGCATGCATCATCGGATTCTTGGAAATGTTTATAGCACTTGTGTTGTCACAATATATAATCATTGCATCAATGATCTTCTCATTCATGCCTTTCAACAGTTATTTTATCCATGCAATATTTGAACAATTAGCAGTAGCAACAACATATTTTGCTTCAGCAATAGACTAAGAAATAAATGCATGTTTCTTACTTATCCAAGTAACTAACCTATCTCCCAAAAAGAATGCTCCACCAATTGTGCTCTTTCGGTCATCAATATTTCCAGCCCAATCTGCGTCGGTGTAAACTTGTAGTTCAAAATTGCCTTGTTTCTTATACCATAAACCATAATTCTCTGTGTTCTTCAAGTATCTCAAAATCTTTTTAACATAATTCATATGTGATTCCTTAGGATTAGCAAAAAATCTTGCTACAATCCCAACAACATGTGCAATATCTAGTCTACTATGCACAACATACATCAGTTTACCAATCATTGATCTATATAATGTCTAATTTACCTTGGTTGATTGATCATCTTTTGTCAATTTACATCCTATGACCATCAGTGTACCTATTGGTTTTGAATCTTCCATACCAAAAGTCTTTAATACTTCTTTGATGTACTTTGATTGTGTTATGAATATCCCTTCATTTTGTTGTAGAATTTGCAAACCTAGAAAGAATTTAATCTCTCCAAACATTGACATCTCAAATTCCTTTCTCATTTCATCAGCAAATGCTTTGCAAAGATTATCATTTCCTCCAAATATAATATCATCAACAAAAATTTTAGCAATAAAAATATTGTCATCAATTTCTCCTTTCAAATACAAATTTCTATTGTCACTTGTCCTCACAAATCCAATACTAATAAGATAAGCATGCAATTTTTCATACCATGCTCTCGATGTTTGTTTCAATCCATGCAGTGCTTTGTGCAATTTACATACCATGTTCTACTTATTTGGATCAACAAAACTTTCAGGTTGTTCAATATAAACCTCTTCCTCAAATATTCCATTCAAAAATGCACATTTAATATCCATTTGATATACTTTAAATATTTTGTGTGCAACATATGCAAGTAGTATTCTAACTCCTTCAAGTCTAGCAACTAGTGCAAAAGTCTCGCCATAATCTATACCTTCTTCTTGTGCATATCCTTTACAAAAAAATCTTTATTTGTTCCTGGTGACTTCACCATTCTCATCAACTTGTTTCTGAATATCTATTTGGTTCCAATTACATTTTTATCACTCGGTCTTGGTACCAATGTCTATGTTTTGTTTTTCTCTATCTTCTCAATTTCTTCATTCATGGCTTTAATCCATTCCTCATTCTCAAGTGCATCTCTAACATTTTTAGGTTCAAATTCACAAACTAAGCATGTGTTCTCTCTCAACCTACTTCATGTCATCATGTCAGCTTGCTTGTCTCCAATAATTTGGTTATGTGGATGGTGTCTTCTCACAAATTTAGCTAACACTTGCTCTCTTCTATGTTCATCAGTCGGTGTAGGTTCAACTTCTTGGTAGCAATTTCCTGATTCTCAGTCTCTATAGGCTGATGCTTGGTGTTGTTTTCTTGTTGCTCAGTAGCTTCTACCTGTCACTCAGGTAGAGGGTCGGGTAACTCAATGAATGTATATCTACCATAGTCTTCTGGTTCTTTCCTGCTTTCTTCATCATTTTTCTTAGCAAACTCATCAACTTTCACATTAGCACTTTCAATCATTTTGTTAGAAACGTTATTCAAACATTTGTAAGATTTTATCTTAGTAGAATATCCCAAAATATTCCTTCATCACCTTTAGAATCAAATTTCCCATTTCTATCATCTTTTAGAATGTAACATCTACTTCCAAAAAATTTGAAATATCTTACATTAGGTGTGTACCCAAACCATAACTCATATGGTGTCTTGTTTGAATATTTCTTCAGTTGTACTTAGTTCAATGTGTATACAGAAGTGCTAGTAGCTTCTCTCTAGTACATTTGTGCAACATCTTACTCAATCATCAGTGTTCTAGCATAATCAACTATGGATCTATTCCTCCTTTCAACAATACCATTTTGTTGTGGTGTTCTCAATGCAGAAACATGTCTTTTAATTCCATGCTCATTAAAAAAGTTAGTGAATTCATCAGAAATAAACTCACCTCTTCTATCAAATCTTAAGCATTTTAACTCTTTTCCACTTTCTTTTTCTACTTTAGCTTTATACCATTTAAAATTTTTGAAAGCTTCATATTTCTCTTTCAAAAACATAACTATCATCATCCTAGAGTAGTCATCAATAAATAGAATAAAGTATATGTCACCATAATAACTCTAAGTTCTCATAGGACCACATAAGTCAGTATGAACCAACTCCAAAATAGTTTTAGATGAGTAGGTCTTGCTCTTGAAACTAGATTTTGACATTTTTCCCATTTGACATTGTTTGCACATGACATGGTCAAGTTTAGATAAGCTCGGTAAACCTCTAACTTTTCTTTTCTTACTAATCTTAACCATGTTGTCAAAATTCACATGACATAACCTTTTATGCCACAACCACACATCTTCAGTTCTAGCCATTAAACAAGAAGTTTTAGTATTGTCAAGATAAAATAGATTACCTTTAGATTGTTCACCAGTACCGACCAACTTTCCTGTTTCATCATAGATCTTCACCTTCCTACTTTCAAATTGCAAATTGGTGACCTGAGTTATTCAACTTTTCTAACTTAACAAGTTATATTTGAGTACCTTCACCCAATATGCATTTTCACATTTAATCTTATTGTTCAACATGATAGATCCTTTTCCTTTTACCTGACAAGGTGTATCATTACCCATTTTAACAAATCCTCCATTATAGTGTTCAAGGTATTCAAATTTATCCTCATCACTAGTCATATGATGTGTATATCCACTATCAATAATCCATGTATCATTCTTGATAACTTTAAAGATAAGTGTTGTTTCTACATACCTTTCTTCTTATTTTGAATCTTCTTTCAAAGCTATGAATACCACCTCAATGTCTTCATCAATGTCAATGTTGGTGTCATCATCATCATCATCTCCAACAAGGTAACATGCCTTCTTGCCTTTGTCTTTGTAGTCTCGGTTGTTTCTTCTATCATAGAGTTGGTTGCCTCTACGATCTCGGTTATCTCTTTTGTCATACTTCTTTTCACCAAATCAGTCATTGTCTTTGTCATCATCTTTCTTGTTAGGACATCTAGCTACAATATGACCAATTTCTTTATAGTTAAAATGTGCTAGAGGTAATTTCCCTTTGTACCTTCCTTTACCTTTCTGCAGCCTTCTAGCCATAAGTGCTTCAAGTTCATCAAGTCCATTTTCATCACTATCACTGTCACTTTCATTTATTATCATATGTTTACTACTTGATTTTCCAATTTTCAAAGATGACATAAATGCATACTCAACACTCAGTACAATATTGTTATCATAGTTATTCAGCTCAAAAGTAGTCAACTTACCAATTAGACTATCAAGTGTAAGAACATTACCTAGTGCAGATCTCATTTCATGAATTGTGAAGATTCTAATAGCATAGGTTGGCAGGAAGGTTCTAATAATTTTACTCACAACAGTGTCTTCATCAATAATACCTCCTCCTCGGATAGCATTGACAACCTCCTTGATTTGGTTACTGTATTGTGAAATGTCTTCTCCTTCTTTCATCTTCATATCATCAAATCTTCCTCTTAGGCTTTCAGCTCTTTCTCTCATCACATTCACATCTCCTTCGTAGACTAGTGTAAGTTTGTCCCACATTGCTTTTGTTGAAGTACATGCTTTGACATCTTCAAATTCTGCATCAAATAGGACAGCAACAATCTCTATCATTTTCATGTTATGTTCATGTATATCTCTTAGTTGATCAATAGTCAAAGGCCTAATAGACAGTTGTATGTACTCATTAGTCAGATAGAATAGTGCACATTCACTAATTCCTAATATATGCAATTTCATTCTGGTTTGCCATGTTGTGAAGTTATCTTTGTTCAGCTTTGGCACCTCTCTTATACATCTTGTGATCTTTAGCTCAAGTCATTCAAAATTCCTTTTCAAGCACACACACTCTGATACCAATTGTTTGATAATTGAGAGGGGGGGTGAATCAGTTAATTCTAGTTATCCTACAGACCCAAACTCCTAGATGTATATATTCAAGCTTTTTTAAACAAATAATCAACTCTGTAAGATAGCAATAACAATATTTCTTTTCATTTACCAAATACCAGTAAATTCAATACTGTGTTTATAAATTAATCCAAAATATGAAATGTGTAAAGTAAAACAACAATCCAATCTCATCAAATAATACATAACACAAGGATTTTAAAATGGAAACCCTGCTAAGGGAAAAACCACCTGTGACCGATAACCCAAAATATTTCACTCTTCTAAAGTGAGCTCGGTTAGGAGCCAACCTTGTTAAAGGTTACAATGCACATTGTAAGGTGTGACCTGGTTAATGGATTTATCACTACCAGTTAACTCTTGACCAGCATTCACTATGGGGTCAAAAATAAAACCATCAACATTCATGGAATGTCATATTGAAATACAAATAAGACTGTTAAGTCCACTCTATTAAGAGATTTAGTTGTAACAATGGTTAAACTGATACAGTACTGATCTGATTCAAATACAAATAAGATTACAGATTTGTAGATCTATGCTAAGCTCAAAATACCTCCTTTGATCAATAATCACTTCAATCCTTCATATCCTTCAACATATTCAGCTCAGTCAACAATACTCTGATGCTCGGTTATGCTAGCAGTTCTTCTCAGTTCGGTCTGTAACCATTTTAATCAGTGGTGCATGAAAAACTTCCTTTCATGCAATTTCTCCGACAGATTCAATTATCCTAGACTCAATAATGAATCTCATGTCTCTTTAAATAGACATCATAAATCATTTTCATCTCATCCATTAGATTTTTCCTCTTAAACTCCATCATCCATTTTGTCGCTTTAAGCTTCCTCGGCAGACGTGTCTCTAACACATTTAATCTCTTCCATTTGATCAATCTTGAATTTTGTCAGTCGTTAGATCCTCATAACAAACTTTATCTTTTACCTTGAAATCATACGCAATTTTCCAGCTCATCAATTCAGTCGATTGTTATAAACTTTAATTGTGTCTCTCACTCGGTCAATACAGAATGTGTCAGTGATAAACTAAATTGATTATTAATGGATACTCGGTATACACTGTAACTGGCTGTATACAAAAATCTTCAATTACCGACCACATTACTTGTTCAATTCTGATCTTCAATACATAACAATATTCATGTAATATAAACAAGTCAACAAAATGATTGTCATAGACTCATCAATAAGTTATCCAATGTATACCTTAGCCATATCTCCATATCCATCTCTTCTTCATGTAGATATCTCTTTCCTTTACCATTTTTCTTCTTTAGATGTTTGTAACTATCATGATAAGTATAGTCAAAACTAGTTGACATCAATGACAACATATTGACTGATTTAATTGCCTTACAATATCACTTTAGTAGCTCGGTATGATCTCTAATCACTGTCTTTCACTTTCCATTCAGTTCATCGATTTATTTTATTAGTTGTAGATTATCAACTATAATTCATTAAAAAAATTAAATTCTAACCCTAACATATCAATTTATAACATTAACAAAATAAATTGATTTTAGGAATTAAAATTACTAACACAATATAATTTTATAGTCTAATTTAGAAATAAATTAATTGCCCGATTATAATATTCAAATACATCCTCAAAATAATATGCCACAAAAGACCAGCAAAATAAATCACTTTAAATAAACAACCCAAATTTAAACATAATTATTATTAACAAAAGAAAATCATGCCTACTTAATATACACATGTCAAATAAACCATCTTAATTTTATTGATCTTTTTTATATTTTTTAATAATTTATTATTTATTTTTTATATTAATTTAATATTTATTATTAGCCTATTACTAGGGCTGGGAAAAGAGAAGAGAAAAGGCAGAGAGTTGGGAAGGAGAAAGAGATTCCTTCTGGCTTTGATGTTGATGAACACATTCTACAGGAGGTAAGGAGTACTAAAGGTCATAGTATAGATATGGAAAAATGGCTTAAATAGGACTTGAAGGATATGGGTCACAACCTGAAGGCCCTGGAAGATGAAATGGAGTCTCTAAAAGGAAGACTGGAAATTGTACTGAAGAAGTTTTGCAAAAAGGTAAATAAAAAACAACACTGATGATAACCTGAATGCTACAATTGCTGCTATTGTCGATGAAAAGTTGAATGATGTTAATGAAAAAATTAGCTATAATGGTTACTACATTAGACAAATACTGAAGCACAATAATGAAGGCCTCAAGGTCTCGGTCATGAATTTAAAATCTCTATATGCCTACCTGGAGAACAGTCTGCTGGAAAAAAACTACCATCATGGTAGTTGATGATGCTAGGGAAAAAGGTCAGTCTACAGGGCCTGGTACTAGAACCAAAAGCAACCTCAAGAGAAAAGTTCCTGACATTCCTAAGGAGCTTACAAACAAAGAATTCATTCATAAAATGGAGGAATGTTGAAAGAGGCTGAAAGGGGCGAAGGCTACAACTTTAATTTTAATGATTATTTGGCGATAAATCACATTTATCCTAAAGTTGTGATTAATTGAATATTTTCATATTTAATTAATTAGATTTAATATCTTGCCACTTAATTGTTTAATTAAATTTAATTCTATCTATTATTAATTGTATTATTTAATTTTGACAATAAATCCAATATCCTATGAATAATTGATTAAATTTTTATTTAATTAATTAAAGCAAGTTGTCATTATTTAATAATATAGTTTTTAATAAAAGTTTGATTAAATAATTGATTAACCCATAATCAATTATTTATTTTCAAAAATCAATAAAGTTGACCATAAATCACTTTATATATTTAATTAATTCATAATTTATTATGCACATTCAAAAGAAACAGTTAAACTCCAAATTAGAAAATCAATGCAAAGTGTTGACTTCTTAGAACTCAACATCCTTTTGGAGTTCAAAAGCTGATCTAAACTCTAATTTGAGTTAAAAATCTATTTTTTGCATGATTTGCATGTTTTTGTGAATTAAATTATCTTTATTATCAGATAACTCAAAAATCAAGCTGAGTTAATCTAAGTGATTTATGGCTTTTTTCCCATGCACCTCCAAAGCCTTGGATTTCTATAAATTAAAGCTCAGCTCTTCATAATTCATCTCTCAAATCCACAGAATCTCATAATTGTGCAAACTTATGTTGGAGAATCGACATCTGGAGAATCAAAGCTTATTACGAATCAACATTGTTGTGAGATCACTTTTGTTTTCATATTATTGTTAGATCAATTCATAGCATATCAGTTTTTCCATATAGATCAATTTCATATCAGTTATCATTCTTATTGCATAGAAAATCCAAAAAATATTAGATTACTTTGCATTCATAATTTCATATTCAGATCAATTGCATTCAAATCCTTCATTTAGGTGTCGTCTAGTTCACTGATCTCGATAACAATCTGAGAACATCAATCTCGCACCTACTAGAAGGCAGTAAATCGCTTGGTTAAATTAGATTTCAATTTTGCACGATTTTGATTTTTGCTAACCTCTAATGTTTTACTGAAGTGTTGTGTCTACAGATCAGGTACAATTTTCACACACACAATAATAATTCACCTCTTCCACACTATCCTTGACATTGTATTATGTTCATAATCTGCACCTCCATGATGATTTCATACTCCTTTCTCTTGAACTGCTCATGATTGATCATAATAGTGGCCTAAAGCATCTATTTCTTAAATTATTAACACAAGGTCCCACATTTTGCATATGTTTTAGAACCTTGGCATAGTTTTTTAACTATAATACATTAAACAACTTAAAATCAATACACCAAACTTATAGTGTGTGACTATGATTATCATGTCAGCCAGGCAACAACCTTGAATGATATAATTTTAGGAACAACATAGAGCCTTTTAACAGTGATTGGGGAGACTTGTTAAGGTATCAACAACCTTTCCTTAGGCAAGAGACATAATATAGAATTTCCTCTTGTCGTCCAAAGGTTCTTACCTATGTTCCAAAGTCTAATTGCATCTATTTATTGTCAAATCTTGTCCCAAACTATAAAGGGACAATCAACATTAGTTATTCATTTAAATTTAATTAGAAAAGGTTGCATGGGTCTGCAAGAGAAGAAAAAACCTAATATAATCTATTAGATTGTTTCTGAAACCATGGATAGAGATTTCCCATTGTTCTAAAAGCTTGATTGCATTATTTTTTTCAAACTATTCACACTTACAAATTGTCCCAAACATATTGGTTTACTTTTCTATTTGAATCCATTTGGGTTGTAGTCATTTTCTTTTGGGAGTTTACATGAATTGTCAATTTACCTTAAATCATTTTCCTTTCATTGGTCAAGGGTTCCAAAGTGGTTAATATTTTATTATCAATGTTCTTCTTTACTATCAAACTAGTAACAATCACCTTTGTGGGTCATCTCATTGTACATGTTTGCAATCAAAATAAGGGTTTGAACTTTAGACAGGGTTTCCTCATTCCATCAGGTTGTTGTTACAAAACAAAGATCCCAATCGAGAAATTTGTCTCTCAAAGTTAGTTGAGGGAATGAGGATCATTTCCATGGTGAATGGAGTAGGCCAAGGCCAAGGGGTAAAGGGCTTTTGGAACCAAGGATTTGATGGAGTGTTAGGTTGAAAAATGAGCCACATTGGAGTGTCCCAATGATCAAGTATTTTTGTTATCCTTTACAGAGCATGTTCCAAGTAAATAAGCCAAAGAGTTATCAAGGAATATCATTGATGTACTAATCCACCAAGGGGATCCTTGTGTCTGTGATTATGGACTAGGAATTGTTAGAACCCACTA
>BSBK01008445.1:0-95000 GCA_027943335.1 Chamaecyparis obtusa
ACTTCTTGGCAATGTTCTCCTACAACTTTCATTTAATCCTTACATGTAGGGAGAGTATATATACAATATTTTCCTTGTCTTACATTTACATTCTAAACAAACTTTCTTCTTCAAACTTGAAACTACATTCTTCTCACCATGCAAGCAAAACATGCAACACAAAACTTTTTCCACGTGACCATGGAGGCTCACCTCCTAGCCTAGGCCAATTCATGGCCACCCCTGAGCTAGGGGAAACAAGAATGGATGGGAAACAAACATGCAACACACACACACATTTTGATGTAGGGGCTTTCTTGGTCCTCGGTGAATCTGCATGGAAGTGTGTATTTTGGCCGGTGTTACTCGGTTGTAGCCTTGACCGATGGTCTCGGTCATTGAAGGAAGCTCGGGCACTAAAGGAACTCAGTAATCTTTAACACTCGGTGAAAGTGTTACTCGTTGATTCCTATGGTGCTTGGTGATGGTTGGCTTGCTTAGTTATTTCATTGTTTCTCGGTAGTTCTGGTTTATCGACTAGAGTTCTGTGTGATTTATTGGGCCAAATTGGTGCATTTATTATTGGTAGCTATTGTTACAGGCTGACATGTTGTAGTAAATGTATGTAAGGTAGTTTTAAGCTGACTTGTATTGCATTTAATAATTGTTAGGGAGAGTTAATGGTTTCATACAGCCGACTTGTGGCTGATGATTAGTATTAAGGGGTGTTTGGGTAGTTGTTTAGGAGACCATCATGATCATCTAGATTAGAAGAAAGACACTAGATCTAGGAAGCTAGAGGTGGTGAAGTTGTGGAAAAGATCTTGCATGATCTTGTAGATCATATTATTGTCTGATAGTTTGTAATTGTAGAGCTAGTGGTTTGCACACTTGGAGACAAGGAGATTTCTTGGAGGCTTGTGAGCTCAATTTTAGATCTACCTTAGGGTTTCCATCAGTTGTTGATTTGTTTCAAAAATGAACTAGCTAGTGTTTTATTGGATCTTTTGATCTTGCAGAGTTGTTTCTGATTGGCCCTCACCCAGAAGGCCTTATAGTCGGACATGTTAATGGAAAATTACTTGAAACAATTGTGGTATTGTTGTTGCTGTTGAGAATTCCGTCGTGTTTTTTGTTGGCAGCAAGGTTTGGACTATCCTTAATTGGATACACCATCCTTGATTGCATTAGGTGGTATCAGAGAGAGAGTTGATCTTGTTGGTGAAGAGATCGTATGATCTTTATTGTAGATCTATGGCACTGACTTGTGAAATATTTCCCTAGTTGTTCATCCAAGGTGACAGATTGATCTAACTTGCATACAACTTCGAGATTGTCACAAGGTGATCAGTGTAGGGTTTGTTGTAGAGGGTTTCTCTTATCTTTAAGGATACCTTTGAGAAGATTGGACCCTAGACTAATTGTAGATCTCTGTGATACTGTGGAATCTAGGATTACAGAGAAGGTAAAATCTTATTTTATATCTGAGTGTAACACCCCATCTATACTAAAAGATAAAAGATGAAAACTAAAGAAGAAACAACCATAAATAAATCACATAAAACCACATCAATATATTTTTTTTCTTAAAGAACAATTTGATTACATAAAATCAAAACAACCGCTTCTAAGAGCTTTATAGTTTACATTCGATTACATCAGAGTAATAATAATACTCTTTATTCAAAGATTAAGTTCCAAAAAACAAAGTTTCCTTCTTTCCAAAAACCATTACATTCTATGAATAGATATGATAACTAATAACCATGAAATGATCTGTTTCCCATAAAACTTAACAACTGCTATCCACTGTCCCATATTCATTGATTTATCCATCTAAAACCTGAAAACCAAAATGAACACAAATGCAAATAGAAAATAGGGCTCAGTCACAATGATAAAGAAAATGAATCATCTCCAAATATCTGCAACCATATAAGTCAGTACAATATAACATTTATGCAGATTAAATACAGATGTAATTGAAAACTAAATAACATAATTTCATTTTACACCAAAATCATCAAACACTGAATTTCTTTCTAATAGAAATAAACTCGCAAAGAAAATGACAAGCAATGATCCAATAGTTCATGGGTGTCCACATAAGGACCTATGCTATGTATCTGTAAGGAACCTCGTAGTAATCCATTATGTCTGATGAAACCATAATTTTTTATCTTTGTTAATTGAAAACCCATAACCCTTGAATTTATAATTATCACTTAATTAAATGACTAATAGAAATTCTTTCCCATAAGGATATAGACTAGTGTCAGTCACAACTGACAGAAATTCTATCATCACAAGGTACTAGACTAGTGTCAGCCCCCAATCTACGGATCATTCTTGCATTATCTCAAAAAAAAACACTTGATCTAGCAATCAATGAAAGTAGTGAAATAATCTACATAACACAATTTCACTAACATCCATTTCTAAGGTATCAATTTACAAAATTGAAACAGAAAATAGAAAACCATTATATAACCATATTACCATATTTCTTAACATACATTCATAAATATGATGTTTCACGTACGATGAAAAGATCACAACTCTTTCTTCATCACAAAACCAAACAAAATAATCTCCATGTTAATCTTAACATTAAAACTATAACTGTACAATAAAATATCCATATCAAATCCATGTTTCTATTGAATAGAAAAGATTGAACATAATCATACATCAACTGAATCAACACAACACCCATCACTTTTAACAAACATACTAGTTTATCATAACTGAATTATTAAACTAATGGCCATACACCCTGATTTGTTAATTACAAGTTTATACCATTTATATACATGTTGGTGTATGTATATGTATACACCACGGCTTGTGTATACATATACATATCCCAGCAGGTATATGTATATACGAATACATAATTATATAAGCTTGTAATTAATAGTTCAATTTGGCAGTCATAGCATCTATTATATACATGTTGGCGTATGTACATGTATACACCACGGCTGTGTATACATATACATATCCCAACAGGTATATATATATGTTTATGTAATCATATAAGCTTGTAAATAATAGTTTAGAATGACAATTATATCATTTATTATATATCTAATTGCATAAACTGTAAATAATAGATTAAGTCCATGAATATGCAATAGAAAACCACACTAATTTTCACAGTGCTGTCACAGAAAACAACTACCTTATTATACTACTAATCTACCAAATATATAAAATAATGATAGAAAATAACCGACTTCTACCTCTTAATCAAATTACTGAAGTGTTTCTTTTCTTTTCCTTACTGTCTGTACAAGATAGGAATTGTCTTTCCTATAAATCCCTTAACATTTCCTAATGTCGTAACAACTGTAATACACACTGGTGTTATTTACTGATGATCATAAAACTCCTAATCAAGTTTGACATAACCAAGACATCCACATTCCTTATTTAACTGATACATACAGTGACAAACAACCTTTTGACAAAAAAAAGAACGACACTAGATAACCAAAGGGGTTCACCCAAAAGAAAACTTTAATCCACACTTATGTTACAAGTGTAAACACTAAATATGACAGGTATCCAAAACACTATGAAATACCATTAATTCCCTTTTCCTCAATTTAAGCTTAAGAGCAAACATCGATACCAAAATTCAGTTAATAACAATGATAGATAAACCTGATATCATCTTCTAACCAAGTCTATACAAACTGAATGCGAGATGATACTACAGTGCCCTAACAACATTTACAGTGTGAGAAGACCATTACAGAAGTTTTAACACAAAAACTCATGCTGGTTCCATATTGTATTGATATGTTATTTATCAAACCCGACTACCTCCCTTAACACTGTCCTAAGCAAGTAAACATCGATACCCTAACACACAAGGATATAACATATAACATCTACATATCTATAATCCATAGATCAACACAGACTCAACTAAAACATTGACAACTTCATACTCAGAACAGAGATATCCCTTATTACATTATGCTCAAACATAGTATATAAAAGATATGTGTTTAATACCACACTAAATCCAAAACACTTGCTAAACAGTCGTATGTTTCCACATTTCCCCACTATTCACAACATTAAGTAACTAGATTAACTTCTAATCTATCCTAGAAAGAAAAGACTGATTCATGACCAAACTCACAAAATGGACAAACACAAAACTTCACATTTTATCGACTAACAGATAGTAGTAACCTACATACCATTATTTCATTTGTAGATTCATAAAATGGAAACAGAGTTTAAGGTAAGAGATGCCCCTGCCTGGTATTCGTATAAGGAGATATCCAAAAACCAAAATTCCAAAGCTAGCCCCTGCCTGGTGAGCTTCCCAGAATGCCAAAATGCCGTGCAAGAGAGCCCAAAATGCAGAGTTAACAGTAACAACACCCAACTTCCTAAATAACCATGAGCAGAAGGGTTTATCTTTGTTGTGAAAACCCCTTTCATTCCATGCCACTTATCATGAAGAATACAACAGTAACATGGGTCCATAACCAATTGTTCACCCAAAATGTCACAGCATAACATGGTAAAAAGAATGGAGTCATAAACAAACTGCAACCTCTTAACTAGAGCAAATGGCAGTCATAAAACATAACAATGAATTTCCTTTGACAAGTTCATTCAATGCAAGCTTATCTCTTGCAGTGAACGCAAACCCACTTCTTGCCAAATGTCCAAAATAGTACCATTCCACAACCCAAAAAACAAGTTAAACCCCACTAACACCTCAATGAAATGAAAGTGCATTAAAACCCTGCCGTTAGTCATGTCTTCAAGCTAGTTAACAATATGAAGACTTAGGGATAGGTTAAAATATGTCTTTTCCAATAACATTAGTCATTTACTAACTTAACATCTAAGATAACAATGGATGATATTGCCAATAAACTAACACTTCAACACACTAACCTCCCACTAACATACAAAATAGATTATACTAACTTAATTAATTAATATAATTTTAGTAAATGAAATACCACATTATTACTAAAACATTCACTCATAGTTATATGTATAAAAATACATATATTTCAAATTCATTAATTTTGAATTCAGAATTTGATTAACATTTAAATAACAATAGATCTCTAAGTACTGTCTATACACATCAAGATATAGTTAATAATAATAATGTAACCATTTCTATTTACGTCTAACATATTACTAAGGATTCCAAAACAATGAATCAATAATCAGACAATTAACTAACTGTATAGTTTGTCCTTATTACATAATCAAACCAATGTTCAAAATTTGGTCTAATCCAATTCTGTCATCAGAATAGGACTCATAAAGCGACAGAAATAAACATAATTCCCTGAATGTCTGGCAGAATAACAGAGATAACATAATTAATCTAAATAACAAAGTTCAAAAGAACGTAGTTAGAGTTAGAACTTAAAGAAATCTAACCTAACATAACATAGAAAATAAAGTTTGGAACAGTCAGGGGCATGACACCCTTCCCCACCAGTCTAGGCTTACTCCTGAAAGCCTGTAAACAAATGAGGATGTGCAGCTCTCATAGCCCCTGTATCCTCCCAAGTTGCAGAAGTTACATCATCAAGATCCCATAACACCTTTACCTGCTCCACCTTACGTCCTCTGAGATTTAGCTCTCTTTGTTGGATGATCTGCACTGGTTCTAGCATCAGTTGACCATCTACCACCTGTAAATTTTTCCAATTTAACATGTGTGCAATGTCAGGTATATATTTCCTTAAGATGGAAATATGAAATACATCATGAATTCGTGAAAGACTGGGTGGCAAAGCAAGTATGTAGGCAACTGGACCCACTCATTCTAGGATCTCAAATGGTCCCACAAACCTTGGAGACAATTTTGACCCTTTACCATACTTAATAGGACTTTTCTGGGGTCTAACCCGAAGAAATACCTTATTCCCAACTTCAAATTGACGTTCAATCCTATGCAGGTCTGCATACTTTTTCTGCCTGTCTTGAGCTGTAGACAGGTGTTCTCTAATGCGCTTAACCTACTGTTCTAAATCCTGAAGCATCTCAGGATCCAAAAGAATTATGTCTTCAAGAATGTCCCAGTTTAAAGGTGTTCTACACGGTCTTCCATACAAAGCCTGGAAAGGAGCCATACCTATAGAACTATGGTAACCATTGTTGTAAGAAAATTCAACCAAATGCAAGTACTCTTCCCATCTATTTTGCCTGTCCATCATGTACATTCTAAGCATGTCTTCCAAAATCTGATTGACATGCTCAGTCTGTCCGTCAGTTTCAGGATGATATGCTGAACTAAAGTTCAGCTGAGTACCTAATTCACGCTGCAAAGACCTCCACAGAGATGAAGTAAAAAATGAATCCCTATTAGATATGATCTTCTTAGGAATCTTATGCAGCTTAACAACCTGTTCCATATAAATCCATGCCACAAATGCAGCATTATAAGTGGATCTTATAGGAATAAAATGGGCAACCTTGGTTAACCAGTCAACAACAACCATAATGGCATCATGTTGGCTAGCTAAAAATGGTAACCCCACTATGAAATCTATGGATATGGTATCCCATTTCCATTCAGGCATGCTGTGAGATTGAAGTAAACCAGCTGGATGTTGATGCTCAGCTTTAACTCTCTGACACTCCAAACATCTAGCCACAAAATCAGCAATATCCCTCTTCATACCCGGCCAGTAGTGATGCTGCCTAAGATCAGCATGCATCTTCTTCACACCGGGATGTGCTGAATAAGGTGCCTTATGTGCTTCAGTCATAACTAGGTTCCGAAGATCCCTGACTTCTGGCACATATATGCTACCTCGGTAAGTCATTAATCCTTCAGTGTTGATAGAGTAACCCTCAAATCTACCTTCTAATACACTACCACTATCAATCACTGCCTTGACATCTAAATACCAAGGATCAGTAGCCAAATTCAGAAGTATTCTCTCTTTCAAATCAATTTTGAGGGTCAAAGAAGAGAGTTCATGATGCCTTCTGCTAAGAGCATCCGCTACGTTGTTCTCTTTACCCTGAATATACTTCATTTCGAAGTCATACTCACACAAGAATTCCATCCATCTGCGCTGACATGCATTAAGATTGGGTTGCGTGAAGAAATATTGTAGACTTCTGTGATTGGTATGAAGCTCAAAATGTTGACCAAGAAGAAAATGCCACGATTTGGTCAAAGCATGGATCACTGCTACGAGTTCCAAATCATGAGTAGGATAATTAATTTCATGATCCTTTAGTTTCCTAGATTCATAAGCAATGACCCTGCTGTCCTACATCAAGACAACCCCTAAACCATCCAATGAGGCATCGGTGCACACAACAAATTCCTTAGTAGGATCAGGTACTGCTAAAATTGGTGCACTAGTCAAATGTTCCTTTAGATGTTGGAATGCTTCTTCACATTTATCTGACCAGATGAATTTCTTACCCTTTCTCTGGAGAGAAGTAATGGAATGGGCTATCCTAGAAAAATTAGCCACAAACCTTCTGTAGTAGCTAGCCAGACCCATAAAACTTCATACTTCAGATACATTGGTAGGAGTTGGCCACTCTACAATTGCCCTGATCTTAGCAGAATCAACAACTATTCCATCTCCTGTAATAATGTGACCCAAATAACTTATTTCAGTTTTGAAAAATTCACATTTTTCAGGAGTGGTATATAGCTTGTTCCTGCGGAAACATTCAAAGACTTGCCTCAAATGCTGCTCATGCTCCTCCAAGGAGTTAGAATATACCAAAATGTCATCAAGGAACACTACCACAAACTTGTCTAAGAAAGTCCTGAATACTCCCTGCATCAAACTCATGAATACTGATGGTGCATTAGTCAACCCAAATGGCACTACCATGAATTCATAATGCCCATACCTTGTACGAAAAGCTATTTTATGAATGTCAGCTTCTTGAATCCTTAACTGATGGTATCCAGATTTGAGATCAATCTTGGAAAATACCTTGGCACCCTTCACTTGATCAAACAAATCATCGATGCGAGGCAAAGGATATCTATTTTTGATAGTAGCTTTGTTCAGTTGTCTATAGTCAATACAAAGCCTCAAAGATCCATCCTTTTTCTTGACGAAGATAACAGGTGCTCCCCAAGGTGAAACACTAGGTCTAATAAGTCCCTTCTCAAGAAGTTCTTCAAGTTGAACCTTGAGTTCCACTAATTCTTGAGTAGTCATACGGTAAGGAGTCTTGGAAATTGATTCGGTTCCCGGTAAAAGATCAATCCTAAAATCAATTTCTCTTTTAGGTGGGATTCCCGGACTCTCTGTAATAAATACATTTGAGAATTCCTTCAAAATTGGATGATCTAAGCTGGTGTTCCAAGAAACTAGTTCATCAAAATCATTGATAGAAATAGAAAACAATTTGCATCCCTTTTGAAAACATCTTTGAAGTTGCTTAGCAGAAATAGTTCTGACTGACATAGGCCTCTTAACACCTGCAATAATCTTGATGCTACCATTATCATCGATATACCTAACGGCCTTCTCTCTACATTCGATGACAACTTGGTGTTGCTCTAACCAATCTATTCCCAAAATAATGTCATAAGAACCTAAAGGAATAACCCTAAGGTTAACTGTAGTAGTAAAAGCCTTAAATTGAACCTTACAATTTTCAGCTATAAACCCTGATTCAACCTTTGTCCCTGATGCTAACTCGACTTGCCATGCCAATTCAGCTTTACTCATAGGAATTCCACATTGCTTAACCAAATTGGAAGAAATAAAAGAGCCAGTGGCACCAGAGTCAAATAAAATAGAGATCTTCTTACCTTGGTAATGACCTCTAGCTTCAATCACAATGTTCTGATGATCTGCTTGTTTCTGATCCATAGTAGCAAAGATGCGATGATTCCTTCCAGAATCACCAACAGCAACCTCTGAACCTGTGGCTTTAGACCTGACCTGACTATTGCCTCGTAGGGGACAATTCCATTGCAAATGCCCCAATTGCCCACATTGCCAACACTCTGCTCCTCTCTTGGTACTTTTATCCTGTGATGAGTTCACTGGAGGTGATGCATAACTCTGTTGTACACTTTGAGTTGGTTTAAAGGACTAAGGTTGCTCAGGAACCTTGAAACTCTTGTTTGATTTGGAAAACTTTTCAAACTTCCTCTTCTGAAATTTACCACTTGATCCACTGGAAAAAGCCTTGATATTATCTAGATAAGGTTTCTGATTCTTCCCACTGCTTTGAGCTGGTGGATTCACAGATCCCTTGGCTGAAAATCTTGATTTTAATTCTGTGAGCTTGGCTTGATCAGCAACTTCTTTCACTATCTTAGGTTTGAAAGTTCTCACTTCTTCTCCAATTTTAGGGTTCAAACCCCTAATGAAGTGTTGTACCAAAGGCTTATTGTTCTCTAACCAACCGGAATATTTCTTCAGTTGGTAAAACCTCCTCTCATACATTTCCACTGTTGAATTGCCTTGAGAAATACTGAAGAATTCTTCGAATCTAGTTTGCTGCCAATAATTTGACATGAATCTTTCACGGAATCTTTCTATGAAAAGCTCCCATGTAACCTGAGAGATGAGAATTCCAAGTTGTTCTAGTTCCATATTCCACCATATGGAAGCAAAGGATCTCAGCTGCATTACGGTCCAATGAACCTTGACATTACCGTGATAATCATGGAGAATAAAACACCTTTCGATGTTCAAGAGCCATGCTTCAGCTTCAGCACCACCCTCTGTTCCATTGAAATATGGTCCTTTAAGCTTAGAAAGGTCTTTTAACTGAGTCCTGATAACAGGATCTTCTGCTACTGGAACTCGTATAATATGAGCATTTGCTACACCATCTAGAACATTGTTCCTAGCTTCAATGTTATCCAACCTATCAAGAATCTATTGAAGAACTTCAACCTGAGGTTCCTCTCGATCTTGATCCATTCCTATTAAAGGATCAACTTGTTCATCACCAAGTATTCCTTGGTGACCTCATCCTCTACCTCAGCCATGACCACAACCACGACCGTGTCGTCCACCCCTGCCTCTGCCTAAATCGGCATCAACTGGGTCACCACGCCTTTGTGCTCCTCGTGTGACAGGAGGCATGCTTGAAATCCTATAGAAAAGTTCAATAACATCACTAACGAAAGAATTATGATTAAACCCTTTTAAAAACCCTCAAGCCCTGAGTGTTTAAACTTGGGCTTTGATACCAACTGGAACACCCCATCTATACTAAAAGATAAAAGATGAAACTAAAGAAGAAACAACCATAAATAAATCACATAAAACCACAGCAATAATTTTTTTTTCTTAAAAGAACAATTTGATTACATAAAATCAAAACAACCACTTCTAAGAGCTTTATAGTTTACATTCGATTACATCAGAGTAATAATAATACTCTTTATTCAAAGATTAAGTTCCAAAAAACAAAGTTTCCTTCTTTCCAAAAACCATTACATTCTATGAATAGATCTGATAACTAATAACCATGAAATGATCTGTTTCCCATCAAACTTAACAACTTCTATCCACTGTACCATATTCATTGATTTATCCATCTAAAACCTGAAAACCAAAATGAACACAAATGCAAATAGTAAACAGGGCTCAGTCACAATGATAAAGAAAATGAATCATCTCCAAATATCTACAACCATATAAGTCAGTACAATATAACATTTATGCAGATTAAATACAGATGTAATTGAAAACTAAATAACATAATTTCATTTTACACCAAAATCATCAAACACTGAATTTCTTTCTAACAGAAATAAACTCGCGAAGAAAATGACAAGCAATGATCCAATAGTTCATGGGTGTCCACATAAGGACCTACGCTATGTATCCGTAAGGAACCTCGTAGTAATCCATTATGTCTGATGAAACCATAATGTTTTATCTTTGTTAATTAAAAACCCATAACCCTTGAATTTATAATTATCACTTAATTAAACAACTGATAGAAATTCTTTCCCATAAGGATATAGACTAGTGTCAGTCACAACTGACAGAAATTCTATCATCACAAGGTACTAGACTAGTGTCAGCCCCCAATCTACGGATCATTCTTGCATTATCTCAAAAAAAAAACACTTGATCTAGCAATCAATGAAAGCAGTGAGTAAATCTACATAACACAATTTCACTAACATCCGTTTCTAAGGTATCAATTTACAAAATTGAAACAGCAAATAGAAAACCATTATATAACCATATTACCATATTTCTTAACATACATTCATAAATATGATGTTTCACGTAAAATGAAAAGATCACAACTCTTTCTTCATCACAAAACCAAAAAAAATAATCTCCATATTAATCTTAACATTAAAACTATAACTGTACAATAAAATATCCATATCAAATCCATGTTTCTATTGAATAGAAAAGATTGAACATAATCATACATCAACTAAATCAACACAACACCCATCACTTTTAACAAACATACTAGTTTATCATAACTAAATTATTAAACTAATGGCCATACACCCTGCTCTATTAATTACAAGTTTATACCATTTATATACATGTTGGCGTATGTATATGTATACACCATGGCTTGTGTATACATATACATATCCCAGCAGGTATATGTATATACGAATACATAATTATATAAGCTTGTAATTAATAGTTCAGTTTGGCAGTCATAGCATCTATTATATACATGTTGGCATATGTACATGTATACACCACAGCTATGTATACATATACATATCCCAGCAGGTATATATATATGTTTATGTAATCATATAAGCTTGTAAATAATAGTTTAGAATGACAATTATATCATTTATTATATATCTAATTACATAAACTGCAAATAATAGATTAAGTCCATGAATATGCAATAGAAAACCACACTAATTTTCACAGTGCTGTCATAGAAAACAACTACCTTATTATACTACTAATCTACCGAATATATAAAATAATGACAGAAAATAACCGACTTCTACCTCTTAATCAAATTACCAAAGTGTTTCTTTTCTTTTCCTTACTGTCTGTACAAGATAGGAATTGTCTTTCCTATAAATCCCTTAACATTTCCTAATGTCGTAACAACTGTAATACACACTGGTGTTATTTACTGATGATCATAAAACTCCTAATCAAGTTTGACATAACCAAGACATCCACATTCCTTATTTAACTGATACATACAGTGACAAACAACCTTTTGACAAAAAAAAGAATGACACTAGATAACCAAAGGGGTTTGCCCAAAAGAAAACTTTAATCCACACTTATGTTACAAGTGTAAACACTAAATACGACAGGTATCCAAAACACTATGAAATACCATTAATTCCCTTTTCCTCAATTTAAGCTTAAGAGCAAACATCGATACCAAAATTCAGTTAATAACAATGATAGATGAACCCGATATCATCTTCTAACCAAGTCTATACAAACTGAATGCGAGATGATACTACAGTGCCCTAAGAACATTTACAGTGTGAGAAGACCATTACAGAAGTTTTAACACAAAAACTCATGCTGGTTCCATACTGTATTGATATGTTATTTATCAAACCCAACTACCTCCCTTAACACTGTCCTAAGCAAGTAAACATCGATACCCTAACACACAAGGATATAACATATAACATCTACATATCTATAATCCATAGATCAACACAGACTCAACTAAAACATTGACAACTTCATACTCAGAACAGAGATATCCCTTATTACATTATGCTCAAACATAGTATATAAAAGATATGTGTTTAATACCACACTAAACCCAAAACACTTGCTAAACAGTCGTATGTTTCCACATTTCCCCACTATTCACAACATTAAGTAACTAGATTAACTTCTAATCTATCCTAGAAAGAAAAGACTGATTCATGACCAAACTCACAAAATGTACAAACATAGAACTTCACATTTTATCGACTAACAGATAGTAGTAACCTACATACCATTATTTCATTTGCAGATTCATAAAATGGAAACAGAGTTTAAGGTAAGAGATGCCCCTGCCTGGTATTCGTATAAGGAGATATCCAAAAACTGAAATGCTGAAGCTAGCCCCTGCCTGGTGAGCTTCCCAGAATGCCAAAATGCCGTGCAAGAGAGCCCAAAATGCAGAGTTAATAGTAACAACACCCAACTTCCTAAATAACCATGAGTAGAAGGGTTTATCTTTGCCGTGAAAACCCCTTTCATTCCATGCCACTTATCATGAAGAATACAATAGTAACACGGGTCCATAACCAACTGTTCACCCAAAATGCCGTAGCATAACATGGTAAAAAGAATGGAGTCATAAACAAACTGCAACCTCTTAACCAGAGCAAATGGCGGTCATAAAACATGACAATGAATTTCCTTCGACAAGTTCATTTAATGCAAGCTTATCTCTTGCAGTGAACGCAAACCCACTTCCTACCAAATGTCCAAAATAGTACCATTCCACAACCCGAAAAATAGCTTAAACCCCACTAACACCTCAATGAAATGAAAATGCATTAAAACCCTGCCATCAGTCATGTCTTCGAGCCAATTAACAATATGAAGACTTAAGGATAGGTTAAAATATGTCTTTTCCAATAACATTAGTCATTTACTAACTTAACATCTAAGATAACAACGCATGATATTGCCAATAAACTAACACTTCAACACACTAACCTCCCACTAACATACAAAATAGATTATACTAACTTAATTAATTAATATAATTTTAGTAAATGAAATACCAAATTATTACTAAAACATTCACTCATTGTTATATGTATAGAAATACATATATTTCAAATTCATTAATTTTGAATTCAGAATTTGATTAACATTTAAATAACAATAAATCTCTAAATACTATCTATACACATCAAGATACAGTTAACAATAATAATGTAACCATTTCTATTTACATCTAACATATTACTAAGGATTCAAAAACAATGAATCAATAATCAGACAATTAACTAACCGTATAGTTTGTCCTTATTACATAATCAAACCAATGTTCAAAATTTGGTCTAATCCAATTCTGTCATCAGAATAGGACTCATAAAGCGACAAAAATAAACATAATTCCTTGAATGTCTGGCAGAATAACAGAGATAACATAATTAATCTAAATAACAAAGTTCAAAAGAACATAGTCAGAGTTCGAACTCAAAGAAATCTAACCTAACATAACATAGAAAATAAAGTCTGGAACAGTCAGGGGCATGACACTGAGATGGAATTGATGAAGAATGACATGGTCGCTGAGATCATGAGAGTTGTTACTGGTGTACCTTAGAATGTTGGTACTAAGGATGGTTATGAATAATTTGTTGAAGACTTTGAACCTGGTGGACCTAGTGGTGATGACCAGAGAGATAGATTTGGTGAAGATAGAACTACTCGGTTACATAGATTTGAAGCTTAGTTAAGTAGTAGTTGTTGAATGGAAGTCTCTAACTTCTCTGGAACTTTGAAACTTGAGAATTTGATTGACTGGATCGGTAAACTTGAAGATTTCTTTGATCTGGAAGAAATTTAAGACCCTCTTCGAGTGATATTGGCACAAACAAAACTGAAAGGACATGTTGCTCTTTGGTAGAAAGAACTACAAATAGAAAGAGAAGATGAAGGTGAAACAAAGATCAATCGGTGGAGGTTGATGGTGACTAAGTTGAAAGCTAAGTTCATACCAGTTGACTATGATCTTGACTTGTTTAAGAAGTTGTAGAATATGAAGCAGAAGGATTTATCTATTGAAGATTATACCAAGGAGTTCTACAGACTTACTATTCAATCTAGACACTGAGAACTTGCTAAGGAAAAGGTAGCCGGGTATGTAACTAGTCTGAGATTCAATATTCATGATGAGCTTGGTATGCTAAAGATTGATTATGTTGAAGATGCTTATCAGTATTCTCTAAAGGCAGAAGATAAGTTGAAGAGGAAGTAACATAGCAACTCTTGAGAGAAAGAAAAGATTGATCACTCGATGAAGGATAAACCGACTGATGCAGAAGATGAACCAAAACATGTGGAGCCAAATAAGAAGATAGGTAGAGTTATCTTTAAGGGTACTTTCTATAACTATGGAGAGGAAGGACACTATTCTTTTGAGTGTACATAGAAGAAGGTTGACCGATGAACTGTTTTGGTGAATGAGAACATTCAGAATGAACTTGAATCTGAGAACTTGCTACTTTGGCAAACATTTCTTGGTACAAAGGATGAACTTTTTTAGAGGAATAATTTATTCAAGACTCGATGCAAGTCTGGAGGTAAACTCTGTGATGTTATTTTTTGATAGTGGTGTATTGATAACCTTGTTGTTGAAGACATGGTTTAGAAACTTGGTTTGAATAGAATGAAACATCCACGCCCTTATAGGATTGGTTGGTTGTAAGATGATCATGATTTGGAAGTAAGAGAACAATGCTTAATTGATGTTCACATTGGATAGTATAAGGATATTGTGTTATGTGATATTGTGGATATGAATAGTTGTCATATATTGCTCGGTAGACCTTGGCAATTTGATTGTAGAGCTATGTGTGAAGAACGTGTTTACTTTTGAGAAGGATGACATGAAGTTTTCCCTGATGCCTTTGATGGATACAACACTTGGTAGGAGAAGCCTAAGTATCGGTACCCAAGTTGAGTTGGTAGATCTTGAGAGAATGAATGATTAGTTTGAAGAACCGACCTGTGTGTTGTCAAGAAAAAACTTGAAGAGACAGAGAAAGCTGAAGTGGAAAAGTATGCAAACTAAAAAGGTGGAGGACTTGTATGTAAAGAACCTATTCAGGATTTATGTGCTAAATATTGGAAGATGTTCTTCTCATATATGAATATCTTTTCGAACCTAGGGTGTCTGATGGAGGGGCATTCTTGGTCCTCGGTGAATCTACATGGAGGTGTGTATTTTGGCCGGTGTTACTCAGTTGAAGCCTTGACCGATGGTCTCGGTCATTGAAGGAAGCTTGATCACTGAATTAACTCGATAATCTCTGGCACTTGGTGAAAGTGTTACTCAATGATGTCTGTGGTGCTCGGTCAACATTGGTGCTCGATGATGCTTGGATTGCTCAGTTATTTCACTATTACTTGGTAGTTCTAGTTTATGGACTAAAGTTTTATGTGATTTGTTGTGCCAACTTGGTGTATTTATTGTTGGTAGCTATTGTTATAGGCTGAGATGTTGTATTAAATGTTTGTAAGGTGATTTTAAGAAGACTTGTATTACATTTAATAATTGTTAGGGAGAGTTAATGGTTTCATCCAGCTGACTTATGGCTGATGATTAGTATTTAAGGGGTGTTTGGGTAGTTGTTTAGGAGACCATCATGACCATTTGGATCATAAGAATGACACTAGATCGAGGAAGATGGAGTTGGTGAAGTTTTGGAAAAGATCTTGCATGATCTTATAGATCAGATTGTTATCTGATAGTTTGTAATTGTAGAGCTAGTGGTTTGCACACTTGGAGACAAGGAGATTGCTTGGAGGATTGCAAGCTCAAGTTTAGATCTACCTTAGGGTTTCCATCAGTTGTTGATTTGTTTCAAAACTAAACTAGCTAATGTTGTATTGGATCTTTTGATCTTGCAAAATTGTTTCTGATTGTAATTGGCCCTAACCTAGAAGGCCTTACAGCTAGGCATGTTAATGAAAAATTACTTGAAACAATTGTGGTGTTGTTGTTGTTGTTGAGATTTCAGCTGTGTTTTTTGTTGGCTGCAAGATTTGGACTATCTTAATTCAATTAACCATCCTTGACTACATCACATTTAATATTCATTCCATAAATTGGTACAATATCACACACTATACTCCCTTCCCAATCTAGCATATAGGATCAAAATTGGATCTTTAAATGGGTGAAGGTGGAAAATTCTCATATGGAGATGCCTTACTCATACAACTCAAGAATTACATATCTTTCTTACATGCCTTCACAAGGCTACTTCCCAACATACCAACTCATCACAAAGAGCATCAACACATTCCTTATGGCCCCCAAACTAAAACATAAGTAGGCCTCAAGGATGCCCATACATCTAAGCTCTCAAACATATGGATTTCCCAACTAAATCCTTCACCCCAAGACATCCTCAAATCATCTGAAGGATGAGGAGTATCTTGCACACCTGCAACACTTTGCACAACAAGAAAGTAGAACAAGAGTAAATTTCATATGAGCACAATGAAACAACACATCACAAGATTCACACAAAACTTTTAATCTTCACAATGCAATTACATAAACATAAACATGATAGATCCACCAACCTTTTTCCTAAGAAATGGAAATGGAGGTTTGTAGAAGAGCTATCTCATTGCTTCCTAGCTTTCTTCACTTCTCAAAACCACTAAAATTTCTCAGGTCCCCTAGAATCTCTCAAATCCCTTCCTCTCCAATTCCAACTAGCATAGCCAAGAAGTGTCTAATTCCTTAGTCCCCTATTTCCTAAAGACTCTCCAACATACCTCTCTCCTACCCTCATCCCAAAGTGAGTTAGGTTTCTAGATCCTTGCTAACTTGCCACTTGCCCCTTGCTATAGAAATGGATTGCAATTCAAAACATGGGAAGGTGAGTTTTCCTACAAAACATTCCCTAATTTGTCATTACCAAAGATGGCCCACTTAGAGAGGTAATATAGAAGCCTAGGGAAGTGAAAATTGTGAAAGTTGGCCCCCTAACCCATATCCATGCCTTGGGGCACTAAAAACCAACTCTAACTACACCACAAGGCTCCATATATGTCATGCCCAAAAATTAAGGCAAAACACAAACAATTTTTTTTTTTTAAACACTAACAACTAGGTTTCATACAAGGGTACACAAGAACTTCAACATATATTAATTAAACTAAATAAGTGAATTAAAATTGTAGTTCCCTTAGGTTTAATTATATTTTAATTAAAGATATAAATACATAATTATTAATCCCACTTAGAGATTTTAAACATTTAAATAATGATATAAATATCAATTGAAGTAATTATTATTAGGAAGTAATAACTTACCTAGGTCCCACCTACAGATTATAAGTTTATCAATCTCCCTAATAATTTAATAATCAAGAGAAATACAAATAGGAATTTAATTATTAATAATACAATTAATCCTTAATAAATCAATAATTAAATGTCCAATAAAATTAAAATATAATAGTATAATATTTTTGGAACAAATAAATTAATATTAAAATTCCCTTAGTTTAATTATAATAAAATTAATGTTCATGATTCATAAAGTAAAACAACTTAGTGATTTAAAATATTAAAATAATGTCACAATTATTAATTCAATAATAATAATTATTAGGGGTTACTATCTTACCTAGGTCCCACCTAGGGATTACAAGGTTAAGTACCCCCCTAATAAAAATAATGTCCAAGAGAAATAATAGCGTGTTAAATTATAAGGGTCAATTAAATCAATAATTTGGGTTATCAAAAATATGGAAACACAATATTAAAAATTCATCAACACAATCTCAATTAAATAAATAAATAAATGAATGAATAAATGAAAGGACCCAAGATCAACACTCATAATAAATGATCTTGAAATAAAAATATAAATAACATCTTTACCCAAAAATCAAACCAAATCCCCAATAATAGGGAATCTTGAAAATCTAAAAGGGCAAAAGAAATTAATAAATAGAAATACAAGTTTTAAAGAAATAAAAGAGGAAAAGGGGTCCACATAAATAAATAATCACTAACTTTCTAGAGTTAAATAAATTTCAAAATAAAATAAGAAATTCCTTATGGCTCCTTTGGCCAACCCTAACCCTAATTCAAAATTAGGGTTTGGGCCAGAATAAAACATGGCCTGAAACCCTAATTTCATTGTTGATGGGTTTGCAAGTTGGGCCAAAAGCCATGGAGAAGAGAAACTCTAAGTGAGTATATACCCAAGTATACATAGGTGCATATACACACAAGTGTGTATATACCCTTATGTATTCTTGAGTATATACAAGGAGGGTTTCAACAAGGGAAGGATCCAGGTGTCCCAATGCATCAGAAACAAGAACAACAAGGTATAATAATATTGAGTTTATCTTTCATTACATGCATCACTATGTTTACATTTAGGGTTTAGTTTGCACATAGTTTATACATTTATTAATCTTCTAATAAATAAAGTTTACAATGAAAACACTAGATGTCTGATCTCTTTGTGTACGTCAGTTATACAATAGAGATCTAACCTCTTTGATTTGATTTCATTATTGTTCCTCTGTAATATTATAGAGGAAAAATAAACCTCTGCAAATCCAAGATTCAACAAGCCTGGAGCTTGATCGGATATTCGACATAGTTTACATTGAAAAATCCACAGAAAAAGGTCTGCATTGTTGGGCACGATTTCCCGTGAAATTTTAAATTAATGTTATCATTAAATTTAACTTGGCAATACACATGATAAAGAAAGAAGTTTCGTGACATTAATTTATATTTGGTTTGAGGTTTATTTTGATAGTATATTTTTTGTCGATGTTATTTTATTATTATTATTAGTTATATTCTATAAAAGTATATTTTAGTTTTCATGAGATTTTACTTTAAAATTTTATATCATATAAGTTAGAATTTTAAAGTTATTTTTTTTAAATTTAAAGACAATAAATTCTTATCACATATATTTTCAAAATTTACTTATATTTTTATGAAAATAGAAACTCTATCTATAAATCTTAGCAAATGATAATAAACCAAAATATTTATAATAATATCAACTAAGGAATAGAGCTTTCTATATTCTTTTTATTATTCCAATTAGAAATATTTTATTCTCAATTAGAAAAGATGAACATTGGAAGAATATACAATAATATTGAAACATGTAACTTTTTAATTTAAAATTAAAGATTTTTCTAAATTATTTAGTTACTTTTCTAATTAGAATGTTAGAAAAGTAAGATATCTTTATCAACTAAATAGAAATTGCGTGATGTTTTTAAAATTTAAAAGAAGTTAAATAAATTAAAGTATGTGAAAACTCTTTTTCATATATATATATAATAATATTTGCAGCTATACTAGATGATTAAAATATGAACAACATAATATTTTCTTTTTATTAATTATTATAAATATTCTGTAATATATTCAATAATATATATACATGAACAAAGCATGACATGTTCTATATTTTCACTAGGATATATTATGAACATTAAAAAGGAAATCTATCCATACATAGCTATATATAAACATACTATTATATGTTAGAAAGTAAAGTCCACCAAGATAACTGAGAGGGGGGGGGGGGGGGGGGGGGGGCGTGAATCAGTTATCAGATAATTATAACTTTTATCATCTTCAATAGCATTTAACCATGTAAGCAATGCAATTACTAACCATACAAAGATATTCATACACAATGACACAATAACACAAGATATGTTGACTAGGGAACCTCTTGATCAAAGAGTAAACCCCAGTGGGAATGATGCCCACAAAAGATGCACTAATATGAATATTCCTTGTGAAAGGATGGACTCTTTTAGGAGTCTTATGAAATACATTCAATACATATAAATCCCTGTTAGGAGATTTTGAATCCCTGTTAAAAGATTCTAACCCTGTTAAGAGTTATGGAAGACAGAAGGACCCACTGCCCAAACAGCTTCAGGGTAATTAGATCACTGAACACACTGTACAAATAACCTTAATATTATTCAGTAGAATAATATGAAATATGTTACCTCCTTACTGTGCCAAACTACACTCACTGGTACATTAGATCTCAATTCCAGATCTCTATACTTCGCATGTCTTCCTTCACAATATCACTTTCACAACCTCTTAGACTCTTTTCTTCACTTCATGCTTACATTCGCATGCAACCAAAACCATGCTCACACTTCTTTTATATTACACCTACATACAATAAGGAAGAACATTCCTTCCTTAATACCACACTCAAATAATTACAAATGAGTTGGCACACAATTACAAAATAAAAGTTTCCATATGCTACATCAAAATTACACAAAACTGTCAGCTTCCAGATGCAATAACTCTTCACTCGTGTGACCTCAAAGTTTGCATTGTGAACAATGTCACCATCAATGTGTCTCAAACTTCTCTTTAACTGTGCAAAACTAGATTCCATCCTGATTAGGAGATATCATCTGATTTCCATAAACTGCTACTTAGGAACATTGCCTGAATACTGCTTTTACCAAAATACTCATAACTTTCATGAATCAATGAATTACTATCTGGGCTCTTAACCATAGAAAAATAGCATATCAAAGAGTATAACATCAACATCGCATAGCTCCAACTACAATATCCTAGGTGCGCTAATCAAAACATTGTTTGCTTCTCTGCTAGTCTCCAAAAGATCATTGTGTTGACATCAATGACAATCATAGTCATGAATGAAACAACAACTGCTACAGAATGACTGCCAACATCAAGCATTCATTCCTAACAATCTCCCCCATTGGCATTGATGGCAACATAGATGAAAAACATCCAATGTTCAAAAAATCCAATACTACTGCACTGCTGCACTGATACTCTGAAAGTTCTTCAAATCTTCTTCATCAATAAAATCTTGCATTGTTATCCTATTAAGTTCTCTCCAATAGATGGTACACAGGGTTTTTCATGTACACTTCTCCCCCATTGACATCAATGACAGAAATTTCATCACTATGTCAACAACAACTCAATGTCAAAAGACACTGTTTCAGAAAATACATTCACAAGAGTCCTTGTGACTTAGCTCAGATACACATACTCCCCCATAGAGGAAGTACCAACATCCAATCCAAAAAAAGATAGGGCTCATATACCACTAGACGAATGCAACCAACTGCATCATTACTCAATAGTAGGTTGGGGCATAACCCCAAGCATACCTCTCAGATACTCAAATGTATCCTTAGGAAAAGGCTTTGTAAATATGTATGCTATCTATTCCTTTGTGCTTATGTACTCTTGTCTGACTTCTTTCTCAGCTAATTTCTCTCTTACAACATGATACTTGATCTCTATATGCTTAGTCTTAGAATGTAAAATAGGATTCTTAGACATACTGACTGTACTGGTGTTGTCACAATGTATGACAACAAGATCAACAAACTTAATTCCAATATCCTTCAGCATCTGCTTCATCCAAATTATCTGGTTACAATTGTTTGCTACTGCTACATATTCTACTTTTGTTGTACTCTGTGAAATACAATTCTACTTCTTGCTCAACCATGAAACCAATCTTCCTCCAAGAAAAAAGGCTCCACCACTGGTGCTTTTCTTATCATCAACACTACATCCCCAATTAGCATCTGTATATGCACATAGGGTGAAATCATCATATTTTTCATACCACAATCCATAGTCCATTGTGCCTCTTAAATATCTCAATATCCTCTTTACTGCTGCATAATGTGACTCTCTAGGTTCAGCTTGAAATCTTGCTACCATCCCAACTGAATGTTGTATATCCGGTCTAGTGTGTGTTAAGTACTACAATCCTCTAATCATGGATCTGTATTTCTTCTGCTCAACTGCTGGTGTTTCATCTTTGCTTGATAGTTTATGTCCTATAACCATAGGTGTTCCAACTAGTTTACAGTTCTCCATTCCAAATCTTTTCAGCAAATCATTCAAGTACTTTGTCTGGCTAAAAAAGATACCATCACTTTTCTATGTTATCTGTAATCCCAAAAATTATTTCATCTCACCAATCATGCTCATTTCAAATTCAGTCTTCATTTCATTAGCAAATGTGTCACTAGCTTCATCTTCTCCTCCAAAGATAATGTCATCAACAAAAATAACTATAACTAACATTCCATTTTCAATTTCTTTTGTGTGTAGATTACTATCTATTGTTCCTTTAGTGAATCCCAATTTCAACAAATACTTATCCAATCTAGCATACCAAGTTCTAGGTGCTTGCTTTAGTCCATATAATGCTTTCTTCAGTTTACATACCATATCTCCTTCTTGAGTCAAAGGAAAACCTTCAGGCTGCTCACTGTAGACTTCTTCTTCCAATTCACCATTCAGAAATACGGACTTCACATCCATCTAATACACTTTGAATTTCTTAAAAGCTGCATAAGCCAAAAACATTCTCACTACTTCAAGTCTTGCTACTGGTGCAAAGGTTTCTTCATATTCAATTCCTTCTTGCTATGAGTATCCCTTACATACTAGTCTTTCTTTTTTTCTTACTACTTCTCCTTGTTCATTCATCTTGTTTCTGAATACCTATTTAGTTCCAATCACATTCTTGTCTTTAGGTCTAGGAACCAATTCCCATGTCTTGTTCTTTTCAATTTGATCTAGTTCTTCTTTCATAGCATTAATCCAATGTTCATCTTCACAAGCTTCATTAGTAGATTTAGGTTCAATTTGAGAAATCAAACATAAATGTACCTTATTTCTAGTCATAACTCCTCTGTCCAAACTTCTAATAACTTCTTCAACAGGATGATGTCTAGATAGATACCTGTTCGGTGTCATAGTCACTGATCTTTCTTCAACTGTAGATTCTTCTCTGGTTTCTTCTGTAGTATGATTCTCATTCAACAATTCACTATCAATCTCATAGACTAATTCAGTAGTTTCAATGTTAGGCTGAGGATTAGCTTCTTCATCAGATTGATAATCAAGCATTCTTTCCTGAATTTTAAACTTCTCATCAACTTTAACATTTGTGCTCTCAAAAATAGTTTTAGTTCTCTTATTGTAACATCTATATGCTTTTCTCTTCAAAGAATATCCAAAAAAAAAACCTTCATCACTTCTAGGGTCAAACTTTCCAATATCATCATCTCTCTTTATATAACATTTGCTTCCAAAAATTCTAAAATACTTAACTGAGGGTGCATGTCCAAACCATAATTCATAAGTTGTCTTATCTATGTCTACTTTGATTTGTACTTTGTTCATTGTATATACTACTGTATTCACTGCTTCTCTACAAAATATCTTTTCCAAGTCATTCTCAAATAACATAGCTCTTGTTACTTCAGTTACTGACCCGTTTCTTCTTTCTACAATACCATTTTGTTCAGGTTTTCTAGGGGCTGAAAACTATCTCTTAATACCATTCACTTCACAAAAAGTGGTAAACTCTCTAGAAGTAAATTCTCCACCTCTATCAGATCTCAAACATTTAATCTTCATTCCAGATTCATTCTCAACTTTATTCTTAATGATCTTAAACTTATCAAATGCTTCAGATTTTTCTTTCAGAAATACAATCCACATCATTCTTGTAAAATCATCAACAAGAATCATAAAATACCTTTCTCCATATAATCCTCTAGTCCTGGTAGGACCGCTCAAGTCTGTATGAACAATCTCCAACTTTTATGCCGATGTGAACTTCTTACTAGGGAATGAACTTCTCTTTTGTTTAGCCATCACACATTCTTTGCAAATCATGTTAGTAGGCTTCATAATTCTAGGCAAATCCCTTACTGCAAGTGTAGTACTCACTTTCACAATATTATCAAAGTTTATATGAAAAAACCTTCTATGCCATAACCAACTGTCTTCAATTTTAGTAATCAAGCATGTCATCTCAGTAGGATTCAGCTGAAATACATTACCTCTAGTTCTAGATCTAGTTCCAATTAGATTTCCATCTTTATCCTTTATCACACAAGTTTTCTCAATAAACCAAACTTGATATCCCTTATCCACTAACTGTCCAACACTCAAAAGATTATGTTTCAATCCATCAACAAAGTAAACATCATCAGTATTAGTCTTTCCATCAAGAGTAATAGATCCTATACCTTTAATCAAACAAGGTGCATTGTTACCAACTCTAACAACTCCTCCATCATAATTGTTAAACTTTATGAACTTCTTCATATCACCAGTCATATGATGTGAACAACCACTATCTATAATCTAATCAGCTTTCTTTTCAACTTGGGAAACTAATGCTTTTTCTTCTTTAACATCAAATTCAAAATTTTCTTCTTTAATTGCTACAAATCCTATTTCATCATTATTCTCAGTATCACTTTCACTCAAAGTTCTTTCTATACTAGCTTCAAGATCTTCATCATTAGCATAATAACATTCCTTAGATCTTCTAGGCTTGAAATTATTTTTGTACTTCTTAACTCTCTTAGGACATTTAGATGCAAAATTGTCATGCCCAAAATAAAACAACCTAAAAACACAAGTAAATTTTTTATTTTTTTTTAAAGGACAAAGGGGGGTGAAAGGTTAAAAGGAGACTAAACATCGGCTATGCCAGGTGCAATCCAGGTTCAAGTTATTAACTGATGTAGTAAGAGTTAGACCTCGAAAGGTGGGGACCCTAGAGTTCATAACATCTAAAAGAGCTCATGCTCCAGGTGCAATCCGAATGTGTAGGGCATCGGTCTACTCCCTAATCAATGTCAATGTCTAACCACTAACACAGTGAAGTATACCTAGGTCATTATGTTCAAATGTCATGTTTTCATTCCTTTCTAGGATCAGAAGTTGGAGTAAATTCACGTATCAAAATATTAGTTAAAACAAGGATGCTATCATGTTAATAATTTATTTCATACCGACAAGGTTTGATTTGGTTCGTTATTGACCAAAGATCTTTGTCTATGTCATTCAAGATTAATACATGTTAAAGTTACTCAAGTAAGGTAAGATTAGAGGTCCTAAATCATACATTAGTATACAATTCTAATAGCCAAAAGATTTATCAACTTATCCTAGAGTAATTGTTCTACTATCAAGTTCTTATTTCACTTAATAGAATAATCTATCGAGTTAACAAATTATATCATGACTGACTAGAGTGAAACACATTAATCCCTTAACCTATAATGTAACTCTACTAGGATACATTTAACAAATTACAATGATTATTCAATTATCAGAATATTCTATCAACCATAATCCAAGACTATAGACTAGTGTATTGACTAATTAACTAAAATTATTACCGAAGGAAGTATGTCAAAGAAAATAGTTAATCTCACCCATAATTTACAAATATCAAGTAACCCTTACTAGCTACTAAATCCCTAACACCTAATATCCTATCACACTCTCCCTACAAACTTAGTCTCCTAAATTAATAGGAAAGTTCCAATACATATTTATATAATAAAATTCTAGTAAACTATTTACCTAAAACAATAAGTAATTACCATTATACATATAATATCATCATAAAAAAAATAATTAAAAAAAAACACCAAAGACTAATCTACTACTATCTAGCCAGCCTACCAACCTATTAAGTGCTCCCTCATACAAGAAGACTCAAGTCAAAAGGGGGTGCATCCCAAGGAGAGAACAAGGGGGACAAGATTTAATTGGGTTCCACTCCCATCATGAAGCAATTTTCGCAGCTACCAAGGAGTACAAAAGGGAAACATAAGTTAAGATTGATTTGCAATTCAAAGAAAGGCTCCAAAAAGGTGTTTTGTTTTCCCAAGGACAGGCCAAGTGGAGGGTGCGCCTGCCAAGGAAGGAGGTACTTTTTGACAAGAGGAAATATGTTTAAATCCCCATGTCAGAGATAGGTGCACTTGGAAAGAGGAGCAGTTTGAAAAGTGAATGAGAAAGTAAGCCATGTCAGCTCAAGGACTAAGCAATCAATTATAAGTTGGTGCTTTTTCTAAGTGGCCCTTCTACCTACGCAGGGGGTCTTATAAGATGGAAAATTTAACTTATTTTATTTCCCTCCCCATCACCTATGCATGGAGAAGGCTTAGGTGGGGTCCACTAGCAAGTGGGAGGTGATATTAAAGGGACCATTAAGGCATGTTAGTTTATAAACATTATATTGCCAAAGACTTTAGGTTAAAAGTTGTTTTAGGAGATTTTTTAGATGAAGTTAATTTTAATTAATGTCTAATTGGTTAGAATGGAATATTTTCTATGTAATATGAGAATATTGATGTCTCCATACAATTTCCAGAGAGCAAAAAGCTCTCTAAAATTCTGGAAGTGTCTATTTTAATAAAAACATAGTTTCCTTCATCCTTTCACATTTGTTTCATTTGAGTTATTGAGGGCAACTATATGAGAATTAATAAACCATTGAGGTTGATGAATTAGAGTGTTATTGTAGAGGTTTTCAATAATATCAATTATGTTATTGCACTCTATTTCCCTATTGCATTTGATGAGATCTGAGCATAGAATTAGGTTCATTTGAATTTGTTAATATAACTATGACAATTCTTCAAACTATAATAGAGAACCTATCATAACCATGCATAAGTTAAACTTTAAAAGACATTGAAAACTATCACATTTCCTTTCCATAATCTTGAATATCATTTCATAAAAAAAACCACTCCATTATTTAAGAAATCAATTCCAATAAACATAATAGAAATGCATTGTATTTTCATTATAGTCCTCTTATCAAATTCATTACAAAATCTCTATGATGAAGGAGCTTCACTTTTCCTTTACATGATACAATTGAAGAAGATGTTCAATGAGAGAACAAACATAAAGATTACAAATTTCACTTCATCACAATACATATGCCATTTCACATACATCCACCACTTCACCATGGACTCAATAATGGGAAAACTTCACAATGTACAATGAGAGAGGGATCTTCTTCAAGATCACCAATGCAACAACACATGAAGTTTTGCTACAAGCATATCGAGGGGATTTCTTCAAGCTTTTTCCACATGAATCTTTGGCTTCCAAACTTGCAATAGAGAAGAGAGAACCATGGGTGCTCACCACCCAACCTAGGTCTCTTATGAGACCACCCCCAAGCTTGGAGAACCAAGGATAAACGGGATACAAAAAACAACAAGATGCTTACAATTCCTCACACATGCAATAACAACAAGTTACTCCCTCCAAGGCTGCACAAATGAACTTTGCAAGCTCATTGAAGAAGGGTGAAGGTGGGCTTTTCCAAGGGGAGATTGCCATTGCTTTCACAATTTCCTCTACAAGAAGATCTCATTGCCTCTTCAAGGCTACAAATCCATCTCACATACTCAATAATGTGTATCAACATCTTCATGATACAACATCTTCATGATACAAAGATTGCAAATGGCTTCATGGTGCCCATACACCATGAATTTTTCCCTCTTCTCCAAGAGAAGAGACTCTCACCTCATGGAGAGCCCAACTAACCCCTTCACCCAAGGCCACTTCTTCCTCTTCCCAAAGAGGTGAGTAATGCCTTACTCCCATACACATGAACACCCTCATTCAAGCAAAATAAAGGAAAGCACATAAATTTCAACATCAAATTCCCTTCCCATACAATGCAATAACACAACAAGTATACACTTCAAACACATGAAAGAGCATGAACACCACTAATCTATTGAGCATAAACAAGAAAACCTCCATGGAAATGAGAGACCAACCTTCACAAGTGTGATGGCAATTGATAGTTGAGATGAGCTATCCACTTTTTCTTCCTCCTCCAAAACCCTAAAGTCTCTAAAATTAGAGAGTGGGTGAACACCCTCTAATTCTATCCAAGGCCTCTAAAAAGGGCTCCAAATTCTACCCACCCACCAATCATAATTGCAGATTTGACTCTAAGGTCTCCTTGATTTTCCTTGTCCCCCCCATGATTAATGCTTGATTGGAAGGAAAGGTGAAGTTGGTTAAAGGTCAAGATCCATACAATCTCGTGGCTAAGGGTAAATGGGTCCAAAAAGGGGTTGTCAAAGTCTCTAGGGGATTTAGGATATGCTCAAAACCTTCCTAACCCATACCCCTAACATTAAGATACTTAAATAATGTCAAAAATGACCCCTAGAATCTCTTATTGGCCCCTAGAAGTGGCTGGAATAAAATAAATTTAAATGAGCACATTACAAGTGTCAAGTGACACTAACAATTGCACATTACATACAAATGCCATGAACAACAACACGAAGCTAACTACTAATGCACATGGAAATTTACCTTTATGACAAGTTCACATTACAACGAGGCTTTGTAATCCCACATTGGACTAAACCTTGGCTTACTCAGTTCACATGTGTTTAACCTTGGTTCTCCAATAATTCCCATGGTTCTCTTACCTGCATACTTCACATCGAGCATCAATAGTTCAAGATGATAACATTACATGAAATATACATATTCAATTTCCTATTTAGTATCATAACTCAATATGTGTAATTCAATTCAAATTACCAATTTCTATTCAATGATATCCAAACATCATAAGTACATAAATCATCAGGTGTAGTAATCAAATCTAAACATGAATAATTCATTTTACCAACCATGTATAATCAAGATCAAGACGTACTCTAGATCCACATCCACACATACATAATATAATAATCACCATCAAAATATCATATCTCGAGTCTCTATCAAAATAGATCAACAAGTGTATCAATGTATCAATATGCAGAAAGAAAAGATGCTATGACAGGTCGGGGTGAGGCCTCACAAAAATGACCATATTCTTGACAAGTCCAACATTTAAAAATTTTCTTACCATCTCGCTCTCTTTTCACAAGCAAGACAATACCTTCTTCAATCTTCTTATCTTCTTCATTTTTAGATTTGATGTTGTTGGCATAATCTCGACTCACACTGGTACTTCTTGACAAAGTAGGGTGAATACTAAGAGCACTAAATGTTGTCTCCATTCTAGGTAAGTCTCCTGATAACCTCAAGTTCATCTCTGCAACTTCCAATCTTCCAAGAAGAGTCTCTCTTGTAAAGTTTGCAGTACAAGGTATAACTTGTTCAATCATTTGTGTTGTTTGCTTAAATAGAGGAGTCAATGTCCTCAGAATTTTCCATATCACTTCATTCTCTGTCTTTGATCCTCCACAAGATTTTATCGCTGCAACAATTTATGACATTCTACCAATATAGCTTCTAACAGATTCATCTTCCATCATTCTAATATCTTCAAATGCACATATCCAATTATGTAATCTACCTCTTTTTTCATGTTCATCACCTTCAAAAGTAGAGTGTAAAGCTTTCCAAATTTCATTAGATTTCTTAAAATATTTTACCTAACTGTATTCATTATCTGGAAGTGCTGTCAAGAGTGCTTCTTTTGCAAGTATGTTACACATGAATAGATCTACCTCATCTTTAGTACTTGTTTCAAGATTGTCTTCTTCAATTATAATCCTTTCATTCTTTGTAATCAACCAATAGCCTAGTCCTAAACACAATAGATGTGTCTTCATCTTTTCCTTCCAGCTATCAAAATTTACTCCATCAAACTTAGGGCTTTCTTTTCTGAAATTCACCATGGATCTCCTTAAGCTGTTAAACTTTCCTTTCAAGGACCTGCCGCTCTGATACCAATTGTTAGAAAGTAAAGTCCACCAAGATAATTGAGAGGGGGGGGGGGTGAATCAGTTATTAGATAATTATAACTTTTATCATCTTTAATAGCATTTAACCATGTAAGCAATGCAATTACTAACCATACAAAGATATTCATACACAATGACACAATGACACAATAACACAAGATATGTTGACTAGGGAACCTCTTGATCAAAGAGTAAACCCCAATGGGAATGATGCCCAAAAAAGATGCACTAATATGAATATTCTTTGTGAAAGGATGGACTCTATTAGGAAATTTTGAATCCCCGTTAAAAGCTTCTAACCCTATTAAGAGTTATGGAAGACAGAAGGACCCACTGCCCAAATAGCTTCAGGGTAAAATCACTGAACACACTGTCCAATTAACCTTAATATTATTCAAAAAAATAATATGAAATATGTTACCTCCTTACTGTGCCAAACCACACTCACTGCTACATCAGAGGTCAATTATAGATCTCTGTACTTCGCATGTCTTCCTTCACAATATCACTTTCACAACCTCTTACACTCTTTTCTTCACTTCATGCTTACATTCACATGCAACCAAAACCATGCTCACACTTCTTTCATATTACAACTCCATACAATAAGGAAAAATAGTCCTTCCTTTATACCACACTCAAATAATTACAAATGAGTCGGCACACAATTACAAAATAAAAGTTTCCATACTCTACATCAAAATTACACAAAACTGTCAGCTTCCAGATGCAATAACTCTTCACTTGTGTGACCTCAAAGTTTGCGCTATGAACCACATCACCATCAATGTGTCTCAAACTTCCATTTAACTGCACAAAATCAAATTCCATCCCGATTAGGAGATATCATCTGATTTCCACAAACCACTACTCAGGAACACTGCTTAAATACTACTTTTACCAAAATACTCATAACTTTCATGAATCAATGAATTACTATCTGCGCTCTTAACCATAGACAAATAACATATCAAAGAGTATAACATTAACATCGCATAGCTCCAACTACAATATCCCATGTGCGCTAATCAAAACAATGTCTGCTTCTCTGCTAGTCTCTAGAAGATCACTGTGTTGACATCAATGACAATCATAGTCATGACTGTAACAAAAATTGCTACAGAATGATTTCCAACATCTAGCATTCATTCCTAACATTATATTCATAATATAATAGTGTATTTATATTTTGATGGGGAGATTGGGATAGACTAGCTAGTCTATGCTCCCAGTGTGCTCTAGACACACACTATGGTCTATAGGATTCCTATTCACTCTAGGATCCCCTGACTTAGCCCAATCTATCCAACAAGTATAGCTATCCTTCTTCCTAGCTTGTTTGCACTCTTCCTAGCTTCATTCCCTTACATAGACCAATAAGGGTTTTCAAGGCTCAATCAACTCCAAAAGCTTTGACAAGGGTAATGTTGTCTTTTAAGGTGTTTTTGCATCACATTAAGAAACTCCAAGGTGTTAGTGAAGATGGGATGATACCCGATTTCATAGTTTCTTTACAAAATAGGGCTACTAGAGAGAGCCCCAATTAGGCCTCCTCTCCGGATTTGTAGGGATTTTGACCCCTTTCTTCCACAAAACCAAAACTTAAGTTCCAAAGGAACCTCTACTCAAATGTCCAAATATCAAGGATTTTTGGGGTTTTGGGTCTCCAACTATCCGTACAATGCTTCCATTAGAAATGAGGGTTTCTAGGCTTTTTAGGCTTCTCTGAGTCACATGGCTTGTCTATCTTCAATAATACCTCTACTAGATTTCTCAAACTCTCTCCTTCACAAAATTGAACCTCCATTCATACATCTTGACTCCCTCAAAAGGGATTATCATGAAACTCTCTCCCTTGTCCTCTACATCTCCTTCTCTGTTGACCACACCTAGCCGAGTATTGTCTAGTCTCGCCTAGGGCTGGGTCACAAAATTGTTTGCACATGCTATCCAGGGCCTTGCTTGCAAATATATATAGGGTAGGGTCTATAATAGCATATCCCAGAGAGCCATGGTGTTTCCACAATGGGGATAGGAGCTACAAGCCCTACATTACAAACCCCTTCAAATTAGACAGGGGACTGGCAGATTCAAAATATAAATTTATATATAAAAAAATGAATAAAGAAACTAGTCTAAGCACCTAAAAATGAAAGTAAACAAAACTAAACACTTGTAAAAAGTCCAAGATATCAAATTCAATCCATTAACTCAACATATCATGCCATAAATCTAACTGGCACACACTTTTAATAGTCATAGTGAGGTTATTCCAACTTCAGGCTGTACACAATTATTTCCAACCCCTGGATTAGGGTTTTGCAAGTCTTAAATAGTCTCCTACTTGGTATTAGAGTAGGGTTAGGGCTTAGAGCCTCTTTGATAAAATTTAGACCTTCTTAGGGAAAAGGTGCTAAGCAACTTTGAAAAGTTGCTAGCAACTTTTGGAGCAACTTTTTCTTGCTCAAGCAATTTTTGCTCACAATAGCTCCTAAGACCATCCTAAGGTCTATTAACAAGCACAATTGTGCTAAAACTTCCCAAAATCCTATTTTTAGACTCTAATCAATCTAAAGAAGAAGTGACCTTACGATGACATCATGCCCTAAGTCACTGTACAAGCAGACTAGAAGACCAACCTAAGACTCTAGGACCTCACCTAGGCTTACAAACACCAAATGAGCTTCAAAGCTCTTATTCTAATTACAATCCTTCATCAATAATCTCCTTCACAACAAAATTGGTGATGGTGGGAGCCCTTAGAAGGGTGCTCCTGCACCATCCTCCCCCTCAGCACAAACTAAGGCACTTTGGGGTCAAGAAGAGCTAGGTCTATGCCTAACTTCTTGAACTAAATTTCTTCAATCTAGGTGGCTTTAGACTCAGGTTGACCTACCCACTTGATTTAGTGTTCCATATACACTTGATTTCTGGTAGCTTTCTTCACTCAACATTCCAAAACCTACTCTGCTTTGGGTTGCTTCTTCTTTGGTAGGGCATTGGTGTCTATGTCATATAGCACCCTTGACTTATCTTCACCTTGCTATGGTGGATCACCTTTGAACAAGACCAGGTCAACAACATTGAACACTTTTGAGATAGCCAAATCTGATGGCAAGTCCACCTTGTATGCATTTTCTCCATACTTGGCTAGAATTTTACAAGGCCCTACTCTTCTCATTTGTAGCTTAGTAGGCATGCCTTTTTGCATCCTTTCTTTTCTTAGGTGAACCATCACATAGTCTCCTATCTAAAATTGAACTTCTTTTCTCCTTTCATCTACTTTGGCTTTGAACTTTTGAGTGGACTCCATGATGGTTTTCTTGACCTACTCTTGGACCTCCTTGATAGTTTGAGTGAAATCATTTACTTGTCCACTTTTCATCTCCATGGAACCTAAGTCTCTTAGTTCACATACTCCTCTAGGGTGTCTTCCATACACAATCTCAAAAGGACTTCTCCCTATGGTCCTATTCACACTATCATTGTAGGCATATTCTACTTGAGAAATGACAAGATCCCAAGTCTGCCCATATTCCTTGGTCAAATAGCTTAGCAAGTTCTCCAACACTTTTTTTATAACTTTAGTTTGACCATCAGTTTGAGGATGGTATGCTAAACTGAATGAGAGATTAGTTCCTAACCCTTTTTGTAAGGTTTGCCAAAAATGGCCCATGAACTTCCTATCCCTATCTGACACAATGCTCAATGGGAGCCCATGAATCCTTACCATCTCTTTGAAAAACAGATGTGCTACATAGCTTGCATCATGAGTAGTTCTATGTGGAATGAAATGACTCATCTTAGAGAACCTGTCTACTACAACATAGATGCTATCCATACCTAATTTTTTTTAGGTAATCCAACCACAAAGTCCATGCTCACACACTCCCAAGGCCTATTTGGAATTGGCAAAGGTTGATAGAGCCTTGCATTGCTTGAACCTCCTTTAGCTCTTTGGCACACACCACATTGCTCCACATATCTTCTTACATCCCTTGCTAACTTAGGCCAAAAATAGTACCTTTGTACTAACTCCATGGTTTTTTTTATGCCAAAATGTCCACTTAGACTTCCATTATGCTTCTCTTGAATCAGGTTTTCCCTCATGGATCCCCTAGGTACACATAGTTGATTGCCTTTGAACAATAGTCCATTTTGAAGGGTATAATCTACATACTCACCATGGAAGTGGTTCTCAAACTCTTGGCACACCTTGTAGGCTTGTGAGAAGTCTTCGTCCTCCTCATATAAATCCTTGAAACTTTCTATTCCAATGCTCTACAACTGAACTTCTTGGACAGTCAAAAGCTTCCTACTCAAGTTATCTTCTACCTTATTGAGCTGCCCCTTTTTGTGTTTGATAGTAAAGGTAAAGGATTGGAGATACTCGATCCACTTCAAGTGTCTATTGATAAGATTTTCTTGACTATTGATATAGCTCAAGGCCTGATTATCTGTGAATACTACAAATTCTTTTGGCTGGAGGTAATGCCTCCACTTCTTGAGAGATTGTACTAATGCATACAATTCTATGTCATAGGCTGAATACCTCTTCTTTGCTTCATTGAGTTTCTCACTAAAAAATGCCATAGGCCTTCCCTCTTGGCTCAATACACCCCCTACTGCTACACCACTTACATCACATTCAATTGTGAACAATTTGTCAAAAGTAGGTAAGAGTAAGATAGGTTTCATAGCTACCTCTTGCTTCAATGTTTGGAATGCCTTCTCAGCTGCCTCAGTCCATTTGAACTTAGTCTTGAGTCCTCCCTTGATGGTGTCAAGCACTGGTGCACATATACCACTGAAATTTCTCACAAATTTCCTATAGATTTGGGCCAACCCATGGAAACTTCTAACTTCAGTCCCTATTTTAGGGGTAGGCCAATTCAAGATTGTTTCCACCTTGCTTTGATCCATTTTCAAAGTGCCCTTGGACACCACAAAACCCAAATAGACTAGTTCTTGCTGCATGAACTCACATTTCTCTAGGTTGATAGCCAATTGTTCTTCATGTAGTCTCTTCAAGACCATCCTTAGGTGCTCTAGGTGCTCTGCTTTAGTCTTGCTATAGATGAGTATGTCATCTAGGTACACCACAACAAATCTGCCAGTGAAGTCCTTCAAGACCTCATTCATCAACCTCATGAAGGTGTTTGGGGCATTGGTAAGTCCAAATGGAATTACAAGCCATTCATATAACCCATTCATGGTTTTAAAAGTGGTCTTCCACTCATCATCCTCCTTAATCCTGATTTGGTGATAACCACTTTTGAGATCCAATTTAGTAAAGTACATAGCACCACCTAAGAAATCCATCAAGTCTTCTATTCTTGGAATTGGGAACCTATACCTGATAGTGATCTTGTTGATGGCCCTTGAATCAGTGAAAAGTCTCCATTTTCCTCCCTTCTTGGATGTCAAGACCATTGGGACTACACATGGACTAATACTTTTCTTGATCAGTCCTTGATCCAATAACTCTTTCACTTTCCTTGCCACTTCTTTGTTTTGGTCAGGGGTAAGCTTGTAGGCTTCTTTGTTAGGCAGAGATGCATTGGGTACAAAGTCTATTTGATGAATTATGGCCCTCCTGGGAGGAAGTGTTTCAGGTGCTCCATCACTCACAATGTCCCTGAATTCTTCTAACATATGCTTCACCTCTGAAGGTATCTCTGCCTACAACTTTTGTTCATCCTCTTCTGGCTTCACCATAATGGCACATTCCACTGTCTCATCATCTTGCAATGAGTGTAAGAACTCTTTTCAACTAATAAGTAACACACTAGGTGTCTTTGAAGTTCCTTCATCATTCTCTATTAAAGACTGAATCTTGAATGTCCTTCCATCCTTCTTGAAGGCAATGGAGTTCTCTTCTCCATCATAGAGCACTTTCCTATCAAATTGCCAAGGTCTTCCCAATAAGAGATGGCAGGCATCCATGGGTAGGACATCACAAAGAACCTTGTCCCTGTAGCCCCCAATGGAAAAATCCACCCATGTCTACTCATTCACTAACACACTTTGCTCCTAACTCAACCAAGTCACCTTGTAAGGGTTTGCATGGGGAATCTTTGTAAGTTTAAGCTTCTTTGCTACTTCATCTAATATGATGTTGTCAGTTGACCCTGAATCAACTATAACCTTGCAAACTTTGCCTTGAATCTTACATCTGACTCTAAAAAGATCCCTCCTCTGATTGGGTTCTCCTTGGTTAGGTTACCTTATGAGCACCCTCCTAAACATCAAGTTCTCCCCCATCTTTGATTCTAGTTTTCTTACCTCATTGGTACATGAGCTACTACCATCTTCTTGGGCATAGGCTACCCTATTTTCACTGCTTGAGTTAGGAGGCTTGTTAGGACACCTATAGGTATGGTTTCCAAGCTATCCACATTGATAACACTTCATTATGGAAAAGTAGGAACTACTTCTTCCTGCACCTCTTCCTCTATTTCCCTGAGATCCTCTTCCTCTACTGAAAGATCCTCTTGTGCTGGTCTCTCCAACTTGTTCTAGAAGTCTACTCTCCCCTTGACTTCTTGAGTCACCTCCTCTGCCACTAGAACCTCCTCTTTGACCCCCTCTAGAGTCTCTACCTCTTCCTCTATTCTTGGAATTAGATTCCTGATTCCTTCTTTGTTTATCTTCTAGCTTTTGTGCCATATGTTGGCATCCAAGTACTGTGGTGGGAGTAAACAAGCTCATCTCCCTTGCTATACTCCATTTCAATCCACTTAGGTACCTTGCCACCTTGATACTCTCCTCCTCCTTGACTTTGGATCTTAAATTCAATTTGTGAAATTCTTTGGTATAGGTGGCTACATCCATCTCCTTCTGTCTAAGGTTCAATCTTCTTCTATGCTATTGAATCTCATAATCTATAGGTAAGTATGCTTCTCTCACCTTATTCACAATGGCCTTCCAATTGGAAATAGGGTTATTTCCCTCTTTCTCCCTTTCTTATTGTAGGTAGTTCCACCAGGTTAAGGCTTGACCCCTCAACCTAGACTTGGCCACTTTGACCTTTTGTGCTTTAGAGACCTCTTCACATTCAAAGTGATTCTCCATACCCTCAATCCATTGCATCACAAGCTCTATATCCATCCTGCTAGTAAGTAATGGGACACCTTCAAGTGCCTTGCCAGTGATGGCCTTCAAAGCTTTTAGAAATTTCTCATCTTGGGTTGGAGGATCAGGTGTGGGAACATCATCATCAATAGTATTCTCTTTCTCTTTGGCATCCTGTTCCTCCTTCCTATCATTCACTTTCTCTGCCTTTGCTTGGACATCATCCAAGAGTTGTTCCATCTGCATCAATTTTTCTTGCAGGAGCCTATTGGCTTCCTCCTGATCTTCAACCTTATTGGCTAGCTTTGCATTTGTCACCATCTTTTTCTTCTAAGATGATCCAACTGATTCCTTTGGAGGTTGAAACATTCACTCTCCAACTATCCACTTCCCAAGCCTTATTAGGCTCTGATACCAATCTGATGGGGAGATTGGGATTGACTAGCTATTCTATGCTCCTAGTGTGCTCTTGACACACAATATGGTCTATAGGATTCCTATTCACTCTAGGATCCCCTGACTTAGCCCAATCTGTCCACCAAGTATAGCTATCCTTCTTCCTAGCTTGTTTGCACTCTTCCTAGCTTCATTCCCTTACATAGACCAATAAGGGTTTTCAAGGATCAATCAACTCCACAAGCTCTGACAAGGGTAATATTGTCTTTTAAGGTTTTTTTAAATCACATTAAGCAACTCCAAGGTGTTATTGAAGATGGGTTGATACCCGATTTCATAGTTTCTTCACAAAATAGGGCTACTAGAGAGAGCCCCAATTAGGCCTCCTCTCTGGGTTTGTGGGGATTTTGACCCCTTTCTTCCACATAACCAAAACTTAAGTTACAAAGGAACCTCTACTCAAATTCCCAACTCTCAAGGATTTTTGGGGTTTTGGGTCTCCAACTGTCCGTACAATGCTTCCATTAGAAATGAGGGTTTCTAGGGCTTTTTAGGCTTCTCTGAGTCATGGGACTTGTCTATCTTCAATAACACCTCTACTAGATTTCTCAAACTCTCTCCTTCAAAAAATTTAACCTTCATTCATGCCTCTTGACTCCATCAAAAGGGCTTGTCATGAAACTCTCTCCCTTGTCCTCTAGATCTCCTTCTCTGTTGACCACACCTAGTCGGGTACTGTCGAGTCTCGTGTAGGGCTGGGTCACAAAATTGTTTGCATATGCTATCCAAGGCCTTTCTTACAAATATATATAGGGTAGGGTCTATACTACCATATCCCAGAGAGCCATGGTGTTTCCATGGTGGGGATAGGAGCTACAGGTCATACATTACAAACCCCTTCAAACTAGACAGGGGACTGGCAGATTCAAAACACAAATTTATATACAAACAGATGAATAAAGAAACTAGTCTAAGCACTGAAAAATGAAAGTAAACACAACTAAACACTTGTAAAAATTCCAAGATATCAAGTGCAATCTATTAACTCAACATATCATGCCATAAATCTGAGTGGCACACACTTTTAACAGTCACAGTGAGGTTTTTCCAACTCCAGGCTGTACACAATTATTGCCAACCCCCGAATTAGGGTTTTGCAAGTCTTAAATAGTCTCTTCCTTGGGATTAGAGTGGGGTTAGGTCTTAGAGCCTTTTTGATATAGTTTAGACCTTCTTAGAGAAAAGTTGCTAGCAACTTTTGTAGCAACTTTTTCTTGCTCAAGCAATTTGTTCTCACACTAGCTCCTAAGACCATCCTAAGGTCTATTACCAAGCACACTTGTGCTAAAACTTCCAAAAATCCTATTTTTAGACTCTAACCAATCTAAAGAAGAAGTGAACTTAGGATGACATCATGCCCCGAGTCACTGTACAAGAAGACTAGAAGACCGACCTAAGACTCTAGGACCTCACCTAGGCTTACACACACCAAATGAGCTTAAAAGGTCTTATTCTAGTTACAATCCTTCATAAAGAAGTTCCTTCACAAAAAAATTGGTGATGGTGGGAGCCCTTAGAAGGGTGCTCCTACACCATATTTACACATTTTTTTATGTTTTAGGAAAAAGCACATTTACATACATGAACTAAAACAAATGTAAACGCTAGTTTCTTTCTAAGTAGCAAGAAGAAAGCATTCCTCTAACTTTATAATCATAGAAACTAGCATCTATTTCTCCTTTTATTTTTTTGCTTTACATAAGAAGGAAAGAAATCTATTTTCATTTTATTCTAAGTAGAAAATGATGACATTGTTCTAACTTTTAAGTAGGATTAAATGTACTAAATATTTTCAAAATTGAATAGAGATACAAGAATATTTCCACACTCACATTACAATTAAGAATGCTACAACAATCGCATTACATTTTTCATTAAAGCGTAAAGATAGAAATGGCATAGCATTTTCTTACTTCAAAGGCAAGGAGTTGATAGGAGGAAGAGTAGAAAATCAACTATTACAAGCCTATTTCATGCTAGGTGTATACATAGTCTTTTTACAAAATATTCACATAAGGCATTGCAACCATTCAATAATCATTCAACACTTAGGGCCAATTTCCAAGCTTTCCAAATTCACCTTAAAACCAGCTAGCTTTTCCTTAAAGAAATCTGTAAAACAAATCAAATAGACCATGGAGGCTCACCTCCCAACCTAGGCCATTTCATGGCCACCCTCGAGCTAGGGGAAACAAAGATGGATAGAGGTTTACATTCACACATCAATGCACATGCTCAAACAAAACTAACAACTAAACAAGAACACAAAATACCCTTCTCATGGTTATACACATAATGGGTCACCTTGGACCCATAATAGGGGTGAAGGTGGAATCTACCCAAATAGAAAATTGCCAAAATACAAGAATAAACCTGCCTTCAACAAGGCTTAAAAACTGCTCATAATGCCTTCACAAGGCCAAAGATACAACCATGAAACCTTCACAAAATCTACACAATATCAACACCCTTATGACCCCCAATTAATATACACAAGGATAACAACATAGATGCCCATACATCCATGCCTTATCCCCTTCCTCCTTGAGGAAGGACTCTACACTAGATGGGTAGTCCCAACTCTAGCCCTTCACTCATTAATGCTCTCTTCCCTCCCAAGGGTGAGTTTGGCCTTGCACACCCCCAAGAAGAAAATGCAACAAAAGAAAGGAAAAGAAACCACATGCATGCATAGACTAAGAAGCCATTCAAATACTTATACAATTTAGCATTCACACAACATAAGAAAGTAAACTTTACACATAACATTAAGAAACAAGAGTATTCAAGATCCAACCTCAATTCAAGGTAATGGCAATATGGGTCGAGATGAGCTTCCTCCTACAAGCCTCCTCCTTTTCTATGCAACAACCAAAATCCTCCAACTAAGACAAAACTCTCACAATCTCACAAGTCTCCAAAAATTGGAGAGTGGGCAATTACCCTAAAATTTTCCCTCCGTCCCCTTAAGAAGACAAACCCTAATTACTTTATTCAAGAGGGGGGGAATTCAAAATTCAAATTTCAAAAAGAGGAGAGGACTTGCATGCATCTCAAATTTTCGTCACTTTTCAAAACAACATCTTTTGGAGGGGAAAAAATAGCCGAAATGCCTCTTAATGGTCAACATTTGACCCCCACCTCATGGCACACTAATGGGGTAGTCTATTTTTAACCTCCACTGCCCTATAAGGTCACTAAATGTCACTCAAAAGACCACCTAAATATTAATCACGAAAATGAAAGAGATTCCCACTCAAGGCTCCTAAAAATAGAAGACCACTCACTCACATAAAGCACTTGGTCATGCTCTTCAAGAATTCTATTGGCAAGATCCTTTCGAAGAAAAAAAAATTGCCCTTATCAAATGGGATACTCTATGTAAACTGATTTCTAAAGGGGGCCTAGGCATTAAAAATCTATTATGGCAAAACCAAGCCCTCGGGGCTAAACTTATATGGAGAATGTTCAAAGAATCAAGCAGTAAGTGGGCATCAATTTTATTACATAAGTACATCCTTGATGCGGATCCCAACAACATTTTTAGGTCTCAATCACATGTTAAGGGCTCATGGATATGGAATTTTATTAAGGAATGCAGAGGGATTATCAGCAAATTCCTATCTTGGGATGTAGGAGCAGGAGATCAAGCTTTATTTTGGGAGGATTCATGGGCAGGCCTTCCCTCCCTTAACAAACTAGGTTTCTCCAAGGAGTTTATGGAAGAATTCAAAAGAGTCATTGGCCCTTACCTTAAGGACTACCAAGGCAAGATGGAAGACAATAAATGGAATGTTACAAATATAATTGAGGATGTTTGGCCAGAGAAGAACAACCTCCTAACAATCTTAAATGATAGAGAAGTAATTCTTAAAGATAGACTGGATACTTTAATATGGACAAGATCTAACAATGGAAAATACTCTGTTAAGGAGAGTTACAATACAATTATTAAGGACCAAAATATGGATAACATCGATATACCCTTGAACCTTTGCTAGAACAAATCCTACCTCCCTAAAGCTGGAATGTTCTTATGGGTGGCATTAAAAAATAGAATTCTTTCTGCAGACATGCTTAATATATTAGGATTCAAAGGACCATCTAGATGCCCGCTATGCAAAAACCACTCTGAGGATGTCAATCACATTCTCCTTAATTGTCCTTTTTCTCAAAATTGCTAGAATTGGCTTCATCAAAGTTTAGGATGGAAATTTGCTTCTCATTGTGATTTAATTAGCAACCTTAAAGCATGGCCATCTTTGTATAAAGACAATCTCTTCAAGGACATATGGACAATAGCACCTTCTATATTAGTATGGGAATTATGGAAAGAAAGAAACAGAAGGATTTTTATGGACCAAAAATTAACTTGGAACTCAATAGCTAACAAGATAGAAGCATCCATCGTAGAAATTATTAATAGTAAACTCAGGGACAAATAGAGCTATGAATATTCCTTTAAGATTTGGGATAACAAAATCAAGTGCAAATGGCCAAAACTAGCTAGCCCTCCCCTCTATGGTAAAGGGGGATCCAAAACTAAAACGGACAGAGCATCCTATAAATGGATACCACTGAAAGCTGGATGGTATAAACTCAACTTTGACGGAGTGTCCTGAGGCAATCCTGGGGTAGCAGGTATAGGAGGGATCATCCGTAATTGGAAATCAGAAGTGGTAGCAAAATTCTCAATACCCATTAGCCCTACAACCAACAATATGGCTGAATGTGTAGCGGCATTAGAAGGGCTTAAATTATGTAAGAATCTTAACATTTCAAAAGTAATTGTCGAAAGATACTCCCAAATTATTATCAACAACATTCGCACTAGAAAAACTCCTAATTGGGTTTTAAATTCAAAAGTAGAAGAGATTAATTTATTAATGAATAGTATTCCCAATTATGAAATCAGACATACTTTCAGAGAAGGAAACACAGAGGCTGATAAGCTAGTGAATCTAGGTGCCAATGGAGTAGTAACATTGGAACAACATATATAATAGTTTAAGAGGTATTTTAATGATAAGGTTAAGGCAGAGACCTTACCCTGTGTTAACCTTAGTAGGAAGATTGGGAAACTGACTCTCCTACGAGGATACATGATCCTCATATAGAGACATTCTAACCATAGGAACCCTTCTTACTTATAAGAATATAGGATCTATTTGGGGAAGATAGCTTACTAAAGAATCATATGGGACCCTTAACTAATAATAAATTAGATTAATCAGAGATAATGAGTAGGCTCAAAAACTTAGCCATTTCCTTTTTAGACATTATAGCTCCACATTCCTTTAATCTCTTGTCCTTTTAAAATGCAATATTGAGTCTCTTGGTTAGTTCTAGCAAGAGAGTGGAGCAAATTTTTAGCTCTGACCTTTGTAGTGATACAATCAGAAGATCTAGCACAATAGAGGTTTATTAACTATCATAGGTGAACATCAAACCAGTATACTCTTAGCTAATATACCTTCTTGCTATTGGATTATAAACAAAGAATCTAACTCGTTAATTACTTCCGTCCCAGTAATCAAAACATAAAATCAGCTATTCTAATTATTGTTCCAACTTACCCTACCAAGTATGTATACTATAATAACTAGAATCATGGTATATTGCCTATTTATTTAACGAAGATACTCACGCCCACCTTTCTCCTCCCCGAGTTGAGCAATACTCCCCTGTTAGAATAATACTCAAGCTATGGGCTCATTTAAATAATAAAGCAAGGTGTCCCTTAATATTGATTCAGAGATTATATCATTAACTATAACATATGTATCTCAAGATTTCAATTATGACTCTAGCATATTCACCTAAGGATTGTATCCTTTCCTTCATCTCTACCCATAGTAGATGGGTCAGATATATTTTGATGAACTATCCCTTTTATTTATTGAGTTTTATATATTTCCTCCACTTAGCACCTTTTGATATCATGATTGCTACAGATTTCCCTCCTGGAAGCGGACTGAGGGATAGCTATCATTAACTAAGTTGGGATGAAGGTATCTCTGCTGGCAATGATAACTTGGTAGTCTCAATACAACCAATCAAGCATTTATGTTATTACAGCCATTATAACATATATATCTCAGTTCCTTCTTGTCGTCATGATAATAGAGTTCAGAAGATCCACAGCTTTAGCAAGGCTTCCTCTATTATAGCTGAATTTTATCCCCTCATCATTTTTACCTGCCAAGGATTAATATACATCCAGGTTTGCATAATGCACTTTATCAGTCTATCCTTGGAGATATCTAGATCCCTGTAATATCTAGACATAATACAAGTATCCATTTTAGAACACAGATATCATCTTTCTCGAAGGTTCTTATCTCTACTCATTATCATCATGACCTGCATCGATTACCATCGATATCTCTCTAGATTAGTTGTGTTGTGGTTCTATCTTTTTATCCCTTTCTTCTTTCAATTTGTAGTGGGTCTAGGGTTAGACCGCTTTCTCTTTAGCATTACATAGTGAGAACTCCAGCTCTGGTTTGTTTGGCAAGCCTACTCAGCTACTTATTGGTCCAAATATGGATACTAAACTACTTACTTTCTATACTAAAGCGGACAGAGCCATGGCCTTTAGAGGCCCAATTTTCCCTGAGAGATGGAATCAGATGTTGACTCCACTCCCAGATTCAACCAAAAGGGCGCTGATGAAGTCTATAGGGGATCAACACTTTGACAACTCCTTTACCTACAAAAAAATGGAGGGGTCATTGGCCAATTTATAGCCCTTTCTTCCTTTGTAGGCAAAAAGGAAGAGGACATAATAATAGTAGCTAGGGTAGTGTTCTTAGCAGAAAATCTAGGTGGTTTGGAGAAGATGGTCCATTGTATTGACCAAAGCCTCACAATCCCTTACCCGGATCAAACTATGTGAAACTAAATTGAGGAATTGGATACTATCCCTCAGTCTGATAGGGTGGCTCTTATGACTTTTAAGGAAAAAGATAGTTTTGATGAACACTGGCTAGAGATGGAGAGAAATATTGACTACCTCTACAAAGAAGTACTGGAGGAAAGTATGAACACGAAGTGGAGGTTGAACTATTGGAGGAACAAAGGTTTCAATCTTCTGACTCTCCTAGATGATAAGCTTCCTAAGCATATCCATATCATAGCCCTGGTAACACCCAAAAGAACCAGGAAAGTGAACAAAGGTAAGGATGAGGAGGAAAACATTATAGCTATGATCAAAGACAACAATGTCTGGAAAGGCACTACCGTTCAAAAGGCTAGCTTGGAGTAAGTCACTTTGTTCATAGTATATACATAGGATGTACATAGTAGCTTGGAAAGATGAACACTATGTACATAGTATGTGCAAATTACGTAAAGATCTGTAAAGATCTGGAATAGTTTAAAGGGTAATTAGCAACAAAGGCAAGTTGGGATGTATTTCAGTATAATTCACTGTAATGACTCAAGATAGACTGTAACTAACAATTTTGGTGTCTTTAGTTACTTTAAAGAATAGCATTATGTTAAGGAACAGTATATACAAATTTGATGTATATACAATATCTACTTACAATTTTGATGTAAATACTATTTTCATGGTTATGAGTACAATATTTTCATTTGTAAACAACATATGCACTCTATATTTAGTCTTAAGGTTAATATTGTTAGGATGCCTGCTCTATTTTTCTATTTGGATCAGGCCTCTTATTTTCTATGGCTTATCAGAGTATTTAAAGAAATCTCATTTATTAATCCACAAACAGAGAATAGAAACCAAAGTGGTTCCACTCTACTGGAGTTAATCTCCACATTCAGAATAAGGGTGGGTTTCTTTCATACAATAGACAAATAGCAGAGCCCATTAAAAATCCTAATCAATTTATAGAAATTCCCTATGGAGAATGCCAGTTCTTTTAGCAGTAGATTCCTTTAATGCCTGGTAAGTCTATAAAGCAGATACTGGACAACTGTATGCCTTAGAATAGTAATTTGATGTAATTAGTTCAAGAATATATTCCTTAGTCAGTTTTTGAAGCATACGTGTCAAGCAATAAAAGAATCTTTAATGCATAATTTATTCATGAAGCCCAGTACAGTCTTAGAATACTATGAAATCAAGTCTTATATAAAGGAGCTCATGGTTACTAACAACATTAAAATTCAGAAAAGTTTTTTGATTAGGTTGATCTGTTAGTCACCAATCTTAAAGTCAACATAAATAATATTAACTTCAGACTGGTGATTAATAGAACTCTTGGATCAAGCTAGAAATTGAAAAGAGTATATAGTATGTATATAATTTCATCTGAGTAGTGCAAAGCATTGCATACACTGTGTGGATTTTGGCATCTTATCTTATTTTGCACTATACATAGTAAATGTATATAGCATAGGCACTATGTTTTGATGTATAGACCAACTTCTGACATCAAATTTAGATGTAGCATAGGATTCATATGGAGACCTATAGCAAGAAATGTAGAAATAAGAGTAATTAAATCATATTTTAAGGTAAATCTTCTTCCTTTCTGTCTCTCCCAAACATCTCCTTACCTTACTATTTTTTTAGTTTCATTTTGTTGTACCAATATATCTAGATCATTTATGTTGTCTATACACACACACACACACACACACACACACACACACACACACACACACACACACACCTACAGACTCACATTTAGACAATGATCATCTACTGTATATACATATGCATATAATTATATATATTTATATATATGTATATACAGTTTGATTTGCTCAAATAAAAATCAGGACAGGATCTAATTGATAATAATGAACAATCCTCTGATGGGATAATCTTTAAATTGTAGTAGCTTGATCATAGGAAGGGATAGTTTTATTGTTACACCAATTGCTAATAGTTATGTATATCTCAAGAAACCTAGGAAATTCAAAAAAGAAATGTTAAGCAATAAATAGAGGTTTATAAACTCACATCATCTATAAAGGACCTTGTTACATTAGTACAGATAGGTTTTTTTTTGTTCTGATTAGTTATATAGATCTATGCATCAACCAACTAAATATAGCTAGTATCTCATATACAAACTTGAAGGAAGGTAAAATTAAATTTCTTTATAATCACAATCTCGTCTCATCAGCTAGAGGCTGGGATATATGTTCTAATTCCTAATAATTTATTGGATGTATATTTTCATATATTTATGAGAGTATATATATATATATATATATATATATATATATATATATATATATATATATATATATATATATATATATATATATATATACACACACAGGTGTTTGTATCTAGATATTTATATATATTCCTAGTTTCCTCCTAGGTGCTTTTCAAATCAACTTATAGATAAGAAGTAACAGAGTTACAGAGTAAGGTTGTACTGAGATCCTAGACTTTCTTTCCAGTTACCTTTTTTTAAGAATTGATATAAATATAGGTATATCAAGGCTAGTATACTTATATTTATACATAGAGCTTGGAACCAATATATGGAATTTTAAATAATGGATTAGCCTTGGCAGATATCACAGATATGGTTATGGTATGAATACATGGTCATATATATATAATCTATATATGAATAACCATATGTTTCAGACTAAGAAGGTCTGGTCTTACAAACTGAGGTATTTTTGGAAGTCATTACAGTATCTTATGAAAGATGTGAAATATTAGAAACTCATATTGAAACTTTGATTTTATCACTGTTATGTTAGCCAATTCAATAGTATAGCATAGAGAAGTATATGTAATTCTGTTGCAAATTTTCCTCAAATGTTAGGATTTTCGAGTGCTAATATGAGGCAAGAAATGATAATCTTAAGCGGTAAGGATTTTGAATCATAAGACCTTTTGTGTCTAATTTTATACTGATAATAAAAAAAATGTTACTATAGGCTTCGTAGTCAATATTTAAATATTCTTAGATAGGCTATGAAGCTGATATATAGATTTATTTTGGAGTAGTTTAACCTTTGGTATCGGAAGACTTTTGTCTGATTTCTTTTCAAGAAGGAATATCATCCAGATTTTCAAGTCACATTCTCAACAAAGCTAGAGGAACAAAGCAAGGCTTCAATTATACAAATGATGTAATTATTGTCTAAGCGACATTCTATGTATAATTAAGGATTTTAAAAGAAAAACAATCTCAAAGTTTTATTTAGGACGTGGGTATGCCCACGTAAATCTTGTATGAATCTCGATTGGTACTAAGCCGTGGGAATGCCTATGGAAAATATGTATTTTTCAAATCCTCAACATTGTCGAGACGTGGGTATGCCCATGTAATTTTTGTATAAGGACAGGACCTAGGGTCCCGAGCAAGGCTGGAGGTTTTCTCAGCCCCGCTCTTTCCTACCAGCACCTACAGTGAGCGGGGTCACATTTGTAAAATAATTATTTCTATTAATAATAAAAATTATCTAGGGCTTCGACCTTTTACCGATAAAAAAAAAAAAGCACTTGGTCATGCCACCACATAACATGTGTCAATTGACACCACAAATAAATCACAATACAACACAATACACATGGCATGCCAAGTGGACTAATATTAAAATGAAAATAAACATAATGAAATAATTACAACCATGCATCACTTTACAACAATTACACATTACAAGGAGGTTAATTTCTTCCCCTTGGAGATAACCTTGGCTTAACATGATTTTAACAAGTATCCATCTTTAATTTCCCCTGATATATCCATGGTCTTACTTGCACACTTGAAAAAATATCAGTAGCCCATCAAATGTTAATAACATATATATGTACATCATAAATAATCAAACTCAAGTACATCATATAGTCCAACTGCATCCACACTTTATCACAAGAAAATCACTTACTTTTGATAATACATCACTTAATTTCAAATAAATATATCAATTAACCTAATTTATTAACCATGATTATCTCACATAAAATCTTCTTATATAAACATAAAATTATGGCATAATATTCTAAGTTAAATAATTCATCAATACCATAAGTCAAGACCTAATAATCTAGCATGAAAATAAGTCCTAAATTATTTACAAGCTACATTTCAAATGATTCTCTTTTCTTGCATTATTATAACATCAAAGCATTCTTTGTAAAATATCCCACTCAACATCAGGACCTAATAATCACTTTTCTATTAATACATCTGTCAACATAAAATAAATTCAAATAGTCCTTTATGTAAGAATTCATATCCAAATAGAAACATTTCAACATTTAGTAGTGGTACACTCACACCTTTCCTATTGCATTTCTTCTAGAGATTATATACACATGGGAAATAATATTTGAATACATTAGAATATATATATATACATTAGTATTATCACAAAGATCAATTGAATTTAATTAATCCTATTTAAACACAGAGCATCCTAGGATTTTGAGTGTATAAGTAACATGAAAAGAGTACATCACAAATGGTGATCAAACCTCTATCCACTAGGACACAAATTATAATGCAAGAACATAAATTTCTAATTACTAATTCTATTATGCAGAAAGATAATGCCAAGATAGAATCTCTTAAAGCACCTGACATGACTTCCAAAGATAAACTCTTGATAAACTTAAGGAAAATCTAGGCAAATAGCATCTCATGATGCCATCAACCATAATGCAGATAACAATCATTGCATCCACATGAATGACCCATCCCTACTCTAAGGGTCTCTGGAATGTGATTCAAGACCATATCCTACATCTCCTAGTTCACACACAATGTTGATAAACGCTCCAAAATAATCCTCCTGGCGGTTTCTCCCTCACATGGGACCAACATAACCTTACCCTTCAAGAGTGATGGTTGAAAACACACCATTAGGATGTTCATGCAAAGGGGTAAATGAGGGAGGCACTACAATATAACCCTTTAAAAACCCCTAGTAAAATTTGCATCCGAAAATAGAACCATGATGACATAAACCTTGGCTTCCTAAACCACTATCCAAGCTTAGGGATACACACAATTACCAAAATATGAGGTAGGGTCCACATTCCACTTGAGCATGTCATCTCATTACAATAGTGTCAAGTGACACCTCACAAAAGTACACATCACATTACACACTTGGCATCCCTAGTGGATAATTTTACATTTACATTTACACAAAATGAAATTACATTTAATAATGCATTTACAAAAATTTACAACCACATACATAAATGCATCACATTTATGAATAAAATCACATAACAACAAGGTCGTTCTCTTCTTAGAGCTGACCTTGGTTTTATACTAATTTCACATTGTCCCATCTTTGTTTCCCCGCATTTATAACCATGGTCATAATCCTGCACACTCAATTCAGATGTCAGTATCGCATAAACTCAATGCATATATATAATCATATCGAGAGTGAAACTTGATCAATAATAACATCTAAAATCAATATATAACTAAACTGAATTTCATGAACCATAAACATAATCCACATTATACCCTAATTCTTCAAACATCAAAATGTAATTTCAATTTTGACATAAACAAGTAACCCTAAGTTAATCATTAAACCATTACACTATCAACATCTTATAGTATTCTATAAGGTAATGTAAGAAATGCAGAATTTAGAATTCATATATCATAAGGTAATCATGAAACCAATAGGAGCATATAAAGAGTATGACTAACATCATCATCATATAAATCAGTGAAAATCATGTCATAAGGTCTAATGGTAGAAAGCCATAATCCAAAATAGGTGTAATGTCTCTAAACCATGTATCACCAAAATAAGCCATGTTTCAAAACCACTGTCGAGCTAAGATGTGTTAGGGTAGGACCTCACATCCTCCCCCCATAGGTGTGAAATTCCTCTTGGATTTCATTGAATAGATGGGGGTACTGATCTCTCATTTGTGATGTGTCCTCCCAAGATGTTGTGACCTCATCATAGCAATCTCATTGGACCCTAACCCAGTCCAACTCTCAACCTCAAAGGGCCAGGGTCCTGCAAGCTAGTATACTTATTGGCTCCAAGGCCAGCTATCCATCTGACTCTACCTATAAAGCATCCCAATCAATAATGTGAGACTCATCATAAATATACTTCCTCAAAACAAATATATGAAAGACATCATGGATGCATGACAGGCTAGGTGGAAAAGCTAAACTGTATGATACTGGGTCTATCCTCTCCAAAATCTCAAAAGGTCTGACAAAGCGAGGGGTTAGCTTAGAACCCTTTCCAAATCACATTGGGTTCTTATGTCACTGCAATATCAAAAAGACTTTGTCCCCAACCAAATACTCTCTATCAATCCTCCCAGCATCCGCATACTTCTTCTGTCGATCTTGGGCCTCTCTAAGGCACTGCCTAATCAGATCTATCTGCTACTCCATCTATCTGACCATCTCTAGATTGATAGAAACTCTATCCTCAATCATGTCCCAACTCAATGGTGTCCTACAAGGTCTGCCATACAAGGCCTAGTATGGAGGCATATCCAATGAAGAATGATGCCCATTATTATAGGTAAACTCGACTAAATGTAGGTACTCCTCCCACCTAACCTGGTGATCCATCACATACATGCATAACATGTCCTCTAATACTTGATTAACTCTCTCAGTCTATCCATCTGTCTTTGGGTCATATTCTATGCTGAAATTGAGCATGGTGCCCAATGCGATTTGTGTTAGCTTGTGGTGACTAATCAGGAAAGTACTATCCAGGAAAGTACTGTACACTTTTCCTCCCAACCTCGCCGGGGTGTGGGGACTACTTTTTTGATTATTTGGGCTGACTACTTATAACTCATTCTAACCCTAAAGCGGAAAAATATTGTATAATATGGCTTAGGGTTCGGGATTTTTATGATGTATGATTTTAGTACTTGCGGCATAATTGGGCTGTAAGGGATTACGGATTGTAATCAGGTTGTAATCACTGGATAATAATAATATTGGACTCGTTGTTGGTGGATGTAGCCCAGGGATTGGGTTAACCACGTTAAATCTGTGTGTCTTGTGTTCTATTTTGTGTGGTTTATTATTTTCTGATATTAGTTATATTTGCACATAATTGTTATTTCTGCCTTGTTAATCCTAACAAGTGGTATTGGAGCGAGGCTATTCCATTCGTTCTTTCATCTATTCTCTGAAGCAGTTCTCACGAGTTAGTGGGAGAGTCTCTCGGTTAAGTGGGAGAAATGGCAGACGAGGGTAGGCTGAAGGTTGATAAGTTTAATGGGAAGAACTTCCAGTTATGGAAGATGCAAATGGAGGATTATCTCTATCAGAAGGATCTATGGCGGCCATTAGAGGGAGTAGCCAAGAAAGAGAAATCAATGTCTCAGGAGGATTGGGATATTTCAGATAGGAGGGCATTGGGGAGTATTCATCTATGCCTGGCACAATCAGTGGCATTCAATATTACTGAAGCAAAGACAGCTAAAGATTTGATGGAAACCCTAGCGAAGTTGTATGAAAAACCTTCAGCTTCAAACAAGGTATTTCTTATGAAGCGTTTATTTAATATGAAAATGGTAGAAGGTGGATCAGTTACTGATCATTTGAATGAGTTTAATATAGTTAAAAGTCAATTAACCTCAGTTAAAATTACTTTTGATGAAGAGGTTAGGGCTCTCTTGATTTTGTGTTCTTTGCCAAAAAGCTGGAATGGCTTAGTAATGGCTGTTAGTAATTCTATTTCTGGTTCTAATACCCTAAAGTATGATGATGTTATTGGTGTTATATTGAGTGAGGAAATTCATAGGAAAAGCTCAAGGGCATCCACATCGGGTAGTGTATTGAACACAGAAAGTAGAGGCAGAACAAGAGATAGAGGAAACAACTCTGGAAATCATGGGAAATCAAGAGGAAAATCAAAGGGAAAGAGGTCTGAATCTAAAGGGCCAAATGATTGCTGGTATTGTGGAAAACCAGGTCATAAGAAGAAAGATTGTTGGTCTCGAAAGAAAGATCAAGGAGACAAAAATGATGGAAACAAGGAGGCAAATGTGGTAAGTAACAAATCTGAGGAGGATGCTTTGCTCTTGTCCTTAGAAAGTATTGATGATTCATGGGTTTTAGATTTTGGGGCTTCATTTCATGCCACACCCCATAGAAGTTATTTTGTTGATTATGTCCAAGGGGATTTTGGGCTAGTTTATTTGGGAGATAATGAACCCTGTCAGATTGTTGGAAAGGGAAAAATTAAGATTAAGTTGCAGAATGGGAATCATTGGCTACTACAAGAGGTAAGACATGTTCCAAGGCTAAGTAGGAATTTAATTTCAGCAGGGCAACTGGGTGATGAGGGTTGCATAGTTACTTTTAATGATAAAAATTGGAAGGTTTCAAAAGGTTCCTTAGTAGTAGCAAAAGGTGTGAAAGTAGGCACCTTATATCTTTTTACAGGTCATACTGTTCCTTCTACTTTAATTGTTTCAGAAGATAATGAATGTTCAGGAATAGTGGTTGCAGTTGAGCAGGAAGAACATCAAACTGTTGCTGTAGATTCTGACACAGTACTGTGGCACAACAGACTCAGGCACATGAGTGAAAAAGGTATGAAATTACTTCATTCAAAGAAAGTTTTACCTGGTCTGAAATGTGTCAATATGGATTTCTGTGAAAGTTGTGTTTATGGAAAACAAAAGAGAGTTAGTTTTGTGAAGAGTGGGAAGGAAAAGAAAAATGAGAGATTAGAGCTTGTGCATACAGATGTATGGGGACCAACTCAGGTATCTTCCCTTGGTGGCTCTCTGTATTATGTTACATTTATAGATGATGCAACAAGAAAAGTATGGATTTATTTCCTTAGACAGAAATCTGATGTATTTCAAACTTTTAAGAAATGGAAATGCTTGGTTGAGAATGAGACTGGTAAAAAGTTAAAATGTCTCAGATCTGATAATGGTGGTGAGTATTGCAGTACAGAATTTGAAGAATATTGTTCCTCTAATGGTATTCGTAGGCAAAAAATTGCACCAAGGACTCCACAAGAAAATGGAGTGGCTGAACGCATGAACAGGACAATAATGGAGCGTGCAAGGAGTATGAGGTTGCATGCTAGGCTGCCCAAAAATATGTGAGCAGAGGCAGTGAACACTGCTACTTATTTAATCAATAGAGGCCCCTCTACTCCTTTAGATTGTGGTATTCCAGAGGAAGCATGGAGTGGTAAGAAGGTGAGTTATTCTTTTCTCAAAACCTTTGGTTGTGAAGCTTTTGCACTTATAGATTCTGAAAATAGAACCAAGCTAGAAGCTAAGTCAAAGAAATGTGTATTTGTTGGGTATGGCATTGATGAATTTGGTTATAGGCTTTGGGATTTTGAAAATCATAAAATTGTAAGAAGCAGGGATGTCATATTCAATGAGAAAGTATTGTACAAAGATCTGTTGCTGCAGCATGAGAAGAAAGAAAATGACTATGTAGTACTGGATGATACTCCACAAGTTCATGTTCCAGTAGTTCCTTATGCTCCGCAACAATAACAACAACAAATACCACACACCCCAGTGAGCGTTAGATGGTCAACAAGGCTAAGTAGACCTCCAGAAAGATTTTCTCCATCTTTGTATTCTATTCTGTTAACAGATGCTGGTGAACCTGAATGTTATAATGAAGCTGTGCAGGTGGATACAAAGCTTCAGTGGGAGTCTACAATGACAGATGAAATGGACTCTTTGTTGAAAAATTAGACATGGGACTTATGTAAGTTACCTGCAGGTAAAAGGGCTTTACAGAATAAATGGGTTTACAGGATAAAAGAAGAGGATGGAGGTACGAAAAGATTTAAAGCGAGATTAGTCGTAAAAGGATTTGCACAGAAACATGGTATTGTTTTTGATGAGATATTTTCTCCAGTTGTTAAAATGACTTCTATTTGTACTGTTTTAAGTATTGTGGCTACTGAAGATTTGCATTTAGAGCAGCTTGATGTTAAAACAACCTTTCTTCATGGTGATTTGGATGAAGAAATATATATGGTTCAGCCACAAGGATTTGAGGTCAAGGGTAAGGAGAATTTGGTGTGCAGATTGCAGAAAAGTTTATATGGCTTGAAGCAAGCACCTCGGCAATGGTATATTAAATTTGACACTTTTATGAATGGGCATGGATATAGTCGGTGTCATTCTAACCATTGTGTTTATTTTAAGAGGTTGGATGATGACAGCTACATTATTTTATGTTTATATGTTGATGATATGCTTGTAGCTGGGTCTAACATGGATCACATTAAGGGGTTGAAACAACAGTTAGCACAATCTTTTGCTATGAAGGATTTGGGGGCAGAAAAACAAATCCTTGGTATGAAAATTTGTAGAGATAGGAAAAATAGGAAATTGTCTCTATCTCAGGCTGATTATATTGAGAAGGTGTTGCAACGTTTCTCTATGGAAAATGCCAAAGTTGTCAGCACACCTTTGCCTGGTCATTTGAAATTGACTAAGGATATGTGTCCCACGACACTAGAAGAAGAGACTAAAATGTCTAAGGTACCTTATGCTTCAGCTGTAGGGAGCTTAATGTATGCTATGGTATGTACTAGGCCAGATATTGCACACGCAGTGGGAGTCATTAGCCGTTATATGAGTAACCCTGGTATTGAGCATTGGAATGCAGTCAAATGGATTCTCATATATTTGAGAGGCACATCCTATAAGTGTTTACACTTTGGGGGTTCTACTACTACTGTACAAGGCTATGTTGACTCAGATTTGGTAGGAGATATAGATAGCAGGTGGAGTACTACAGGTTATATATTTATTGTTGGTGGGACAGCAGTGAGTTGGATTTCTCAACTACAAAAGGTGGTTGCTTTATCCACTACAGAGGTAGAGTATGTTGCTGCTACAGAGGCAGCCAAGGAGATGATATGGCTTCAATTCTTCATGGAAGAATTGGGACATCCACAAAAGGATAATTTTCTACATATAGATAGCCAGAGTGCTATTCATCTTGCAAAGAATTCTACTTTGCACTCAAAGACAAAACACATATAGTTGCGGTACCATTTCATTCGATCAGTTTTGGATGATGGACAGTTAAGGCTGGAAAAGATTCATACTGATGATAATCCAGCAGATATGTTCACAAAGGTAGTAACAAGGGAGAAGTTGAACTCATGTTCAGCTTCAGTTGGTCTTCTAGACTGAACAAAATAAAGGAACAGCTGAGTCCAAGGTGGTTCAATTCAGTGGGAGCCTCATGTGGGTAGCGGTATTGCTATAGGATCAGTCTCCAAGTGGGAGGTTTTTTAGTATAGTGTGGATACTGATCAGTCACCAAGTGGGAGATTGTTAGCTTGTGGTGACTAATCATGAAAGTACTATCCAGGAAAGTATTGTACACTTTTCCTCCTGACCTCAGTTATTTGGGCCGATTACTTATAACTCATTCTAACCCTAAAGCGGAAAAATATTGTATAATATGGCTTAGGGTTAGGGATTTTTATGATGTATGATTTTAGTACTTGCAGCAGAATTGGGCTGTAAGGGATTACGGATTGTAATCAGGTTGTAATCACTGGATAATAATAATATTGGACTCACTGTTGGTGGATGTAGCCCAGGGATTGGGTGAACCACGTTAAATCTGTGTGTCTTGTGTTCTATTCTGTGTGGTTTATTATTTTCTGATATTAGTTATATTTGCACATAATTGTTATTTCTGCCTTGTTAATCCTAACAGTTTGAGGCTCTCTCCAAAGGATGATGTAAAGAGAGAATCTCCATCTGATATAATCGTGTGTCAGATACCATGAAGTCTAACAATATCTCTCAAAAATACTTGTGCCACTACATAACTATGAAGGTAGTATGAATGGGTGAGAAGTGGGCTACCTTGGTCAACCTGTCCACTGTTACCATAATAGCATTGTGGCAACAAGAAGACATAGGAAGACCAACAATAAAATACATGGATATAACATCCCACTTACACTCAAGTATCTCATGTGGCTGAAGAAGTCCACCTGGATGATGGTGCTCTGCCTTAACTCATTAACACTCCAAGAATCTAGCCACAACCTTTTCAATGTGCATCCTCATACCTAACCAATGATAAAGTTGTCTCAAATCTGCACATAAATTCTTGACTCTGGTGTGTGCTACATAGGGTGCTCTATGAACCTCAAAGATAATGATATCATGAAACCCACTAGAAGAAGGTACATAAATGCATCCTCTACGGAGAAGAAGGCCATAGAACTCTAGGGTATAATCTAAGAACTTCCCCTCTAGGGGTCTCTAAGCTTGAATCATCTGTCTAACCTCTGAATAAAAAGCATCCTCCTATAAGTGGTGGAGTATGCACCCTCTCAAATATGTGCTAGTAGTCATAGGTGAAAGATCATGACTTATCCTACTCCAGGCATCTGCTACCACATTCTCCTTACCCTTTATGTAGTGAACATCGAAATCATACTCGCATAAGAACTCCATCCATCTCCTCTATCTAGCATTGAGATTTGGCTGGGTGAATATCTACTATAGACTCTGATGATCTGAGTGAAGCTCAAATCTGTGGCATAATAATAAATTTCTCCATCTCATCAAATCATGCACCAATGATGCTAGCTTAAGGTCATGGGTAAGATAGTTAAGCTCATGAGTCTTGACCTTCCTAGACTTGTAGGAAATAGCCCAGCCATCCTGCATTAGTACTGCCCCAATCCCATCTAAAGATGCATCTGTACAAACCATAAAATCTGCTAAAGGATCAGGTACCGCAAGTATAGGTGTACTGGTAAGTTCTCTCTTGAGCTCCTAAAAATCTCTCTCACACCTCTCTATCCACTCAATCTTCTTCCCCTTCCTCTAAAGGGAAGTGATGGGGTGGGATACTCTAGAGAATCCTTTGAAAAATCATCTATAATAGCCTACAAGGCCCATGAAGCTCTTGACCTCTGTCACACTAGTAGGTGCTAGCCAATCCATAATCACCCTAATCTTAGATGGGTCAACTGATATCCCATCTCTTGATATCACATGGCCTAAATAGTGAACCTCTATCCTGAAGAATGCACACTTTGGCAACCTAGCATACAACTGATTATCTCTCAAGCACTACAAGACCTGTATCAAATGCTCCTCATGATCTTGCTCATCTCAGGAGTATATCAATATGTCATCCAAAAATATCACCAAAAATTTATCTAAAAATGAATGAAATACTCCATTCATGAGGCTCATGAATACAACTAGAGCATTCGTGAGTCCAAAAGGAACCATAGTGAACTCATAATGTCAGTATCTTGTGTAGAATGGAGTCTTATTGATGTCACTCTCTACAATCCTCAGTTGATGATACCCCGACTTCAAGTCTATCTTTGATAACACTCAAGCTCCCTGAAGTTGATCAAATAAGTCATCAATCCTAGGAAGGGGATACTGATTCTTGATGGTCACCTTGTTCAAGTTTTGGTAATCCATGCACAACCTAAGAGATTCATCCTTCTTCTTAACAAAGATGATAGGTGCATCCCATGGAGATAAGCTAGGATGAATGTTCCCTTTCTTCAAGAGTGCCTCTAAGTGAATCTTGAGCTCGCTGATCTTGTGTGTAGTCATCCTATAGGGTGCTCTAGAAATGGGCTCTACTCCTAGCACAAGATCCATATGAAAGTCCACTGCTCTAGGTGGTGGCATAATAGGTAACTATGATGGAAATAGATCTGAAAACTCTTATAGAATAGGGTGGTCATCTAGAGAAGTCTCCTTCTCGACCTCCTCCTCTCTATCACTAATAGTGATAGAAAATAACTAACATCCCTTCTGCATGCACTGCTTAATCTACATAGTGGAGCTCATATGAAGGGATACACATCTCTGAACTCCTATAATAACTGAGGTCACCCCATGATCATCTAAACACTCAACTATCTTCTATCTACAATCCATCTTGGCTCTATGGGAATAGAGCCAATCCATGTTGAGAATGACATCATAAGATCCAAGTGGTATGACACAAATGTCAACTGAGGTGGTAAGGTCCCTAATCTACAATTGGCATCCTCTCACCATGGAACTAACGTATACCCTAGCACCCAAGGCTAACTCAAACTCCTAACTAACATCCTATCGAGCCGCAACTAGCCCACAATGCTCCACTATAAAAGGTGAAATAAAGGAGTTGGTAGCTCCTAAATAAAAAAGGATAGAAATGCTACTACCTCTGATTGTGCCTACAACCTAAATAGTTGTGGCCTAGTGCTCAGTGTGGCAGTTATCAACTGCTGCAAATACTCTATGAGATCTACCCATGTCTCCTATGGTAGGCTCCAAAGTTACCACCCTCTAACTGCCTGTAGGAAAATCCCTAGCTATGTGGCCCATGGCACCACATGTGTAGCATGGACCTCTAGTATATAGTTGTATCCCCTTAGGCCTAGACTATTTTTGTCCTCTTGTCATGCTAGACCCACTGAATCCACCTCTAGATGTCTGAGACTATCCCCTTTGATCTTGTTAGGAACCCTGAGAGTGCCACTGTTTCGGCTTAGAGCCCTACTATCCCTAAGAAGATTTCTATTTCTGGTTCTCCTAATACTATTGCTATTGCTGCTGAGGTGCCCTAGAAGATCCTGATGAGTTCTTCTGATTTCTCTTCCAGTGAGATTTCTAGAAACTAGAAGACTAAGATGTGGTATTCTAGAGCTATGACCGGTCCCAGGCATCGTGAGACTTGTTATGGATCTCCTCAGTGACCAAGGCCCTCTCAACTGTATCACACAGATCTCTTGAGGGTATCATCTGCACTCTATCAGCTATGGCATAGTTCAACCCCTTAATAAAGTGGTTGACCTAGAGTCTCTTGTATTTCATGTACTCTACATAAGGGATAAGCTCGAGAAACCTACTCTCATACTGTGGTACTGATAGGCCCCTTTGTTGCAAGTCATAAAACTCATCGATGCAATGCTATTTGTAATGTTCCGACATGTATCAGGCATGAAAACTCTCCAAGAAGATCTCCCATGTGAGGGTATCTAAGGCAAGATGACTATTAACCTCCTCCTACCTCCACCAAGTAGAGGCGGTCCCTCTCAACATGTGAACTAAAAAATGAGCCTTAAGGTTTCTCTCATAGAGATGCAACCCAAAGCATCACTAAAGGCTTAGAAGCCAAGCCTCAGTCTCTACCCCACCTGAGGCTCCTGTAAAGGGTAGTGGCTGAAGTCATACGAGGTCTCTAGTCAGGTCCCCTGTGTAATAGGGCACTCTCGGCACTATTGTTGGTGGTGGATCTAGCATGTGGACTAACTTGTTGGTACTCTAAAATCTGGATTGATTTCAGAGTCAAGTTTCAGAGAATTTTATTAGGCCAAAGTTTGTGCCCTTCAAAGAACAGTTTAAAGACTTGAGTTCAAGAGCATATAGAAATGGGTCTGATGAATTTCATGTGATACAACTTGGGGAATAGGTTCAACACCTTTCATGTGACATATGCAATGGGTTCCAGCTCCTAAATGAAGAATCTGAAGTGTTTAGGGAGTAGCCATTTTGAGGTGTTCACCTAAATCTGCATTTTTGCCTAAGTGTCAAATCATTGTAACAGACCCTGTTGGTATTTGAATATCTTGTGTCCTGTTGAGTTTCATAGCCTGCCACTTTGGGAATGATTAAAATGTATATCAAAGAGCTTATGTTTAAAAGCTCAAGCCATTTTGAGTCTGTTTGATAAGTTTTTGGATCCCCCAAAGTTGGCTTTCCAGATTTGTCCCATTTCTCTAATCTGTCTGGTTTTCTGAGTGGCCCTGTTTGACTAGTTATAATTTTTGACCTTGTGACCCAATTGAGAAAATTCATTTTTCCATCTATTCCAGTGGTCAAATACTTCTTGTGTTTCAATTTTCAGGCCATGATGAGTCTTTCTGCTCAGTTTACCAAACTAATTCCATTTGTAGTTTCTAACATTTTAATGGAGATCAATTGCATAGTTTAGTCGGAGGCCCTCTTCGAATGATTGCATTAAGTGTCATGTAATTGATCAAGATGTTCCAATTGTTGCATCATGTTTTAGGCATGGGAATGAGTCATCTTGCTGATTTTCAGCCCTCGATGTGCCCGTTTGACATGTTTGCTAGGGCCATTCAGTTTGTAGATTGTTAAGTTTCTTCACTAATGCATAGTTCAATTTTCTGACTAGCTCACATTGGGATCTTTCCATTTGCACCTGGTTCAAGGTCAAACATAATTGAATGATATTCCATATTGTAGACGTGGAACTGATGCTCCTTGATAAGTTTCAGATCATGACGAATCCGTTTGACCCGTTTGCTCATTCAGTTTCGGATGCAACTTCTATTGTTTCACTATTTTCTAGTTCAGGATGTTCCAAGTGGCCGACTTTGAAGATTAATTATTGATAATCGGTTGATCATCATGTGAAATGAATCAAAGCCTTGTTTTTTATGTCTCAGAGACATCATCTATCCATGGTTACAAACCATGAGGGTTTCATTTGATCGGATTGCCAAGTTAGACAAAAAGGTGTTTTATAATGACGAAAGTGCGGATAGCACAACTTTGCAAAGTAGTCATTTTTGGAAATTCGTAGATTTTGGCCTGGTGATCGTATCTAGTTGAGGGTTGTTTTGTTTCGATCCTTGCATATGAAATTTCTTCTAGATTCAGTGGTGTGCTCTCAGCTCATTGTTTGCTATTTTTCATTCTTCTCTTTCTGGGTCAGTCGGCAGTGATTTTCAGTCTGTGTTTGTCGGCATTTCTGAATGGGCATTTTCAAGTTTTAAAATCTCTCGCCATGTTCATTTCTAGGTGAAGTCGTCTGATAGGGTTGTTGTCTGTATTACAAGGATCGTACTCGCCAACTTTCAACTTCCAGGGATAAGTTTTCATCAGTGTTTTACAGGTGCAACTGGAGGTATTTTATTTAGATTTTGGCGATTGGCGAAGTAATAAAGTTGAAGTTTTTTATGTCTCCAGTTGTCCGGATTGGATCTAGTTGCAGATGGAAGTTGTTCTGGATGTATTTGGGGTCCGGTTGTTTGAAATTGGAAATTTTTTAGGCCTGACCCGCTTAGGGTCCAGCCTGCTTCATTATTTTTAATTAAACTTCACCGACTCCATAGTGTTGCTGGCAATTCATAAGTTTAAAAAGCGAAGATAGCAAAGTAAATATGGGGACAATGGAATCAGTTCCAAAGTGATGTTGATATAATGGAAAGCATCGAATTCAAAAATGAAAAATAAAATTGTTGGGGAAGTAACAAATAAAGAAGGCTGCCAGTCATGATTTAATGAAAGAGACACCTCCAGATCAACATTTGAAGGTGCATACATTGCCAAGCCAAATTAGAACATTGGTTCAATATTTACAACCTAGAATTGCAAAATAGTGAAACATTGGAATAGCAAGTCCAATTGCAAATTAGAGAGTAACTAATTTGCTCATTCTAAATCTGATTTATTAAACACCAATTTCTTTTTGAAACAACTTACCGAGAGGGGCTAGCTTGGGTTGATGTTTCAATTCAAAACAAAGATTAAAACAACAACATTTTCCAAGTGGAGGGTGTGTTGAAATTTGAAGAGAAAGTTGTGTGCCAGCATACACAAAAAAAAATATCAGTCATACACGAATTAAAAGGAGTGTGCGGCTCACAAACATAAACAAATTGAATGGAGAAGTGATGTGTGAGCTGCCAGGCACACAGGAGAATTCACGCATCAGTCTTGGGCTTTGCATGAGCCACGTGTATGGAGTGTGTGTGAGTTTTTTACTGCACACTCAAAAAAGTAAATGGACAACAGCAGCAAACTCACGAAAGCAGGAAAAGAGGCCTCACACATTAATGTTGAAATTAGAGGTCTGCGTGAGATGTCAAAGGCAACCAGAATTTAAATAAAAGGCAAAGCCAATGTTAAAGAATAAAGAGGGGATGCCAGCATAAACAAAGTGAAAGGGGCATCCAGCTTGCGCAAATACAAATTGGAGGTGAAGGCATGTTTAAAATAAAACCTGTGTAAGCTTTAGAATGAGATACTTGCAGTCAAAGGCAATAATATTGCAATGAATAAACAAAAACAAAGGGGCATGAGCTACTTGACAAACAGGGCACACACAAGGAAGTGAAAGGCAACCAATTAAAATGAGCTGCCAGTGTTAAACAATTTGGAGACTCATGTATCATCTAGAAGCTACAAATCTATATGAAAGTCCATGCAAATATGAGAGGGGATTCACGAAAAATGCAAAGGGGAGACCAACATGTCATTAGATTGGTGCTTCCTACGCAAAGGGTAAAGTGCTTTACGCACAGCAGAGGGGAGGCTTCCAGATTTAAAATGTTTTAAAATTATTATCCCACATGCGGCAAAAGTTAGTGTTTTTGAAATGTTTAAATACTCCAGCAGTCACATAATGTAATAAGTAAAGAGTGAAGACGCTACTTGGTGGGTCCCTTGGCCAGAGGAGCATAGTGCATGCTGGGATGTGTAATTTTGGCACCCAAATATGAAGGAAATTAAAAAACCTCCAAAACCAATATCCCACATTGATGCCAAAAGAGTGAAATAAGGTGTTTATAAGCCAAAACCCACAGTAATAAAAATGTCTTAAGTAGATGCCCAGTTGGAGGGCTGCTCATGCGCGCACGAGGACCGAGGAGATGATGTGGATAGATGACTCAGTAGCTGGTCCCACATCAAGGTAAAATAATTTTGATATAGTGTACATGCGCTCATCCGTTGCATTGGGATGTGTGCCAAAGATCTAACGGATGGCGTTGATCCGCAAGGATAAAGGTGCTCACTGGTTATCTCTGCGGTATAGCGATGAAATGACATGTGCCAGTACAATGACATGGCAATGTGATGCAGTGAGATGCCTAGATGGATCAATGGACCAATGACAATGCACCAAGTGTCCAAGGTGATGTGCAGAGGTCCAACATGGAGGTGAGTTGGATCATCGAGCTAGTCAGATGGTGCCACGTGGCATGTGGGTCCCACTTCAAAACTAAAGGTCTATGCAAAGATTAAATTCAAATGATAAAGTTAGACTATATGGTAAATTCAAATTTAGGGAAGTTGCAACTGCTCAAAAATAAAATAGTTTCTGGAGGTTTCATTTTTGTTCAAATATGGGCATATAATATATTGATGAAATCGGCATGAAATGAGGATTGCAATAGAAGCATTGAAAATATGATTTGATCAAGTGGGTGACAATAGTAATGGTTTTTGTAATTCGGGATTAGAGTTTGGTGAAGTTTTTTTCATTTCAAATAAGATTGATATGCAAATTCGGCAAAGGGGGAAGATCAGATTTCTTGCAACTTGGTTGCTTTGAAGATATTTTGTTTTGAGTCATGAATGAAATTAGATTTGTTTATTGTCCCTAAGTGCATTTACTATTGATTTGATCTTTTTCAAAGGAAGTAGTTGATTATTCCTGGGACTTTCTTGCAGAGGTACAATCAGATTGGATTTTCTTTCTCATGCAAGCCTTGGGATAGTTGGTTAGGTTTAGGGATTTTAACCTAAATGATCTTTTTCTCATTGTATCCTTGTCTCTATAAAAGGATTTTTTTTTATCATTTAGAGAGGGCTGGCTGGAAATTCTTGACACAGGAAGTTGAAATGCTAAGTGTGTATCTTCAGTCCAGATTGTAACATTTCTTGCTAGTTGTATCAATACTAGGGAGAAACCTTCTGTATCTTTTGCATATTGTCTATGGTATTATTGAATCAGTTTGAAATACAAGGATTTGAGTCCACATACTTAATATAGTTTCTCATTTTTGGATCTCTCCTTTAGTTGTTCTTGATGAATTATGAGTTTTCCAACTCATTGCATTAGGTTACTAGTGTATATGTTTTATCTCTCAGCCTTGATCTAGGATCAAGTTAAAAGTCTCTAAGTGAAGCATAGATTCATTTGGTTCAATCAGGAAGAATATTTGTAAGTAGTGTAAGAGATGTTTAACTATGTTGATGGCCTAGATTCTCAGATGAATCCAGTAGTTGTTCTTGTATTCCATATTTTCCTTAGGTGTGATGCGCAATGGATAAGGCACTGATCATAAGCTAGTATCCCCTGTACTGTTACATGCGTTGCATGGTTGTTTACGTTCTGCAAGAAGTCATAAATCATTACCAGTCATTTTACTTTTATTTACATTTATAGTTGTTCTACCTAGTGATGGAGAGTCAATGAATAATAGGTTGTTATTTAGTACTTTCTCACTGTCATCTATTGTTAGATCCAGTATTAAGTGAAGAATAAAGTTGAATTTATTAGATCAGGTGCACCCGCCTTGGTTTTGCAGAGCCAGAAGTGAAGAGGGCAGTCTTGTCCCTATAGTTGGTTGAGTTACCTATAGATTTCTCACATTTGGAACTAACCCCTCCTTAATATTAGTCATAGGTATATTGGTGTCTCATGGAGTGTAAAATCCTATCCAGGAACCAACAAGATGGTGACTTTGTTGGGGAGAGAGATGCAAGGTCATGCTAAATCCAGTTGAGATCTCTGGTATTATAAATTTGTGTGAAATAATGCAAGTTCCAAGTTGAGCAGGACTCCTGGCTTGCTTATTTCAATCAGTTGATATCTCTAGTGTTATTAATCAGTTATAAATAATGTGGGTACAAGTAGAGCTTTGACTCCTGGCCGGCTTATTTATGTTATCCAGTGGAATCCATTGAAGTGTATACGAGTCAGATTTAAAATATTTGATATCATCTCACCAAGTTGTGAGTGGTGACTCTGAGTTCTTTGTTTGATCAGTGCATAAAGTGATATATTTTCAGTCCTAATAAACAACATATGTACCCTGTTGAAGTTTGATGTGTTGGTGGAGAAAGAGATCTTAGTTTTTGGCAAATCTGTTCCTCTGCAAAGAGGTGGCGGCTGTGTAAACTTGAAGACTGATTTGGAGATGACTTCATATCAAATATTGTTGCAACTACTCCAATACATCCAGGTATTTTAAAAGTTTTAAATGCTTTCCTTATCAAGTGATCAAAGCACTAAGGAAAAAAGGGAATAAGGTGTGAAAAGAGGTTTGCATGTTTCAAAGATTTTAGTTGCATTCCTGCAAAATTTGAAGTGAAATATGTATTAGAAAAGATAGAGATAGTTTGTAATCTTTTGCCCACTAAGATGTCACAACTATTTAAGAATAGGTTATTTGGGGCAATAAATTTTGAAGGTATCCTTGGATACCCAAATCATGTTCTAGAAATGGTCAGGGATTGTTTACTCAAATTCACTAGTTTTGGTGAGCAATCAGCTGAGGATCATTTGCAAAAAATTTCTGATTTGATAGATGATCACAATAACACACATAAGGATGTATTGATGAAACTCTTTGCAATATCTCTGGTTGAGATTGCAAGGGACTAGTTTAAAGAATTACCTTATGGCTCAATAGGATCTATGGAAGCATTAGAGGATTGTTTTATCAAAAAGTATGGTGATGTTGAGAAATATGGTGATATGGAACATAGTGATGAAAATGACATATCTGAATCAAAGGATCTGGTATCAGAGCTTGAAGTTCTTGAGGTAGAAACAAAAATATTAACACAAAGGTTGCAAGAAGAGGTGGTGTTACATTTATAAGAAAACATGAGTAGAGAGGAGGGTGAATCACAACATGATTTCTTCATAAGGTTTACTGATAGGATCAAGGATTTTGACATTCCTTTTTGTCCTCAGGATTTTGTATGGGCAAACTTATTTGTTAAACTTTGTTTTCCTCATACACTTAATTTGCCAATCCCTCAGAGAGTAGAATGTATTCAGAAAACTATACAATGGATGGAACATGTAAAAAATCTTTCTTGCAAAGATATAAATGTGGCTAAATATAGTAATGTTGAATCTAAATTTTTTGAATATATCGATGTTGGAAGTGATAACGAATATGCAACTAGTTGTGCTGATGAATCTGATTTTAGTGATTATGATGATGAGTCCACTTGTGCTGAATATTTTGCTGGTGATAATGCTAATGATGAACTTTGTGAACATCAAGATAATGAAAATGTTTTGTGTGGACAACAAGATAAAAAATATGATGTGGATGTGAGTGTTTGCAATGATTTCTTTACACAAGATGATATGCTCCGAGAAATCCCACTTCATGATTCTAATAAGGAAGAAGTTTGCTGCATCAAGAAAGATGATAGTTGGGATAAATCAAAATGTCAATCCTTGCCATGCAGTGAGAAAGTTTCAGACTTTTAGAGGTATTTGTCAAAAAATGATTTTCCAACTTCATGCCTTATGGATATAAGTTTTGATGATAATGACATTGCTGCGGGTATGGAAAATGAAAGTGAAGATTTTGATTGTGAGAATGTATTAGAGATGAGCATGAACAATGATGGTTGTTCACTTCATAGTGAACAAATTTTAGATTTGTTATCTTATGAGTATCTCAGAGTTTCAGGGAAAGAAAGATTAGAAACTCAACATTTCACACATATTCAGTTTGACAAGGAAAATATATCAGATGGCCAAAGTTTTAATACTTACATTTCTGATTTTTCTTGTCCTCCCATATCACTAGACCACAATCAAATTGAATATGATATGTCAGATTTTGAAGTCATCAGTGTTGTTCCAAATTTAATGGATATGGAAACTCCAGACATAATGTTGAGTATTGATTGGGATAGTAGTGTGGATTTTGAATCTTGTTCGGATTTTGAGTCTTCTATAAAACCATTAAAGGATGGTCTTTCAATGACTCAAGTTTCATATGCTGATAATGACTATACTAGTATTTTCCCTCCCACCCACCAGCAACTTTTGGGTTTGTTTGATGTTTCTAGGATGCAGGATGCGTTTCCTATTGGAAAGAAAATTTGTGGTATGGATTGTCCATGTTTTGATGCTAAATTTATTGCTACATATCCTAAGATTGAGATAGATCATATCCTATATGATGAGCCTCCTCAGTGTTTGCTTGATGGTTAGTATGTTTTTTCTTATGACCTACCATCTATGGATATGAGTGGATATAGTGATGCTTGCTTTAACAAAGTGACAGATTTTGAGTGCTCTTCTTCATGGTTGGATAGCAACTTTCTGGGTTATGGTTTAAAGATTGAAGAAGATAAATGTTGCATACATCCAAGTGTTATCTTATCTAATGAATGTAGCATGTATATGCCACACAATTTTCATGGTTACAATTTGCTTGGTTTTCATGAAATCTCATATAATGAATATCCAGATGAGTTTTGATATGCCAAGATAATGCAAGATGACAGTGGGTTAAGACAGGCAAGTGAGAGTGATACTATTATCTTTTTTTTAAGCATGGGGTAAATTTTTTTTTTTTTGACAGAGTGAAGACTTGGTTCAAGTCTTGAGGCCTAGGGTCTCTTGTAAATAATGTATATATTGTGATGCAGGAGCATCTTGGGTTCTTGGCAATCCTATGTCACCAAAAAGATGTTTGCTGATTTCTATGTTGTTCAGTTCTTGTTTGGATGGTTTTCTCTTTCCTGTGTTGGTCGGTTTCCTTTGATTATCGAGTTCGGTCGGTAGTCCCTACGTTGGTCAGTTTCCTTTTGATTACCGAGTTCGGTCGATAGTCTCTACGTTGGTCGGTTTTCTCTTCTCCTGAGTTGGTTGGTTGCTTCAGTTACCAAGTTCGATTGGTAATTTCCTGGCACTCGGTATTGCCTTGCTGCTGGTCAGTTATCTCTACTTACCGACGGGTTTTATTTTTTTTCCTATTGGGGCTGACGCGTGCATTTATCAAGGGTCACAAAGTTAATGCTGGTATCTATTATTGGGAATTTGGTGGTCCTTAATCTGACTGTTACTTCCATTGTTTGCGGATCTGAAGGCTAACTCAGTTCGGTTGACTCTTGTATAAATTTAGTGTCTATGTTTAGAGTTAGGAAGGTCAGAGATCAAGAAGTTAGAAGTTACAATTTGATGGATCCTCGCATGTTTGAGGACTTCTAAATTTATGGTAATATTTGGCCTAAACTAGGAAGGCCTTATAGCCCAGCATGTATACTATTTGTTGATGAAACCTAATGAAGATCTTGCTTTCTCCCTCTCACTTTCTAGCGTTTTGCTTCCGCATTATGTGTTGAAGGCTTGGAACATTAGGGTGAGCCATAGCTTTGGCCCCTCATGATCCCTGCCCCTTCGTTAGGTGGTATCAGAGTGAGGTTAGATTCTTGATCTAGGTATGTTGATCTAGGTTTGCAGGAACTTCTTGAAACCTTAGTTGATTTGTTGTGGGGTAGCAGATTGTGATCTGACCTGCAATTGTAGAAGGTTGTCAAGATGGTTCATGGGAGGTGAGATGTAGATCCACACTTGGCAAATATGCTAAGGCAAATTGCTGCTAGATTAGATGCAGTAGAGATAGCCCAAAGAAGAGGCAGACATCTTGAAGATGTTAGTGATGATGAGGTCGAAGAAGAATAGGCTAATGCAGAACCTGCACCTGTTATGGATCATGGTGAAGAGAGATTCCTGAAAGCTTTGACAAGTTTGAAATTGACACCACACTTTAATCCTCCTGATTATAGTGGCAAATTGGACTCTGATGAATTAATGGACTAGATCACCGAGATGGAAAAATATTTTGAATATGAAAGTATCCCTAAAGACAAAATGGTGAAGATTGCAAGCACTAAGTTGAAAGGACATGCATCCCTATGGTGGGAACATCTACAATTGGATAGGAAAAGGAAAGGCAAAGATAAGATCATAGTATGGAGTAAGATGGTCAATAAGTTGAAAAGAAAATTCTTACCCTGTGACTATCCGATTAACCTAATTCGACGAATGCAAAGTTTGAGATAGAAGGATAGCTTGGTAAAGGATTATACTGAGGAATTTTACAAATTGGATATCAGATCTGGTCATGATGAAGATGATATTGAAAGGATTGGCAAATACCTGAATGGTTTGAGAAACTCTATCCAAGAAGAAATCAGCATGGTTAAGTTGGAAAGTATTGAAGAGGCTTATCAATTTGCTTTGAAAACCGAGGAGAAACTAAACAAAAAACATGAACAAAGGCAAAGAGGTCAAGGTGGTAGATTCTATAGAGGAAGAGGTAGATCAAATGGTGAAAATAGTAGATCTGAACCTGATAAAAAAAACCTAGACAAAGGTAAGATCGAGTGGAAAGGTGAAAGTTCATCCAGAGGCAGAGGTAGTAGCTACCAAGGTGGTTATAGTAGAGGAAATTTCCGAAGAACCTGTTACAATTGTGGAGAAGGGTATAGATCCTTTGAATGTACACATGCAAGCAAGAAGGCTAGTAGCAGTAGAAATGTTGTAGTGCAAGAAGAATCATTGAATGAACCTGAAAAGGAAAGTAACCTAATGGTAAGGAGAGCACTGTGGAATGAAAGAAATAAGGAAGATCTGGTAAGGAAAAGTTTGTTAAAGACAAGATGTAGAGTTGCTGACAAAGTGTGGAAAGTAATCATTAATAGTGGTAGCTCAGAGAATCTAGCATCTGAAGAGATGGTCGGTAAATTATAGTTGGAAAGATTGAAGCATCTGAAACCCTATCAGATTTCATGGATCAAAGATGAGCATACACTCCTAGTAAGTGAACACTGTTATGTGAATTTGAAAATAGGGGAATACTATGATAAGGTGTTGTGTGATGTAATGCCGATGGATTGTTGTCATATTTTGTCAGGTAGACCTTGGCAATATGATAGACATGCTATATATGATGGAAGATTGTATAAGTATTCTATTATGGCTAATGGAAAGAAACAAGTCTTGTTGCCATTGATGGAAGAATCTGTTAGTAATATCTGTACATCTGGAAAAGTTTGTTTGATGGAAGGAAGAAATTTTTTTAGTTCTTTGAAGAAGGATGATGTATGTTTTGGTGTAATCCCTAACAAACTGAGTAAGAAAATGGAATATAATATTCCTGAGGAGATTGATAAGTTACTCACCGAGTATAGAGAAATCATTTCTGATAATGTACCTGATGGTTTGCCACCAAAGAGAAGTATAGATCATTGTATGGATTTAATCCCTAGAGCTAGTTTACCGAATAAGGCACCTCATCGGTTAACACCTACCGAGAATCAGGAATTGAACCGACAGATTCAAGAATTGTTGGATAAAGGTTTGATCAGAGAAAGTTTAAGTCCTTGTGTGGTACCTCCTATATTGGCACCTAAGAAGAATGGAGAATGGAGAATGTGCACTGATTCCAGAGCAATCAATAAGATAACGGCGAAGTATAGGTTTCCTATACTGAGGATGGATGACATAATGGATAGTTTGACTGGAGCAAAGTATTTCACAAAGATTGATTTGAAAAGTGGATATCATCAGATTAGAATCAGAGAAGGTGATGAGTGGAAGACTGCTTTCAAGATGAAAGAAGGTTTGTATGAGTGGTTGGTTATGCCTTTTGGTTTGACTAATGCATCGAGTACTTTTATGAGGTTGATGAATGAAGTTTTGAAGAAATTCTTGGATAAGTTTGTGATTGTATATCTTGACGATATTCTGATATTTAGTAAGACTAGAGAAGAACATTTGTTGCATGTTAAACAAGTTTTGTAGAGGTTGAAAGAGGAAAAGTTGCTGATAAATCTGAAAAAGTGTTCATTCATGAAAGAAGAAATTGCGTATTTGGGATTTGTTATTTTGGCTGATGGATTGAAGATGGATCCTAAAAAGGTTGAAGCCATTTTGAATTGGCCTACACCTGTGAATGCTAGTGAGGTAAGAATTTCATGGATTGGCAAGTTTTTGTAGAAAGTTCATAAGGAATTTCAGTTCAATTTGTAATGCTATGACTAAGACTATGAGAGGAGACAAAAGAGAATTCAAGTGGACACATGGACCTGATAAGAGTTTCCAAGCATTGAAGTAGAAGGTTTATAAATTACCTATTTTGGCATTACCTGATTTCAGTAAAGTATTTCAAGTGGAATGTGATGCAAGTGGAAGTGCAATTGGAGCTGTGTTAAGTCAAGAAGGTAAACCTGTGGCTTTCTTTAGTGAAAAGTTGAATGATGCTAGAAGGAAATATTATGTGTATGATCAAGAATTCTATGCTATTGTTCAAGCACTAAAGAAATGGAGACATTATTTGATACTGAGTGAATTTGTGCTGTATACTAATCATAAAGCTTTATAGTATTTGGGTAGTCAGAATAAGTTGAATCAGAGACATATGAAATGGGTTGAGTATTTGCAAAGTTACACATTTGTGATAATACATAAGAGTGGAGTCACTAACCAAGTTGCTAATGCATTGAGTAGGAGAAGATCTTTGATGACTGAGATGAAAATTCAAGTTCTTGGTTTTGATGAGATGAAAGATTTGTATGAAAATGACCCTTATTTTTCTAAGCCATGGAGAAAGTGCAGAGCATCTTTACAAGATCAACATGATACCAAATGGGATGAATATTTTATTCAGGAAGATATGTTGTTTAAAGGTATTCAGCTGTGTATACCAAGAGGAGTAATGAGAATTAACCTGATAAAAGAGAAACATAGTAGTGGTTTGGCTGGACATTTTGGCATTGATAAAACTTGGAATTTGCTGAAGGAAAAGTACTTTTGGCTATAGTTGTATAAGGATGTTTAGAAATTTGTGAGAAGTTGTGGAATTTGTCAAGTTGCAAAAGGAGTAAGTCAAAATACTGGTTTATATACACTGATTGTTGTACTTGAGAAACCTTGGATTGATATCAGTATGGATTTTGTTCTTGGCTTACCAAAGATAGTAAGAGGTAATGATTCTATATTTGTGGTTGTGGACAGATTTTATAAAATGGAAAATTCATACCTTGTAGAAAAACATCAGATGCAGTGAATGTAGTAGACCTTTTCTTTAAGGAAATTGTGAGATTACATGGGTTACCGAGGAGTATTATCTCTGACCGAGATAGCAAGTTTGTTGGATATTTTTGGAAAACACTTTGGAAGAAATTTGGTACCGAGTTGAAATATAGTTCTACATTTCATCCACAAACTGATGGATAGATTGAAGTTGTAAATAGAAGTTTGGGTAATCTTTTGAGATGTTTAGTAGGAGACACACCAGTCAATTGGGATTCTGTGTTGGCACAAGCTAAGTTTGCATACAATAATTCAATGAATAGGAGTATAGGAAGAACACCATTTGGGATTGTGAATGGCATACAATCAAGAGGAATATCTGACTTGAGAGACATTGAGGATGAAAACAAGAAAAGTGTTGAAGGAGTGAAATTTGCTGAGTACATGAAGACATTGCATGAAGATGTGAAGTTGAAGTTGGAAAATAGTAATCAGAAATATAAAGATAGAGCTGATAGATCAAGAAGACATAAGATTTTTGATGTTGGTGATGAAGTGATGGTTCATTTGAAGAAAGGTCAGTTTCCTGTTGGAACTTATGGGAAGCTGAAGATGAAGAAGTTTGGACCTTGCAGAATATTGAGGAAAATTGGCAGTGGAAATGCATATGAGATTGAGTTACCTGATGACATGGACATATCACCAATTTTTAACATTGCTGACTTGTATGAATATTATGAATCTGATAAAGAAATGATAGTACCGATAGAATAGCCTAAGAAATAGAAAGAGTTGGCAAAAGCACAAGAGGAAAACAATACATGGAATATCTAGTAAAATGGAAGAATAAACCGCTGGAAGATAGTTCATGGATTTCATAGTTTGAGTTGGATGCAGCTCAGATCATAGATGATTCTATGAATCATTTAAAACAACCCCAGGTGTTTGATGCAGGAGCATCTTGGGTTCTTGGCAATCCTGTGTCACCAAAAAGATGTTTGCTGATTTCTGTGTTGTTTGGTTCTTGTTTGGATGGTTTGCTCTTTCCTGTGTTGGTCGGTTTCCTTTGATTACCGACTTCGGTCAGTAGTCTCTACGTTGGTCAGTTTCCTTTTGATTACCGAGTTCGGTCGGCAGTCTCTACGTTCGTTGGTTTGCTCTTCTCTCGAGTTGGTTAGTTGCTTCAGTTGTCAAGTTCAGTCGGTAATTTCTTGGCGCTCGGTATTGCCTTGCTGCTGGTCTGTTATCTCTACTTACCGATGGGTTTTATTTTGTTTCCTGTTGGGGTTGACGCGTGCATTTATCAAGGGTCACAGAGTTAATGCTGGTATTTGTTATTGGGAAGCTGGTGGTCCTTAATCTGACCGTTGCTTCCATTGTTTGTGGATCTGAAGGCCGACTCAGTTCGGTTGACTCTTGTATAAATTTAGTGTCTATGTTTAGAGTTAGGAAGGTCAGAGATCAAGAAGTTAGAAGTTAGAATTTGATGGATCCTTGCATGTTTGAGGACTTTTGAATTTATTGTAATATCTGGCCTAAACTGGGAAGGCCTTATAGCACAGCATGTATACTGTTTGTTGATGAAACTTAATGAAGATCTTGCTTTCTCCCTCTCACTTTTTGGTGTTTTGCTTCCGCATTGTGTGTTGAAGGCTTGGAACATTAGGGTGAGCCATAGTTTTGGCCCCTCATGATCCCTACCCCTTTGTCATATTGTATAGTTGCTTTGCTTTCAGTTGTGTGTTTGCTTTCAATAAGGGTTCCCATTTTCTGAGAAGAGGTGTTGGGAGGGAAAGGTGAAAAGAGAGCAAAGAGAAAGATTTGATTTAAAGTTTTGGGGTTGTCTGCTTCAACCATGTGATACTCTAAAATATGGATTGATTTTAAAGTCAAGTTTCAGAGAATTTTCTTCGGCCAAAGTTTGTGCCCCAAAGAACAGTTTAAAGACCTGAGTTCAAGAGCATATAGAAATGGGCCTGATGAATTTCATGTGATACAACTTTGGGATCAAGTTCAACACCTTTCCTTTGACATATGCAGTGGGTTCCAGCTCCTAAATGAAGAATCTGAAGTGTTTAGGGAGTAGCGATTTTGAGGTGTTCACCTAAATCTGCATTTTTGCCTAAGTGTCAAATCATTGTAACAGACCCTATTGGCATTTGAATATCTTGTGTCCTGTTGAGTTTCATAGCCTGCCACTTTGGGAATGATTAAAATGTATATCAGAGAGATTATGTTTCAAAGCTCAAGCCATTTTGAGTCCGTTTGATAAGTTTTTGGATCCCCCAAAGTTGGCTTTCTAGATTTGTCCCATTTCTCTAATCTGCCCGATTTTCTAAGTGGCCCTATTTGACTAGTTATAATTTTTGACCTTGTGACCCAATTGAGAAAATTCCTTTCTCCATCTATTCCAGTGGTCAAATACTTCTTGTGTTTCAATTTTTAGGCCATGACGAGTCTGTCTGCTCAGTTTACCAATCCGATTCCATTTGTAGTTTCTAACATTTTAGTGGAGATCAATTGCACAGTTTAGTCAGAGGCCCTGTTCGGATGAGTGCATTAAGTGTCATGTGATTGATCAAGATGTGCCAGTTGTTGCATCATGTTGTAGGCATGGGAATGAGTCATCTTATCAATTTTCAGCACCCGATGTGCCCATTTGACATATTTACCAACATCATTCAGTTTGCAGATTGTTAAGTTTCTTCACTAGTGCATAGTTCAGTTTTCTGATTGGCTCAATTTGCGATCTTTCCATTTCTACCATGTTCGAGGTCAAACATAATTGAATGATATTCCATACTGTAGATGTGGAAGTGATGGTCCTTGATAAGTTTCGGATCATGAAGAATCTGTTTGACCCATTTGCTCAATCAGTTCCAGATGCAACTTCTATTGTTTCACTATTTTCCAGTTCAGGATGTTCCAAGTGGCTGACTTTGAAGATTAATTATTGATTATCGGTTGATCATTCTATGAAATGAATCAAAGCCTTGTTTTCTATGTGTCAGATAGATCATCTATCCATGGTTTCAAACCATGAGGGTTTCATTTGTTCGGATTGCCCAGTCAGACAAAAAGGTGTTTTATAATGACAAAAGTGCGGATAGCACAACTTTGCAAAGTAGTCATTTTTAGAAATTCCTAGCTTTTGGCCAGGTGATCGTATCTACTTGAGGGTTTTTTTTTTTCAATCCTTTCATATGAAATTTCTTCCAAACTCAGTGGCGTGCTCTCAGCTCATCGTTTGCTATTTTTCATTCTTCTCTTTTCGGGTCAGTCGGCAGTGATTTTCAGTCCATGTTTGTCGGCATTTCTGAATGGGCATTTTCAAGTTTTAAAATCTCTCACCATGTTCATTTCTAGGTGAAGCATCTGACAGGGTTGTTGTCTGTATTACAAGGTTCATACTCACCAACTTTTAGCTTCCAGGGATAAGTTTTCATCAGTGTTTGATAGGCACAACTGGAGGTGTTTTATTTAGATTTTGGCGACTGGCGAAGTAATAAAAGTTGAAGTTTTTAATGTATCTGGTTGTCCGGATTGGATCCGGTTGCAGATGGAAGTTGTTATGGATGCATTTGGGGTCCGGTTGTTGGAAATCAAAAAAATTTTAGGCCTGACCCGCTTGGGGTCCAACATACTTCATTATTTTTAATTAAACTTTGCCGACTCCATAGTGCCGCTGGCAATTCATAAGTTCAAAAAGGGAAGATAGCAAAGTAAATATGGGGACAATGGAATTAGTTCTAAAGTGATGTTGATAGAATGGAAAGCATCCAATTCAAAAATGAAAAATAAAATTGTTGGGGAAGTAACAAATAAAGAAGGCTGCCAGTCATGATTTAATGCAAGAGACACCTCCAGATCAACATTTGAAGGTGCATACATTGCCAAGCCAAATCAGAACATTGGTTCAATATTTACAACCTAGAATTACAAAATAGTGAAACATTGGAATAGCAAATCCAATGTCAAATTAGAGAGTGATCAATTTGCTCATTCTAAATTTGCTTTATTAAACACCAATTTCTTTTTGAAACAACTTACTGAGAGGGGCTAGCTTGGGTTGATGTTTCAATTGAAAATGAAGATTAAAACAGAAGCATTCTCCAAGTGGAGGGTGTGTTGAAATTTGAAGAGAAAGTTGTGTGCCAGCATACAAACAAAAAATATCAGTCATACACTAATTAAAATGAGTGTGCAGCTCACAAACATAAACAGATTGAATGGAGAAGTGTTGTGTGAGCTGCCAGGCACAAAGGAGAATTCACGCATCAATCTTGGGCTTTGCATGAGCCATGTGTATGGAGTGTGTGTGAGTTTTTTTCTGCACAATCAACAAAGTAAATGGACACCAGCAGCAAACTCACGCAAGCAGGAAAAGAGGCCTCACACATTAATGTTGAAATTAGAGGCCTGCATGAGATATCAAAGGCAGCCAGCATTTAAATAAAAGGCAGAGCCAATGTTAAAGAATAAAGAGGGGATGCCAGCATAAACAAAGTGAAAGGGGCATCCAGCTTGCGTAAATACAAATTGGAGGTGAAGGCATGTTTAAAATAAAACCTGTGTAAGCTTCAGAATGAGATACTTGCAGTCAAAGACAATAATATTGCAATGAATAAACAAAAACAAAGGGGCATGAGCTACTTGGCAAACAGGGCATGCACAAGGAAGTGAAAGGAAACCAATTAAAATGAGCTACCAGTGTTAAACAATTTGGAGACTCATGTATCATCTAGAAGCTACAAATCTATATGAAAGCCCACGCAAATATGAGAGGGGATTCACGAAAAATGAAAAGGGGAGACCAGCATGTCATTAGATTGGTGCTTCCTACACAAAGGGCAAAGTGCTTTACGCACATCAGAGGGGAGGCTTCCAGATTTAAAATGTTTTAAAATTATTATCCCACATGCTGCGGAAGTTAGTGTTTTTCCAACGGTCACATAAGGTAATAAGTAAAGAGCCAAGAGGCTACTTGGTGGGTCCCTTGGCCAGAGGAGCACAGTGCATGGTGGGATGTGTAATTTTGGCACCCAAATATGAAGGAAATTTAAAAATCTCCAAAACCAATATCCCACATTGATGCCAAAAGAGTGAAATAAGGTGTTTATAAGCCAAAACCCACAGTAATAAAAATGTCTCAAGTAGACGCCCAGTTGGAGGGCTGTTCATGCGTGCACGAGGATCGAGGAGATGACATGGATGGATGACTCAGTAGCTGGTCCCACATCAAGGTAAAATAATTTTGATACAGTGTACAGGTGCTCATCCATTGCATTGGGATGTGTGCCAAAGATCTAACAGTTGGCATTGATCCACAAGGATAAAGGTGCTCGCTGGTTATCTCTGTGGTATAGCGATGAAACAACATGTGGTAGTACAATGACATGGCAGTGTGGTGTAGTCAGATGCCCAGATGGATCAATGGACCAATGAGAACATGCCAAGTGTCCAAGGTGATGTGCAGAGGTCCAGCATGGAGGTGAGGTGGATCATCGAGCCAGTCAGATGGTGCCACGTGGCATGTGGGTCCCACTTCAAAACTAAAGGTCTATGCAAAGATTAAAGTCAAATGATAAAGTTAGACTATATGGTAAATTCGAATTTAGGGAAGTTGCAAGCTACTCGAAAATAAAATAGTTTTTGGAGGTTTCATTTTTGTTCGAATATGGGCATATAATATATTGATGGAATCGGCACAAAACGAGGATTGCAATAGAAGCATTGAAAATCTGATTTGATCAAGTGGGTGATAGCAGTAATGGTTTTTGTAATTTAGGATTAGAGTTTGGTGAAGTTTTTTCATTTCAGATCAGATTGATATGCAAATCCGGCAAAGGGGAAAGATCAGATTTCTTGCAACTTGGTTGCTTTGAAGATATTTTGTTTTGATTCATGAATGAAATTATATTTGTTTATTGTCCCCAAGTGCATTTACTATTGATTTGATCTTTTTCAAAGGAAGTAGTTGATTATTCCTAGGAATTTCTTGCAGAGGTACAATCAGATTGGATTTTCTTTCTCCTGCAGGCCTTGGGATTGTTGGTTAGATTTAGGGCTTTTAACCTAAATGATCTTTTTCTCATTGTACCCTTGTGTCTATAAAAGGAATTTTTTTTATCATTTAGAGAGGGCTGGCTGGAAATTCTTGACATAGGAAGCTGAAAAGCTAATTGTGTATCCTCAGTCCAGATTATAACATTTCTTACTAGTTGTATCAATACTAGGGAGAAACCTTCTGTATCTTTTGCATATTGTCTATGGTATTACTGAATTAGTTTGAAATACAAGGATTTGAGTCCACATACTTAATATACTTTCTCATTTTTGGATCTCTCCTTTAGTTGTTCTTGATGAATTCTAAGTTTTCCAACTCATTGCATTAGGTTACTGGTGTATATGTTTTATCTCTCAGCCTTGATCTAGGATTAGGTTAAAAGTCTCTGAGTGAAGCATAGATTCATTTGGTTCAATCAAGAAGGATATTTGTAAGTAGTGTACAAGAGATGTTTAAGTATGCTTATGGCTTGGATTCTCGGATGAATCCAATAGTTGTTCTTGTATTCCATATTTTCTTTAGGTGTGATGCCCAATGGATAAGGCACTAATCATAATCTAGTATCCCTTGTACTGTTACATGTGTTGCATGGTTGTTTACATTCTGCAAGAAGTCATAAATCATTACCAGTCATTTTACTTTTATTTACATTTATAGTTGTTCTAGCCAATAATGGAGAGTCAATGAATAATAGGTTGTTATTTTGTACTTTCTCACTATCATCTATTGTTAGATTCAGTATTAAGTGAAGAATAGAGTTGAATTTATTAGATCAGGTGCACTCGCCTTGGTTTTGCAGAGCCAGAAGTGAAGAGGGTAGTCTTGTCCCTATAGTTGGTCCAGTGACCTATAGATTTCTCACATTTGGAACTAACCCCTCTTTAATATCAGTCATAGGTATATTTGTGTCTCATGGAGTGTAAAATCCTATCCAAGAACCAACACAACTCATCCTCATGAACTGCCTACTCCGCTACCCATCTAGGAGGGGGACTCCTACTCCGCTCCTAGTCCTTGAATTGCTGGCCTCTCAGAGGTAACCTATCCATGATAATACCGGCTAGCTTTTCTAAAGCATTAAGAATATCCTAATTGGGATTAGGTGGCAGGGCAGGAGGGGGCCCTTGCACATCACCTACTCCCTCAGTTGGACGTTGATCTCCCTCTATCACCACGTGACCTCCTCTGGGTCTCTGCCCACATCGACGAGCACTATGTGTGACTGGAGGCATCCTACACTAAGAACAAAAACAAATAGTGAGTTGAAAAACATAATGGATTTAAAGGTTCTTAGAGTAGAAATTATGCTCTAATACCAGAATGTAGTGCCCAAAAATTAATGGACAAAACACAACAATTTTTATTTTTTTTGAAGCATTAAAAAGAACATTATACGACAACAATTAAAACAAAAGCCCTTTGATGTGAAGCATCGAGATCATGAGATCACATGGGCTAGTCACCCAACGTCACATAAGGGAAATCAAGGCATGCGCTGGTGTACCTTCATCCCTTACTTTGCGAATGACATTAGGCGACAAAGGGAATAGGCCATACAACAGGGAAAACATCTCCCTTAATTACCCTCAGGTAGTTTTATGTTAATAAGATTTAACCCTAAGAATACTAAAGGGAATTAAATAAATCCCACCCATTTCATTCCCAACTAAAAAGGGGATAATTAGGTCATTAAACATTTAAGAATTAATTCTCAGATAATAGATTTATTAACTTTAATCTTCACTTGATTTTCATATGAATTTAAAATATCTAATTTTAATATTTTTTATCAAATTTACATTCACATAATACTTAAAGTATAACTTCGCATTTCTTTTCTTTTTATCATTAAATTTTCCAAGTTCAATTGATGACATAAGACCAAACGGTCATAACTAAATAAAATTATATTGTATAGTGAATTCCATAAAAGTTTGAAATATAATGAGTATAGATTTGATATGAGAATATAGTTTAATATTTTTAGATCATTACTTACTTACCCACCCTTTAATATAATCTTAAATTTTTAAATTAAAAAACATTTAATGACAAGTCCCTTTCATAAAAAATATAACTTTTTTTCAACCTAATAACCCCTTAATTAAATTCTTCTAAAGGAATTAAATCATTTACATTATTACTTAAACTTAATAATTTTGAAAATAACAAATGGGTAATTAAACCTATCTAAAAAAAATTTCTACTCCAATTACATTTGCATATAATTTCCGTCCTGTAAATTGATTAAACAATTACATGGGGAACACTAAATAGTTTAAACACACATACCTACCAAGTTATTTTTACCAGCTTAAGCCAATATAAATTTAGGCTAATGACTAACACATTAAATGAAAAGAATATAATGAAGTAACTAAAAGTATAAAATAAATGGCTTTCCAAACCCTAATTCAAAATTAGGGTTGGGGTCATATTATCAACTCCTCTGAAACCCTAATTTCTCATTTGTTTCTTTGCAGGTTAAGGGAAGGAGGTGAAGAAAAATGTTTGTGTTCTCTTATGAGAACAAGTGGGTATATGCACACATTTGGTGTGCATATACTCACTCATTTTCATATGACAATGAGAGCAAAAATCTGCAAGGATTCTCTTTAAAAAGACTTAAGGAATTCTTTTTTTTTTTATGCTAGATATTACCCGTCTGCTGTTTAAATTTTGGGTACTTTTTCTTTTATAAGATCAAGTGTTCTTTATTTACTAAATACAATATTAGTTCTACATATTTTATTTTTGTTTTAGCATGATAAATTGTCTGGTTTTGTTTTTTATTTATAAAACTAGGGTTATCATTTTTTTTATTTTACAAAAAAAAAACAAAGATATATTTTGTTTTTGAAAAGGCTGGTAACCGGCGGTCGAAGCCAAGCTCAGCCCAGACCTTAGCCCTTGGCCCTGTGATTTAATGGGGAAGTGGTGTTGCATTGATGCAAGGGCATCCAAGGTTGAGGCAGGGGCATTCTGTGTGCTCGATGAAACTGCATAAGTGTTTGTGTTTTGGCTAGTTTTTCTCAGTTGCAGCTTTGACTGACGAGCTTAGTCATTGAAGGAAGCTCGGTCGCTGAAGGAACACGGTAATCTCTGGCACTTGGTGAAAGTGTTACTCGGTCATGCCTGTAGTGCTTAGTTGACACTAGTGCTTGGCGATGCTTGGCTTGCTCAATTATTTCTCTGTTGCTCGGTAGATCTGGCTTACCGGTCGAAGTTTTGTGTGATTTGTTGGGCCGACTTGGTGCATTTATTTTTTGTATCTTTTTTTGGATTCTCCTAAGTGGATCCGGAGGCTGACATGTTGAATTAAATGTTTGTATACAATTTGTAAGCTGACTTGTATGGCATTTAATATTTGTGAGGAAGGGTTTGGGGTTTCATCTCACCGACTTGTGGCTGATGATTAGTATTTAAGGGGAGCTTGGGGGTAGATGTGAGGGGAGAAAAATAAAATAAAAGGAAGCATCAGTTCTTGGTGGCATGCACTTAGAGGAGCTACTGAAGTTGAATTTGGTGAAGTTGTGGAAAAGATCTTCCATGATCTTGTAGATCTGATTCTTATCAGATAGTTTGTAATAGCAGAGCTAGTAGCTGCATACTTGGGAACAAGAAGATTGCTTGGAGGCTTGCGAGCTCAAGTTTAGATCTGCCTTAAGGTTTCCATCAGGTTTTGATTATCTTCAAAACTAAACTAGCTAGAGTTTGTATTGGATTTGTTGTAGATCTTGTAGAATTGTTTACTCATTGTAAGTGGCCCTAACTCGGAAGGCCTTACAGCCGGGCATGTTAATGAAAATCACAGTTTGAACATTTACTTGTATTGCATTGTTGAGAATTCCGTTGTGCTGTTCTTTTTGCTGTGAGGCTTGGACTATCCTTAATTGGACCCACCATCCTTGACTATGTCAGGTGGTATCAAAGTGAAATTTTGTTTCTTGTGGAGTAGAGTAGAACTTGTGAAGCAAAAAGATAACCTAGCAAGGATAATCTTGCGAAGATGATCTTGTTGGTGGAAATATCGTGTGATCTTGATTACAGATCCATGGTACTGAACTTGTGGAATCTTTCCCTAGTTGTCTTACAAGGTCATAGGTTGAGATCTGACTTGCATACAACTTGGAGATTGTCACAAGGCGATCAGTGAGGGTTTGTTGCCAAGGGTTTCTCTTATCTTTAAGGATGCCTTTGAGAAGATTAGACCCTAGAGTTATTCAAGACCTCTGTGATACTATGGAATCCAGGATTAAAGAGAAATTGAAGTCAAATTTCATATCTGAGATGGAATTGATGAAAAATGACATGGCCACCGAGATCATGAGGGTTGTTACTAGTATTCCTTAGAATGTTGGTACTGAGGATGGCTATGAGGAAGTTGCTAAAGAATTTGAACCTACTAGATCTAGTGGTGATGACTAGAGGGACAGATCTAGTGAAGACATAATTGCTTGGTTACCTAGATCTGCTACTCGGTTTAGTAATTACCAAATGGAAGTTTCTACTTTCTCTAGTACTTTGAAATGTGACAATCTAATTGATTGGATTGGTGAACTTGAAGATTTCTTTGAGCTGGAAGAAATTGAAGATCCTCTTCAGGTGATTTTATCATAGACAAAGTTGAAAGGACGTGCTACTCTTTGGTGGAAAGAATTACAAATAGACCAAGAAGATGAAGGTGAAATAAAGATCAATCAATGGAGGTTGATGGTGACAAAACTAAAAGCTAAGTTCGTACCGGTTGACTATGAGCTTGACTTGTTTATGAAGTTGCAGAATCTGAAGCAGAAGGATTTGTCTATTGAAGATTATACCGAGGAGTTCTACAAACTTACTATTTGGTCTGGATACTGAAAGATTGGTAAGAAAAAGGTAGCTCGGTATGTGAATGGTTTGAGATTCAATATTCAGGATGAGCTTGGTATGCTGAAGATTGTTTCTATTGAAGATTCTTATCAGTATGCTCTAAAGGCAGAAGATAAGTTGGAAAGGAAACAACATACTAAATCTTGAGGGAAGGAGAAAGTTGATCACTCAGAAAAGGATAAACCGAGTAATGCAAAAGATGAATAGAAACCTGTGGAACCTCAGAAGAAGATAGGTAGAGTTATCTTTGAGGGTAATTTCTATAACTATGGAGAGGAAGGATACCATTCTTTTGAGTGTACACAGAAGAAGGTTGACCAATGAAATGCTGTGGTGAATGAGAACATTCAGAATGAACCTGAATCTAAGAACTTGCTGCTTCGACAAACATTGCTCGGTACAAAGGGTGAATCTTGTCAGAGGAGTAATTTTTTTAAGACTCGATGCAAGTCTAGAGGTAAACTCTGTGATGTTATTGTTGATAGTGGTAGTACTGATAACCTTGTTGCTGAGGACATGGTTAGGACATTTGGTTTGAATAGAATGAAACATCCACGTCCTTATAGGATTGGTTTGTTACAAGATGTTCATGCTTTGGAAGTAAGAGAACAATGCTTCATTGATGTTCAGATTGGCCAGTATAAGGATCTTGTGCTTTGTAACATTGTCGATATGGATAGCTATCATATATTGCTTGGTAGACCTTGGCAATTTGATTGCAGAGCTATGTATGATTATGTGAAGAATGTCTTTACTGTTGAGAAGAATGACAGGAATTTTTCATTGATGCCTTTGATGGATACAAAACTTGATAGGAGAAGCCTGAGTATTGGTAGCCAAGTTGAGGTTATGGATCTAGAGAAAATGAATGATCAGTATGGAGAACCAACCTGTGCATTGTCTAGAGGGGACTTGAAGAGACAGAGGAAATAGAAGTGGAAGAATTTGCAAGCAATAAAGGTGGAAGACTTGTATATGAACAACCAGTTTAGGGTTTATGTACTAAATCCTAGAAGATGTTCTTCTCACATATGAACATCTTTTAGAACATGGGGTGTCTGATGCAAGGGCATCTGAGGTTGAAGCAGGGGCATTCTATGTGCTTGGTGAAATTGCATAAGTGTTTGTGTTTTGGCTAGTTTTGCTGAAGGAACTCGGTAACCTCTAACACTCAGTGAAAGTGTTACTCGGTCATGCCAGTGATGTTTGATCAACAGTGGTGCTCAACGATGCTTGGCTTGCTTAGTTATTTCACTATTTCTCGGTAGATTTGGCTTACTGACTGGAGTTCTGTGTGATTTGTTAGGCCCACTTGGTGCATTTATTATTTGTATCTTTTGTTGGATTCTCCTCAGTGGATCCAGAGGCCGACATGCTGAATTAAATGTTTTTATACAATTTGTAAGCTGATTTGTATGACATTTAATATTTGTGAGGAAGGGTTTGGGGTTTCATCTCACCAACTTTTGGATGATGATTAGTATTTAAGGGGAGCTTGGGGGTAGATTTGAGGGGAGAAAAAATAAAATAAAAGGAAGCATCAGTTCTTGGTGGCATGCACTTAGAGGAGCTACTGAAGCTGAAGTTGGAAAAGTTGTGGAAAAGATCTTCCATGATCTTGCAGATCTAATTCTTATCAGATAATTTGTAATAGCAGAGCTAGTGGTTGCATACTTGGGAACAAGGAGATTGCTTGGAGGCTTGCGAGATTAAGTTTAGATCTACCTTAACGTTTCCATCAGCTTGTGATTGTCTTCAGAATTGAACTAGCTAAAATTTGTATTTCATCTATTGTAGATCTTGCATAATTTTTTACTGATTGTAATTGGCCCTAACCCAAAAGGCCTTACAGTCGGGCATGTTAATGAAAATCAGAGTTTGAAAAATTACTTGTGTTGCATTGTTGAGCATTCTATTGTGTTGTTCTATTTACTACAAGGCTTCGACTATCCTTAATTGGACCCACCATCCTTGATTGCGTCATGCATGCAACACCACACAGGTGCTACATGGCAGCACCATCACGGGTGCTGCATTGCAGCACCTTCAATGGAGGGGCTGCCTTGCAGCACCGCCCGTGAGAGAGAAAGGGTGGGGATAGCGTTCAGCCCTCCCCCATTTTATTATTTAATTTATTTAATTTTTTATTTTTGAAAAAATCTTTCTTTTAATAATTTATGTATATTATAATATATATAAAATATATATTATTTTATATATATTATAGTATATACAACAACATAAGTTAATTTTTTTTTTGAAAACATCCCATAAGAGATATAATATATATAATTATTAATGTATATATATACAAATTTAATATATAATATATATATATATATATATATATATATATATATTAATAAAATATATATGAAACCTTATGACAATTTAATATACAAGAGTATAAAAAGTAGTTTTCTTTTATTAACAACACTCTGATTTTTTTAATATTATTAACTCACAGCGTATTACTTCATTTAGTAATGGATATTAATTCATATTACAAATGCATTATGTGATAAAATTCTGGACTTTATTTATTTATTTTACTAGAAACGGGCTATGTTAAATGCTAAAATAAATGTCTTTGTATTGTTTAAACATAAATTTCTAATTTTAATTAAATTCAGTAATACAAGATTTATTTAATAAACTTAACAAAAATTTCTAAGCTAAAAGACTATAGTGTTTTAATACTTGCTAATGCTCAGTTTCTACTTAAAGAATTAAACTGAATACTATACTCCTTAATACAAAATTTTAAACAATCTTTCCATTTAATAATCATATTAAATTCCATTAAAATTTATTAATTTCCTATTCTACCCATAAATAGAAAACTAAATTTAAATGTCCAAATAAAGTAAAAAGGGAAGAAGATTCCACACTTAACATTAATAGGAATTCCCCTAAGTCCAAACAAGACTGGCACTACTCCCCCTCTAAACCCTCAACAAACCATGGAGATTCCCCATAGAACTACCCCGCCACTAGCCTCCCCTCATGATCATTAGACCAAGTCTCCCACTACTAATCACAACTCTATGCCTTTGGATGGCAATGGCAGGTTTAAGGGCACCCTTAAGTTGAAGTTCTCAGAATTGGACAATGAGATGCTGGCATGAAACAGGACATGCAGGAACTCAAAAATTGCATTATGGTTACTAACAAGTTTTCTCTTAAGGTCATGCATGCTTCGGCTATGACCCTCTGCACTGTGCAGGAAAAATTGGCTGGTGACAAACTAGAGGTAGACGAAGACAATAAAGACCTCTTCTTGTTCCTGCAGGAAGAGTGGGACATGACCCTGATGTCCAAACACCTGGGTGGGAGATCTTAGTTGTCACTGCTATCATGAGGTTTTTATTTTTGATTGGGCATGGCCCTAAGTTCTCTATGTTTCTTTCCTGTTTTAAGGTTAATCTTCCTAGTTTGTGGTCTATCCTTGCATGGCATGACGTTGTTAATTTAATTCCTTCTAATTGCTTAAGATACTCTGGTTTAACTTTTTTCAAAAGAACTGTTCTGTTTATTTTTTATAGAGGCGGATTAGACTTTGTTTTTTCTATTAACAAACTACTAATGAAATGCTCTAGACTAGTGCTATTAATATGTTGTTAGTGCTCTTCTAGTCCTTCTGTACCATGGGCCAGCACCCTCTTGCTATTTTTATCTATCAAAAACATTAATAGGAATAACACTTTCTTTGGCATGAAAAATTCATGAAATCCACTTAAATTCAAATTCACAAAATAACAATAAAATTCCAGCTAAATATTCCTAAAACATTAATCATGTTCACATATAAAATTTTATCATAGTGGTAACAACTTTTTGGTTTCAAAATCAGAAATACTAACTTGATTTCCTTGCTGTATTTAAAATAAAACATTCATGTATTCATAATTTTCAAATAGAATTACTCCTTGGCAATGTTATCCTACAACTTTCATTTAATCCTTACATGTAGGGAAAGTATATATACAATATTTTCCTTGTCTTACATTTACATTCTAAACAAAATTTCTTCTTCAAACTTGAAACTACATTCTTCTCACCATGCAAGCAAAACCTGCAACACAAAAAATTTTCCACATGACCATGGAGGCTCACCTCCCAGCCTAGGCCATTTAATGGCCACCCCCGAACTAGGGGAAACAAGAATGGATGGGAAACAAACATGCAACACACACACATTTAACATTCATTTCATAAATTGGTACAAGATCACACACTATACTCCCCTCCCAAGCTTGCATGTAGGATCAAAATTGGATCCTTAAATGGGTGAAGGTGAAAACTTCTCATATGGAGATGCCTTACTCATACAAATCAAGAATTACATATCTTTCTTACATGCCTTCACAAGGCTACTTTCCAACATATCAACTCATCACAAAGGACATCAACACATTCCTTATGGCCCCCAAACTAAAACATAAGTAGGACTCAAGGATGCCCATACATCCAAGCTCTCAAACATATAGATTTCCCAACTAAGCCCTTCACCCTAAGACATCCTCAAATCCTCCCAAGGATGAGGAGTATCTTGCACACCCACAACACTTTGCAAAACAAGAAAGTAGAACAAGAGTAAATTTCATATGAGCACAATGAAACAACACATCACAAGATTCACACAAAACTTTTAATCTTCACAATGCCATTACACAAGCATAAACATGATAGATCCACCAACCTTTTTCCTAAGTAATGGAAGTGGAGGTTTGTAGAAGAGCTATCCATTTTCTTCCTAGCTTGCTTCACTTCTCAAAACCACTAGAATTTCTCAAGTCCCCTAGAATATTTCAAATCCCTTCCTCTCCAATTCTAACTAGCATAGCCAATAAGTGTCTAATTCCTTAGTCCCCTATTTCCTAAAGACTCTCCAACATACCTCTCTCCTACTCTCATCCCAAAGTGACTTAGGTTTCTAGATCCTTGCTAACATTCCACTTGCCCCTTGCTATGAAAATGGATTGCAATTCAAAACATGGGAAGGTGATTTATCCTAGAAAACATTTCTAAATTCGTGATTACCAAAGATGGTCCACTTAGAGAGGCAATATGCAAATCTAGGGAAGTGAAAATGGTGAAAGTTGGCCCCCTAACCCATGCCCATGCCTTGGGGCACTAAAAAAAAACTCTAACTACACCATAGGCCTCTATATAACCCTTCAAAAACCCTAGTAAAATTTGCATCCGAAAATAGAACCATGGTGACATAAACCTTGGCTTCCTAAACCACTATCCAAGCCTAGGGATATAAAATATTACCAAAAGATGAGGTAGGGTCCACATTCTACTTGAGCATGCCATCTCATCACAATAGTGTCAAGTGACACCTCAAAAAAGTACACATCACATTACACACTTGGCATGCCTAGTGGATAATTTTACATTTACATTTACATTTACATAAAATGAAATCACATCTAATAATGCATTTACAAACATTTACAACCAAATACATACATGCATCTCATTTAAAAATAAAATCACGTAACAATGAGGTTGTTGTCTTCTTAGAGCCGACCTTCATTTTAAACTAATTTCACATTGACCCATCCTTGTTTCCCCGCATTTACAACCATGGTCATAATCCTGCACGCTTGATTCAGATGTCAGTATCTCATAAAATCAATGCATATATAATCATATCGAGAGTGAAACATGATCAAAACATCTAGACTCAATACATAACTAAACTGCATTCCATGAACCATAAACATAATCCACATTATACCCTAACTCTTCAAACATTGAAATGTAATTTCAATTTTTACATAAACAAGTAACCCTAAATTAATCATTGAACCATAACACTATCAACATCTACTATTCTATAAGGTAACATAACAAATGCAGAATTCAAATTTCATATATCATAAGGTAATCATGAAACCAATACAAGCATATAAATAGTATGACTAACATCATCATCATATAAATCAATGAAAATCATCTCATAAGGTCTAATGGTAGAAAGTCATAATCCAAAATAGGTCTAATGTCTCTAAACCATGTATCATGAAAATAAGCCAAGTATAAAAACCACTCTCAAGTTAAGATGGGTTAGGGTAGGACCTCACAAAGGTGCAAAAAGGTCATTTATACACCCGGTAACCATGTAGCCTCAGACTTGAGCCCTGTGTTAGGAATGGGAACACTGGGAGGGGGGGGGGGGTGAATCAGTGTTCACTGAACTTTAACTTTTCTCTTTAATCTTTATGCTTAACTTAAATGCTTAAGTAATGAATTAAACATTCACATAGAACATGAAACATAAGAATAACTCATGACACCAATATGGTTATGGGGAAACCCAAATAGGTTAAAACCCCGGTGTGAATTGACAGCCACAAATATTTTGCATTAGTGTTTTGTGATCCTTTCTAGAAGATCCTTTACCCTATTAAGAGTAGCTTTACAATGTTTTTAGTATAGTAGACCTGGTTAAGGGTCAGACCCTATTAGGATTATTTTATAATGATCCCTATTAGGGGAGTGGACTCACTATCCTAGAGCTCATTGCTCAAATGATGAAGGCTACAACCTTCTGCTATCAGATACACACTATATCTGTTGGGTGAACTATCACTGTGACACTGCTTGTCAAATCAATTCCTTGGTGTGCTCATGCTTTTACCTCTAGAAAATCTCTAATACATCATATGCTAACTTCGCATACCTCTACTCTACTTATTACAACTCTATTACAACTTCCATACTAATTATATTAGGCGCATCTTATATTTATAAACTCATACAAATAAAATAATTAGGTCGGCCCTATAACTAATTACAGACAATGCTTCCAATTGAATTGGCTTAAGCGTACTTACAATTATACATTTACATATGTTGGAAACCTAAATACAATGGGTGCATAGCCTCTACAACATTACATTATATTCACAAACCAAAATAGTCACTGTCGGCTCCATGCTATGTTCACTACTAGCACACACTAGCTATACAAATTCAACTGACTGTAACTTCCACACCTTTGCATATCTACTTATGTGCTCTTACACTAAATGGAAGTTTAGTCTAACAAGATTAAATTATAGGGCACACATCATAATTCATCCATACACATGTGCACTGATGCTCTAAGTCTCTGGTACTCTGTTAACTATCTAGTCTTCAATACTTAACTGATTTCTGATCTTTACACTTAGTGCACTGACTCCAAACTACTATATGACTTTGTTTCCATAATGAAAACACTATATCTAGTCATATACTTTAGTATAGACAACTTTCCAACAATCTCCCCCTTTTTCATAGATGATAACAAAGGAATATGGCCAGGTTTCTAATTGCCCCTTTACACTAAAAAACTTTTTGTCTTTATACATTTTTATACATAAACTTATATCTCCCTATACATCTTATATACTCCATATTATATCTCCCATATTCTATACAACTTCCCCTTTGACAGTAATGACAAAGGTGCATCAAAAAACTATAACGATACACACTCACTAAGGGAAAACATCTGGATATGCAATCTTCAGTTTCTGCATCTCCTTCTTCTAAAAAGTTACTAAGGAGTTTACTATTTGTAGATGGGCGCACAGTGCATACTGAAGCTTCTCCATCTTCTCTAATTATGAGCTCAAACCTTGATCATAGGTTACCATGGTCGCATCAATCTCCTTTATGTTTGACTAAGAATGTCTAAGGAAGGTGCAAGAGCATTCCTTAATTGGGTCTGTCTGGATCTTATCTTTTCCATTTCTTTTTCTACCTTCTCAATTATGTCTAGCTAACCTTGATAGACATTGCTACACATGTTCACATTAGTAGATGTGTCTAATACTAAATTATTTACTTTCTCAATCATTGCCTCTACATCTTTGATTTTCTTAAGATGGGCATCAGATATCTTATCCTGATTCATGGGTTCTACAATAATTTTTCTTCCTTGATCTGCAAAATCCTTCAATGATGCTTGACCAGACTTAAGAGAGTTCAATTCTAGTGCAAAATTACTCATCAGCTCATTGAGTCTCTTCTTTAGGTACTTCTCCTCTACCACTATGGCCTCAGATTCTTCTAGTCTTTAAAAATTCACTTTGAATTATGAGATGACTGAGCTCACATCCTCAACCGAATTTACCTTTACCAATTTCTTATCTTCTAGTAGCAAACTATTCAAAATATTTACTGATTCTACCAGGAGAGGGTTCCTCATTACTTGCTTCTCCTTAGCCTTCTCCATAGCTAGGATGTTGAACTTAATCAGGTCTTCTTCCTTCCAAGAATCCAAACTGCTTTTGTCTAGTGTCAAACTTGAGAACAATGTAGAGGAAGGAGTGATGGGAGTGCTTATCACTTCTTGTTTCACTTGATCAATAGAGGTTTCATCTTTTCTTTTCTTTTCTCCTTCCTTCTTCTCTTGTTCATCAGATACATCTTGTATGATTACTTCTTCTTGTTGAATAGGAGTACTATTGCATAAGATCTCTATCTCCTGTGTACTCACAAAGACTTCCTTGAACTTGTCCAATTTTGTGTCAGTGGCCGCCATTGCTATCTCCACATTATCTATAAAGATAGTGTTGTCTTTGTGTGACTCTATCATGGGTGCAAATTGGTCTGCCTCTATTTGAGTTTCATCTATGGGCATTGAGTCCTAAGGACCTGTCATTGGTTCATTAGTGGGCTCTGCCACTTTATCTTCCTTCTTGGGTGCATGAGTGATGGGTGTAGTAGGTGGACTTATGTGTTGTTACAATAACACATTTTCAAGGGCCCTATTAGTTTCCTTTGTTATCAGTTCATAGTCCTTGTTCTTGATATGAAGAGTTCTCATCTTTGTCCTCAAGTGCGGCTTCATCAAGTTCAATATCAATGCTTCTTCTTCTTTGGAACATACTGGCAGAGTATCTTGTAGCACTTTTTCTCTTATCCTAAGATCCTCTTCATTTGCTTGTCTCTTCAGGGTATCCATTATCTCCCATACCTTGTCTCTTCTTGAACTTGATCATATGCTTGACAATCATACCATGTATTTCTAATTTGTCAATCATGCTGTAAGTATCATAGAACTTCTCTACTAGGTCAATTTTTCCTTCATCAATAATTCTTGTGCTCAAAACTTTAAGGCTTGGTCTGAATCCTGCCTTAGGAGGTGCTTGAATATTTCTATTTCTTCTTATAGCATGTGAGGATGGATGACTAGTGCTAGTTTCTTTCTTCCTTTTAGCTATAGGCTTATACTCCGGAGGAGTATCTTTGGGTGTAGAAGGAGTATTGTCATCTTTACCCTTCTGACTGTCATCTTTTTTAATTTTTATTTTCTTCATCTTTGGATCTTCTTGTTCTTCCATTGCGCTCTTCAATTCTAGAGAAATATTCTCTTTCCTTGCCTTTTCAAGGTCTTCTTGGGATACCCCATGTATTCTTAAGATTTTAGATGTCATCTTAGAAAATTTTCTTTTAGTTGCAGCACTGTTCATTTTGGCATCAACTTCTCTATTCTTATCTTCATAGGTTCCCCACCTAGGTTCATTATCATCTTTAGGGGCTGATAGTAATACTTGTGCATAAGCTTCAAGAACTTGTTCCTCAACCTCATACCCAAGTGGATGAATCCACTTAATTCTAGGCTCAATGACTTCCATGAAAGTAGTATCAATCTCCATCATGAAGCATATTGTGCCTTTATATTTCTCCACAATACTCTCAAGAATCTTGTACCTCATTTGCATCCTTGCTCTGAAGGTCTTCAATTCCAGGGTTATATAGTCTCTTAAGGTGCTTGCAGTGCATGCCTTGTTTGATATATGTGGCATGGTTGGGATGGACTTGTCTAGATATAAGTCTAATACTTTACCAACTATATGGAGGTACATATAGATGATAAGGGACCCAAACCTAAAAATCTTTGTCTTATCATGCTTGATAGCCTTGATATTGTCTATCAACTATGCGCACAAGATCTCATACAAGTTGAACTCTCGATCTTCTTGCACAAGTCTAATGGCTGCAAGAATAGTGCCCGCAGACACACTATTCACTCTGTTGGTGTGATGAAATTTTTAACCAAGTATCATTGAAATTAGTTTGATGTCTTCTTACTCAATTGGCTCAATAGTCATGCCATGCTTATCACTCCTTGAATTAAATACTTGCTCCACCATTTTACTGACATCCTTACCTAATGGAAGGATGATGCCTATTCTAGAGAGGCCTATCATCTCATGAATTAGGTCTCCTATGATTCTTGCTGGAACATCTTCAATCCAAAACAAATCATCATGGATTCTTCTCAACAAGATTTTAATCCATTCTTCCTCATAGAACTCATATGCCATGTCATATTCAACAATGGGGTGATCATTTCATTTGGTGTATCATCCATGAATTTTTTGTCTGGTTTCAACATTGTGTCCATGTGCGCCCTTAACCTATCTAGTCCAACTAGCTCCTTCTTACAATATATGTAATCCTTTATGTCTTTTACATGCATGATGCCCATTGGCGTGTGGGAGAAAGCTCCCTCTAGATCATCTAGGGTTGACTTGAATGGATGCCTCTTAAAAACATATCTCTTCTTTTTAGCAACATCATAAACAATAGGAGTGGCCATGACTTACTTTTTAAATACTTTCCCAGTGATCTCTGGGATATTCTAAAGGATTTTGAATCGACGCAATGAGCTAGGGTTTCCTGCAACTGATCAAGTGCACTATAATCAGTGATGATTCAATCTAAAAATCTTCACAACTACTTCCAAGTCTCTTCTTCTCTCTAATCATGTTGAATATGAATGCAATGAGTGAACAAACTACTTTTTGTGAACTTAAAGTAAGAATTTTGTCATTAATGCAACTCACGTAAACTAGGTTGTTACTTCAAAATTTCAAACTTGAACTTCACTTACAATAAGCATGTACGCTCTTGCACAAAGGTTCCTACATGCTCCAAAATCTTAGGTCCAAAAGTGCATAATCTAAAGATGAGTATACCAGCCATGCAAGGGTCTAGAGCTAAATTAGCTCCCCCTATGACCCTGAGGGCCATTCATGTAGATGTAGAGGGTGCATCCACTTGGGATGCATACAATACATTCTCATCAACCTTATCCTTCTTTCCTTCTAACCAAATCAAGCTCCCATCATCTGAGGCTTTCACAAAATTGACTTCTCCTTTAGGATCCAATACTGGCTCTTCTACCTTTTTAGGGCTTTCTTGACCTTGTGCCCTTGATCTACAAAACTTTGAGATATGTCCAACCTTGTTACAGGAGTGAAAAATGACTGGGGGTCTCAAATTCCTCGGTGCATTGACATTAGTCACCATCTTGTATTGTTTTATTGTATGACCATTATAGTTACATATCTGACATGTAACATTCTGAGAGCTTCTTACATTTGTCTGATTCTGAATTCTTTGATCATGTTGAATCCTATTCTTTTTACTAGTCTTGCAATTTTCTGCTCTATGACCAAATCTATTACATGTATTACAATAACCATTGAAAGGTCTTACCTTTGTATAGTTCCTTGCAATATGTCC